>OU015472.1:11301612-11624509 GCA_907164805.1 Brachyptera putata
CGCCACGTCACGTTGTCTGGATTTTTCGAGAGGGTATTGGTGTACAGTCATCTCCTAGGATTTTTCATTTTGTAGAAAACAATCGTTGAAAATATCTGGTTTCACCATAAAATTCCCCTGGTAGGAACTCTTTTACTTCAGCGTGCTGCATCCCTATTAAAAAGTTCTTCTACTTTTCAGTTGACCAGAATTCAGCACAAATGACGGAGAAAGAATGTTTTCAAATCGGTTGTTTCGCCTCACCGAACAGCCTCGTGCAGTTGACGTGCGATAAAAATGGCTGCGGTGCGTTGGTACAAGCTTACCGCGCTTTCGACCAGCACTTGTCCACCGAGAAACGCCGAGGTACGAGCAGCACCGTCACGATCGTGCGAACCATGCACTCGGTCGTCGCGGGGACGTCAGACCAATCGGTTGCAGACTTGATGCCCGGCCACGCGGCTGCGGCAAGGAAATCGGTTGCCGCAGCAACGCCGGACAAAACGGTTGCGGGTTGGAATTATGTACAGCAGGTTCAATCTGCTAAGGTTGGTCAGCCGGTTGCAGCTGTGGCGTCGAGTCAACCGGTTGGGGCTGTACAATCAGGACTGCCAGTGTGGCGAATAACAAACCGTCGTACCCGTCACGCAGGAACACAAGTTAGTTAGTTAGGGTTTGAAGACGCGTCGATAGAGAGGTCTTTTGCGCATATGTTCATGTCCGTGTACTTTGCCATAGTTGTCAACGTTTGTGGATGTTTCAAGCATATGGAGGGAGCAGAATAGAAAGAGCTAGAAAAGTAAGATACGATGATATGAAATAAAATGAAAATGAAGGAAAACAATAGATGAAGAGGAGACTGACGATAAAACGAAATAAAATGACAAACGCAAGGTTCAGTACTCCCTCCATATACTCCGGTCCATTAGGCTTCCACTCGACCGAGACGATCCGAACTTGGTCTGGACCCTCACTCCAGACCTTATAGCCATGGGTGACCCTTCTGGGAACAAATAAATTGCTTCCGGGACACCTCTGGAGATCACGGAGTCACGCAAGCCCCCACGCCACGCCAAGGTGTCCGGATCCTTTGGAAATAGTTTGACATTCTGGTCAGTTGGGTGACGTCACGATGACTCTTGTTATGAAAGAATATATACACTCTCAACATATATCAATGAACCACAGGTGAGAAAGAGTGAGGAAGTGATCTAGTTGTCATCATTAATTGTGACCAGATTATGAATTTTAATGTCTTTTTCGGTTATTATTCATGTATTGATACATATTTAAATTTAATTTCATTTCTATTCAGACACTTATTACTTATCCATGTATGTAATGAGTGTACGTCGAATTGTCGAAACAACAATTCGAAAGAAAAACTGAAGAATCTGAAGAACGTTTCATCGAAATATCTATCCCATGTTCGAAAAATTGTTTCATCAAAATACCGTTTTATATCGAAAGACCGAATTGTTTAAATATCTTCTAGTGGGTGAGGTTGGGTTATGAAATATAAGAGATAATGAGTGAATACCCCAAATTGTCGAAAGATCGTTATATGTCATTGAAGAAAATTCGTATTGTCGAAATTTCGATTATTTATTTTCTGTCAAACCGAATTTAGAGTATGCGGCAATACTATTTTATTGTACCTGTAGTAATTTTAACAGTTGCGAAATAAATAAAAAAGTTTTTAATCCATGTGATGATTATTGTTTGCCGACCCCACCAGTAGCTTGGTCATTTGAGGGTAATTGAGCGGATTATATACGGTTGATGTTTCCAAAAACTCTTGCATTCTGCTTCAATTTCCACTTCATAATTTCAGTTCCTAGCGCAAAGCGTCAGACTTGCACCAGAAGGGGCGACTGGATTCACAATCTTATCATTTTGTATTATCATTTTACCAAGTTTATGCACATGGTATGTTCTTATTCTGGTATGACAACCAGCAAGCATGTGCGCCAGATACTAGAAAATATTTTTATTCAGCAGCATAAATAATGAAATTGACAATAATTCGACGAGTGCAAGAAATCGTTCAGCCAAAAGTAGATGATTGGCAAAATCATTGCTCCACCTCAATCTCAAGAGAATTGTGAAATCGTAAGTATAACTATTATTATACAAATTTCAAGAGTAAATATCAATATAGAGTGGAAGTAGACTGAATAATTATTCTGATTTGAATATATTCTCTTATGAACATGTTTTGGCCACTATTATAAATGTATACAGCCACTGGATTTTATAATCCACTTCGATATTGGCACGGATTCATTACACTATCCTGCTAAACGATTTTCAAATTCAAATGATTATAAAGCCCTCGTTCTGCCTGGTAGAGTATGGTTTACCAATCACTAAATATAATTCAATTGAATTGATAATATTCAAACCCAGTTATACTAGAAACTGTAATGGACACCATTTATGTTAGAGACCACAGTAATAGAACACGTACACTGGTTAACTGATGTGTAGTGTTTTAATAATAATAATTGTATCATTATTTAAAACCACCAAAACAATCCCATCAATGGATCGACTTCTATCTAGCAACATTTAGGTTTTACGCTCTATAGAATGCGTATTACAGGCGAAATACGAAGATTTTGTTCGCAATCGCAAATCGACCGATGGAATGATGACTCATCCAAACTTCATGGCGCCTCGCCTCGAATTCTCACTGTCATGCGAGTGTGATTAATTCCGCATTTTCATTTCCGCGTGCGGATTTGTCAAGTCTCGAACAGAGAGCCTCCGGTTTAAATTCGTCAGCGTCCCAGCAACTTCATGGCATTATCCTCACATTACAACTGGAGAGATTTTAAAACCACTCTCGGGAGTCGAAGCATCATCAAATATTATATACGATGTGATTGGATATTAACCTACGAAACTGAGATATAAAAGTGAATACGTCTTTAGTAGTGTAGATTTCAAGTACTCGCTTGGAATGTCGGCCCGTTGACATTTCTAGGTGCTTTGCCATACTTCTATTTATGAACTGATTATTAATCCGTTGTTTTCGTTTCATTTAATGGTTATTGCGCTGTACCTTAATAGAAACCCACAGCGTGGTAAGATGAGTAGAAAATATTTTATATTTTGAAATTTTGATAGGCATACACTTAAAGGTAACAAAATAGATTATACATGGAATGTTGGTTGGGAAATGTTATTTTTGTCGTCAGAAATATTTGCACATATACATGTGAATGTATTTTTTCAATTTCATTTCATACTCAATTTATTCTACTTTCACAAATAAAATATTTAACGTGTTATGATGACAAATGAATGTTAGGGTTTAAAGGCACGTCGACAGCTAGGTCATTTTGCGCCTAAAGTGTAAAGGAAACAAACGATATAAAAATACAAACGCAAGGTTCAGTGCTCCATCATATCATCATCCATCGGTCACCAAAAGACTTCCACTCGACCGAGACGGTCGGAACTTGGTCTGGACCCTCACTCCAGACCTCATCCCGATGGATAACCCTTCTGGGAGCAAATATAGCGCTCCCGGCGATAGGTCTGGAGATCACGGGGTCACGCAACCCCCACACCACGTCAAGGTGTCCCGGTGTCCGGATCCTTCGAGGGGGACCAAGATATCTATATTATGAATATATTTTGCAATAAATTCGTAACTGCCTCAAGATAATAACGTAGACACCTCAAATAATTTACAAAGAAATACATCGTTTTACTACGGCTATGGTAATTGATCTGTTACCATCGACTTTTAATAAAATTGTTAATTACATCCCTCCCATAGGCACTTGGATTTTCTATATCATGCAGGTTCAATCAAACATATCAATTTAGATATGTGAGAAATAAACATATACGCTAAAAAGTCTTTCACTCCATCGGCACAACTAATAATCATTAATGTGTCCATGGCTCACACCCTCACAATAATTATTCTCTTCCCAATTTCACAGCAGAAACTTTATCTGAATCTTGTTTTAATCCACACTATATCCCTGACTGAAAAACCAATTAATAATAAATAGAACAGCACCCCCTCATAAGTTTCAAATATTCCTCGTATTTCGATAATGTAGCTATGGGTTAAATTTGATATGCAAGAAAACAATGGCAAATCAACACAACACTGTGTAACTAATCTCTAATACTGTAATAAACTTTATTTAAGTACTTGATAAATAGTTGGGTCGAGCCTGTTTAGCTGTTTATTCATTTCATTCCGAAGTCAGTTCAACCGCAGAGAAATTATATGGTTCTGGAGACATGAGATTGCTGATGAAAAATGTGATACTGATATTAATCTGAGGGTTAGAAAAATGATTTTGTATGATAGCATGTCGTTAATGAAGTTCGTTGGGGTAGTGACTATATTTGCTCTGTTTACGTCAACACTGGGTGAGTAAAAATAAATTCATGTTCATTACATTCACCTAATAGTTAATTTTCAATCAGTTGGAAAAGGAAGTGCGAGTCTCAGAATATGTATCATTTTCATTCGAGATATTTCAATATAAATATATTATACGTTGACTGGTCAATTATTTTTTACTACATGATTATAAATTATATTAATGGTTCAGCTATTTTTTGTTATGGTTTCCAATTCAGTAAACCCGATACCCAATTTTTAATTTGGCCAGGGATTGCTAAAACCAATTACACTATGGGTGACCCTTTTGGGAACGAATGAATTGCTCTCGACGACAGCTCTGGAGATCACGGGGTCACGCAAGCCCCCACACCACTACAAGGTGTCCGGATCCCCCGAGGGGGAATCATTACAGAAATTCCACTTAGAAAGTAATTGTTTTTACTTTTTTATTACATATTAATAAGCAGAGTCAAGTTGAACTAGTTTCTATTCTGAGTTGTCTAATAATGGTGACATGCTAGAAACTTAACAGTAACTTGACAAACAATTCTTTGAATTTCTAGTATACAAAGTACCTCATAAACTTCTGATTTCAAAGTTGAAACAAATAACAAAACATGAGAGGTAACAAAATGGGTGGAGACCTTCTTTTAAGGTAGATCACAAAAAGTGAAAGTAGATGATGAAATTTCGAATATGGTAAAAATTATCTCTGGGGCACCACAAGGGAGAGCCATTGGACCCCTTCTATTCAATATATGTATAAACGATCTTCAAATCGGAATTAAATCAAGAATTCGTCCTTTTGCTGATGAATGGTATAGCACCATTAACAGTGAGAGGGTGGAAAATCAGTTACAATGAGATTTGGATAGAATTAATAAATTGGTTAAAAGTCATTTTATGGGACTAAATGTTGGAAAATGTAAAGTGGTGCACTTCTCTACCTGCAGTAACAAGAAAAGAGTAAACACAATTCATGAAATGTATAATTTTATTGAGTATATTTGATTGTTATTTCATGAGAGTAATCATTACCACCTGTTTTAAGAACAATCTGTAATGAGTAAATGAAATAACTAACTCAATTTTTTGTTCGTAAACGGTGAAATAATGAGAAATTGATCAATTTATTTCCATCGTTCAAGAGTGAGTAGTATTGCACAAAGCCTCGAAATTGAGAAAGAGAACAAAACAAAGAGATTAAATCGATATTCTATTCCTTATTAAACCCATTAAGAGGGTGACTTAATGAATGAATATTTGGGTTTTACGTCGCGTGGTCATTTCACGCCGATTAAGACAATATAGTTGTTCTTGAGTAACAAATTCAAAGATAGATTCACATCATTGTTTTCATTTTATTCATTTATATTCGTTTTTCGTAATTTTTATCAATTAGCTATAATTCACAAGTGAACTCCTAGACCTGTGTTTATAGTGAGAGGGTAGTCAAGTCACCTGATGTAGCTAAAGGTAAATTATCTCGGCTTCCAATATTTTACTTTTCGAGTCTTATCAGCATGGAACTTTCGTCACCTAAATGAAAACGGACTTTGCAGGTCAGGGTGACGAGTCGATATTTTCCGAAGAAGAGTGTTTCAAGTTCGGATGCTTTTCATTGCCAAGAAACACGTTGAATGAAATATGTAAAGATAATGGTTGTTCCGACATGCTAAAAGGGTTCTCCGACAAAGGTAAATAACATACATGTATTTATAGGCATCATACATCCGAGGCGAGTTTTTCTGAGTTATTGTTAGGGTTTGAAGCGAGGTCATTTGGCGCCTATGTTCATGTTTGTGTGCTTTGCCATAGTTGTCAACGTTTGTGGATGTTTCAAGCATATGGAGGGAGTGGGATAGAAAGACCTAGAAAAGTGAGATATGATGATATTAAATGAAGGAAGACGATAGACGAAGAGAAAAGAAATAAAAGTGAAAACGCAAGGTGCAATACGGAACTCCCTCCATGTACTACGGTCACCAAAAGGATTTCACTCGACCGAGACGGTCCGACCTTGGCCTGGACCCTCACTCCAGACCTTTAATAAATATAAATTTTGTTGTTTCCAGTGAACTCGATGAGCGACCCTGACTACAACAGCTGCCTTGACAACGAGTGCTGGGAAGCCAACACCCTGAACAACCTGTTAACCGTGCCGTATGATTGCGTCGTCGCCGGATGTTACTCCAAGAAGGCCGTGGAAGAGAACAAGTTTCCGGAACGCCAGAAAGTACTGAACGACATGATGTTTGAGGCGAAAAGACAGCGAGTACTGGAGAAAAGGAAGAAAGCGCGAGGCCGTTATTAGCATCCATCTTGAAACGATTGTGATCAAACGAACACTGGACCATAAATGCATTGCCGCATCATTACTCGACGTGTCATTTATAATTGTTTTTAATTATAAAAGTTTTTACCGGGTAACACTGATAGCGTGGGCATTTAGCCACCCATTTATCAAAATTTTATGATGAACGACTATAGGTCTCAGAAGTGTAATTCAATCTTTTATTTAATAATTTAATAATTCAGTTAAATTCAGGAATTTTGAAGGTTTGTCAATACATTTCGAATCGCCTGACAATATTTCATTTAAAGGTGTATCCATGGATAACTGTCGTTTGTATAGGTAAAATAATGAACAGAATTATACCCAGCTCAAAATGATGCACTCATAGTTCTCCGTCAATTGAAAAAAGCAGTATGATTAGTTTATTTCAGTCGAATATTTGAACAACGTCCCAAGTACGTGGCATTCCATCCTGCTCATCCATGCTGTGTCTTTCTGATTGACTCTCTCTAGAGACTCAGGCTGACATTGAAATGGCAGAATAACAGAATTCAGATAAATAACAACGTGTTAATGTTATCGTAAGTCCTCAATTACTACCATTACTATAAGAGGTTTGCCTTCTACAATATTCCAAGACACACTGATGCTTACGTCCCGTGTTCGCTTTCTGGAACGTTATTATATTATATTTGATCAATTCAGTATTGTATTACATGCACATAGTTGTACAGAAAAGTGAATAGCAACCAAAAATAGTTCGAAATGTTCTGTGTTATTTCCTAAAGAACCATATGTTACTAAGAAAGAAATGCTCATAAAGCATAGTTTTCTGACGTACGATATTCTGTGGGAGCTATCCAGCATCATTCATATCATCTTATAGTTTTATCATCACAACTATTTCACATTTGAAAAATGTATTCATCAACTATAACCTTATCATGAAAAGAGTTTCGCTGGCGTCTGTCTGTGCTCAACCAGTTCCGAACGGTCCAAGACATTCTGGGGGAGAACGGAAGGTGCGATCGGTGTCGTTCTGGGGAATTTACGCGTAATTGGATTAGTGCGTAGGGAGGCTGTGCGCTCAAGTTATATGCAGTGCGACAGTTATAACAATAGTAGTGGGAAGTATAGTAACACAGAGAGAGAGAACCCGCGTTTTAAAACGCGGGTTAATTTCATAACTTAGATTTTCTTTTTATAATAGTTAGTGTGAGGGTCTAAATGCGCGTCCAATGCGAGGCCCTTTTGCGCCTATATTCATGTCCGTGTACTTTGCCTCAGTTGTCACCGTTTGTGGATGTTTCAAGTATATGGAGAGAGCGGGATAGAAAGAGCTATAAAAGTAAGATAAGAAGATAATGTATTTTTGTGTTCATGAATAAGCTGTATCTTCATGATAACAATTCGGATACCAATCAATAAGCTGTATCTTCATGATAACAATTCGGATACCGATCAATATGCATTTCTCTTTTCATGAACGCATTCGTGAATGAAATTGGAATCCACGTCGAGACGTGGTTGAGTGAGCTCCACACCTATCCAACAGCGTATCGATAAAACAAGAAAATGTCGACCAAAACATCAGCTTCTTACTTATCCTCAATTCAGTTCGAAGGTACTCCTTTTGCTCCGTCCGGTCCCCTTGGGTACTCGAAGAAACCGAACCTGTTCACTTCTCACAAATATAAGAAAAGGCTATTTCTTTAATTAAACGTGCCCAAAGGGCGATCAAGTAGACTTGGCTCAGTCCAGTATCTTCATAACTCCCTCAGAGCGATATAGTCGAGCTACAATTGAATTATCAAAAACATTTCTTGAATATATTTTCAATCCGAAACGCATTAATCAAATCTCATCTCCCAAATCAAGAAGATATGGTCCAGAGACACATGGCAACAGTTCATTTCAATTTGATATTTTTTAAAAACAATTAGTTTCGGTGTGATTACGAGAACAGTGTATATTCGAAGAGATTCTACGGGCAAAGTTAATTTCATTTCTTTGAAAAAGGTCAAGTAAGTATGAAACCAATGTATCAGATCATATAGGGTTTTCTATTAACCTTATTGTATATACTCTATTATGGTATGCTAACATAACATATAAAAAATTGGTCGAATGTTAGAAAAACACAAAATTGGGAGGTAGTTAGTTAGTGTTAGGGTTAGGGTTTAAAGGTGGGTCGACAGCGAGGTCATTTAGAGCCCATGTTCATGTCCGTGTTCAGCTTGAAGCAGAAGTAAAAGTCTCTTTGCTACCTGATCAAACCAGGTGGCCAAGTTAAATTGTATAGGGTTGAACAGGTATCTTTTGACAGAAACATATTTTTACTTTTGCTTCAAGCCGTACTTTGCCATAGTTGTCAACGTTTGTGGATGTTTCAAGCATATGGAGGGAGCGGGATTGAAAGAGCTAGAAAAGTAAGATAAGAAAATATAAAATACAAGAAGACGACAGATGAAGAGAAAAGTGACAAGAAAACGAACTGAAAATATAAACGCAAGGTTCCACTCAACCGAGACGGTCCTAACTTGGTCTGGACCCTCACTCCAGACCTTACCGCCATGGGCGACCCTTTTGGAAGCAAATGAATAATAATTGCTCCCGACGATAGCTCTGGAAATCACTGGGTCACGCAAGCCCCCACACCACGTCAAGGTGTCCGGATCCTTCGAGGGGGATGTATTATCTTGAGTAGGATTCAGATTCATTGGTGTTCCACACACACTACTGCAGATGAATCGCAACCGAGGACAATTAGTATGAGTGTGGACAATACATACGAATGGCAACAGGTAACTATATCCAAGTAAGTATCTTACCTTTTTAGTTAGTGCCGACTGAAGAGTTCGAAGGCGCGTGGACAGCGAGGTCATTTTGCGAGTACCTTCCTATCTCGCATGGCATGGTCATTAATTGTATCCTCGACACGACGGACTAATAATATCAACTTGTGATGTTGTACATGTCCCAAGATGTGATTAAAATCTCATTCTTGCATCCATTCGTGCAGGCATACATGTTCTGCATTCGAAATTCATATACCGGTACCTACAAACTACCACTTAAACTATAAGTATTTAGTAAGTAAGGGTGATTTTAAAAAAATCTGTGAAACGAGATGAGTATTTGAGAAAAAATAGTTAGGTCTTTTGTTTTCATGAATAACGCGTGCGCCGACTTCGGTCGGTGAATAAATGCTTCCAAATGGACACTTTTGAATTCTCACCATAGTGTTCTTTAGCTAGCCCATGTCGGCTACAAAACTTACGGCCGACAGTGACCAGATCTAATCAAGTCAAGAATAATTGATTTTTAAACGAGCAAGTGTTGATGAAGATGATCTGATATGTTCTTAAGACGTTTTCTTCTTTTTTCTTTGTAAGATTCTTTGTATTTTCAGAGACCATAATATGATCAAGAATCCATTATATATACCGTTAATTGGACTTATTCCATATCCTCATATTTGTTAGTTGTAGGCGAGATCGTTGACCAGTTACATATAGCAATTAAGTACATTGAAAATAATTGTAAACAAATGGTTTTAGCAGGCACAAATATCGTGTTAACAAAGTGAACATCACCCAAAAAATTATTAGCACTATTGAAAATAATTGATCTTTTAGAAAGTGGGTTCTAGTTTCATTTCTGTTATTTTTCAAGTGTGACCCAGAATTTCAGACAACTTAGACTTGGGCCCTGAAGAAAATGGGCCCACTGGCTTACTTGACAGTATTCAGGATTGACACATATGTTATGATACATATCAGCTGGTAATTTCATCATGCTTACTATATAAAACAAGCTCATGAATATTGTATAATAAAACCAAGAAAATATATGTTCTGTGATCATTTCTAAATTGACAGTAAGTTGATTGAAAATGCACTTGAACCATATATATATAAATCACCGATCACACCAGTTTATTATGTGATTTGTTACAACCAACAAGGCAGTAGAAACAAGCCTTATATGTCCTGGATCAAAGGTAACGTGACCGTCACATATTATATGCTTTAACAATCTTTGTTGGCTAAACCATCCCACCAAGACCTATGTCATTTGGGGATCACGAGCCTGCCAAGGCGAATCAGACTATTCAAAGACGCATACGATATGATGACTTACTGATTTGCGCCATCATCACGTACATCACTATGTTAGCTTAATCGCCGTTAGTAATCATAATGTGAACACAGTAACGTATTTTCAACTGCGATTGTATCGACAAATAGCCTGTTGTACTTCAATCAAGTTACCATTTTCTTATACGACGAATGAAAGTTGTGAAAATCAGTTGGATTGTAAGGGAGAGATCGTAGGGCGATAAAAAGGTAAATCAGGTGAGCTTTAGGGTGAGATCGGGGGCTCTTTTATTTACTATCATTATTGCTGCCTCATTTTTTAATACTGGAAGCACTCCACTAAAAATTCTGCTCCTATGACTATACTTATAAGCACATATCTTTCAAGTAGTAAGAGTAATAATACACTATGAGATGATGGGACGAAGATTCCTCGAATACTGGGAAGGAAGGGGTCGTGGCCTACATTCAAGAACAATCCCGGCATTCATCCAGAGCCACAAGCAGATTATATTATTTCACTATTATTGTTAATATACATTAGGCCTACATATTATTGCCTCAATTGTCCTCTATTTCAAAGAACATGCTGTAATTTATATAGTGAACGATTTTGAATAAATACAAGAATTAAATGCATCGAAAATGATCCCTCGAGATGACTCATAGAGATATTTTCCCATATCGCCAATGAGCAGCTCATATCATGTTTTCCTAGGTGAATAAATAATTGAATATAACTACCTGTAGTGTCACTGTTGAATACATTTATTTTCGTTTTAAATGTTGTGAAACAGAATAAAAATCATGAGAAAAACCTCAAGTTTATATACGATAATTTTCGTGATAGATAAAACACATAATAACTCTTCTATGGAGATTGGTTCGTTAGTGCAGCACCTTACGCACAGCTGTACGGCTTACGTTCACTTAATGGGTTCTTTTATAGTCTTTATTGGTCCCCGACTCTCAAGGGCACATAATTTCAATCAATATGGAATACATGGGAAAATATAATAAAACAGGTAATTATGTAAATTGAAATATATATACGCTGAAGAACACTTATTCTGACATTTATAATGACTCTGTGGAACAGTTTTGTCGTTATGATAGACTGTAAACTGCCACCTTAGAATTCCAAGGCGGCGCTAATCCCACACTTGAGCCTGTTTTTACCAAAATGGGTTAAAAGTTGATCAACTGTCCTACTTGTTATCTCCCTCTTGGATAACGATGTTATTGTATTGACATCAGGCGACTAACATAACGGATTCTTTCAATGATAAAATAAATATATGGTAAACGAGAATCGTTAAACACCGTGATAGTAGGCTAACGCGCAGTTGTATATATATATATATATATATATATATATATATATATATATATATATATAAATGCGTTGACTATAAGTTGAGGGTTAATCACTACTGGTTTGAAGTTGAACAATGATACGAATATATGATCGTGCGAAAAGTGTGGGGAAGCCATAAACGCCCTTATACACTCGGATCACCAAAAGGCCTTCCACTTGACTTTATCGCCATGGGTGACCTTTTTGGGAGCAAATAAATTGCTCCCGGCGACAGCTCTGGAGATCAAGGGGCCAAGCAAGCCCCCAAACCACGTCAAGGTGTCCGGATCCTTCGAAGAGGCTGACGTTTGGCCCATGTTCACAACGATGAATATCTATTTCTTGACCTGTTTAATAATAATAAAGTAGGTATATTTATAAAAAGTAAGTTTAAAAGAATGAATGAATATTGTTTTTTGCGAGTAACACTGACACTGACAGCGCATGGTCACTTCGTCACCCAGAATTTGGTGTAGATAAAAGAGTCAATCATATTTTATTCAATAATGAGTATAATTCAGGAATATTTAAGAAATGCATTTTGATTTTTCATTGTTGGTTTATTTCGATTACGTCCAGATGTATGAAAGGAATTGATCTTTCGGACGGTTTTTCGATTTGTCAATGAAGTTTCATCTGTCAGACGCGGATGATAACGATGAAAAGAAAAAACTACAAACCAACCAAAGCGAAGCACGAGACTTCTTGATTTTTGAACACTTTCGAACGTCTTATACAGAATAATTGTTCTGATATTACTCTGGGTTAGTGTCGGGGTTTAAAGGCGCGTCGACAGTGAGGTCATTTAGCGCCCATGTTCATGTCCGTGTACTTTTCCATAGATGTCAACGTTTGTGGATGTTTCAAGCATATGGAGGGAGCGGGATAGAAATAGCTACAAAATTAAGATAAGATGATATACAATAAAATAAAATGATAGATGAAGGATAAAGTGTCAAGAAATTAATAAAATGAAAATACAAACGCAAGGTTCAGTACTCCCTCCATATACTCTGGTCACCTATGTTCATGTCCAAAAGGCTTCCACTCTACTTGAAATTGAGGAATTCGATCTAGAGACAATATTGATCAACTCCAGCCATGTCTTCTACATTTCATATCATTCGATGAAGGCAAATTTGTAACATCGGCAGACTCTGGTCTGCAATTAAGAGTCGTGCAACGTTCAACTTCATATTGACAATTACTTGAAGTGGCCCATAAAACCGGGAGCTTCGATTCACGACAGCAAGAAACTTGACCGAGGTCCCTGGGGACACAGGCAGTTTGGTTTTCCAAGCAACTGGTTTAATAGCCGGTTATGTTTGATTTCGGGTTCCTTGTAGATTATGATTACAAATTAAAGATTCTTTTAAAGAACGGCTTGAGAGAATACAGGTGAATAGCGTCGTCCATTGAACAAAAAATCGAAAATAGTGCGTTCAAGACTCTACTGAAGCTAGCTGTATCAAATCCTTCGTTCAGAAGCTCGCCTTGAAGGCACAGTGATAGTATTATATATACCGCGATGAAATGTTTCAGTAGTTTGTAGTTTGTATCATGTACGTTTGTGAAATGAATTATCAAAATGAGAGAAATCACTTCGTTCATTGAGTCACACAAGTCACTCATTTTCCACTTAATTCAAATATATCTACTACTTATTTTCGATGAATTAAATGTAATCAAAAAATTCTATTTTGAAATATTATAATTACAGAGAAACAGAGAATAAACTTTGAATTATAACAATGAATACATATTTTGGAAAGAAATGAATATCACGAGGTATATACAGACAAGTAAAGACTAAATGTTGTCCAGTTTTCAAAAGTACATTCAAGATAATTCAGTTGAATGTGATGTCAGTAGAATTAACACCGTCGTTAACCATCCCATGGTTGCCAGATTGCTGTGCTGCCAACTCGAACTGCACTAGGATTATGAGGTATGTGGTCACAGCACCAACCATCTGGCAACAGAGACATATCATTATGAGGAAAATGTCATTATCATCAAATCTATTTGTGAACATTATTGAAATTAGAAAAAAACATTTTTCTACGGGTAGCACTGACAGCGTGGTCATTTCGTCAGCCATTTTCCAATTTTGTTGGTAAATGATTAGGTGTAGATAATGAGTCAATCATATTCTATTCAATAAATCACTTCAATCCAGGAATTTTAAAAGTTTATCAATACATTTCGAGTCATCTGACAATATTTTTCGCCTTTGTGGTGCTCCGTTCAAATGGGGAACATTCATCCATAGCCTATTGGGGAACAAAGATTCTGATCAAGTTTCCTTGTGGATGAAGAAAAATTCCAACTCTGGTGGTAGACTACATACCCTGCACGTTTCATTTATATTCAAGTACCACCTTCAATGTGTTTCATCGTTCCAACGAGCTTTTTTCATGTCATTACTCAAATTGATACAAGACTGGATAGGATCATTAAAATTGATAAAATAATTGGTGTGCCAAACTTTTCATATATCCTACATTTGTCAAGTGGAAACAGTAAGTTAAAACCGACAGCTAGATTATTTGAGGGATGAACTGACCGAGTAAACCAGAGTGAGGTCCACGTCGAAGAAGCCACACGCCGAGATGTTGACTCGCTGATGAAGCAACTGGTTGGAGAACGCAAGTAGCTATTGAAACAACAGAAGACAAACGATAATTGAGGTTTTTACTCGACGCCGACTTTGACCATGTCACTAAGTTGAACAATTAGTGGGCAGGAAAATATTCAGGGTATAAGAGAACACAATTGGGGCACAATATTCAACTTGTATTAAACTTGTCAAAGTGGGGTTTCCCCATTCAGCCCCGCAGGGAATTCGCGTACTTCAGTTAGTTAGTTTAGTGTTGGGGTTAAAGGCGCGTCGACAGCGAGGTCATTTAGCGTCTATGTTCATGTCCGTGTACTTTGCCATAGTTATCAACGTTTGTGGATGTTTCAAGCATATAAAGGGAGCGGGACAGATAGCGCTAGCTAGAATAAGATAAGAAAATATGATAGAATACTCAGGGTATAGGAAACACCATTCGGGCACAATATTCAACTATTATTGAACTTGCCACAGTGGGGCCCCCACTTCGGCCCGCAGGTAATTCGGGTCCTTCAGGGCATTTGTATTTTTGTACAGATTTGCACAGTATTTGGACTAACTCGACTAAATGCTTACATGAATACAACTTCAATGCTTACATAATATAGTTTCTGAAGACAGAGGAAAATTGGTAGTGTTGAATTCTATTCTTGTAGTTATATGTTTTCCATTCAACGTTTTGAATATCTTGTTACAAAACAGCCGAAGTGAGTGACCGGCATTAAAACTTGACTATAGGTATAATGATAGAAATACAGAATAATGATCATAATACGATAACTATTTATACATTATAAGGCGAATACTCTGAATGCTTTCTATTCGAAGATATTTGACGAAGGTTTTGAAAGTTGGAACAGATCAATTCGTTCGCACTGAAGAGTGTAAAGCGTTCAACCCCTGTATGTTTAGCTTCAGAAGCTTCAATAATGATGAATTGTTCCTGGCCCCAGCACCCTTTACTCAACGTGTGTCACTAGGTAACACAAATTTTGTCAAGATTTTTTTGCGGGTATAAACCGACAGCGTGGTCATTTCGTCACCCATATTCCAATTTCATGATATATGATTATGTGTACCTATATAATTAGAAGAGCCAATCATATTGTATTCAATAAATCAGTCAAATTCAGGAACTTTGGTGAAAGATCAGAAGGTTGTGAGGAATAAGTTGATAAGTACATGCCCAGATATTAGTACCGGTACATTTGTTTAAAACACCGAAGAAAAAATGTTATCAAAAAGACCTAAACGTTTATGGTGTTGAAGAAAAATCAAAAGAGTATTCAATATAAATTCAGTGTAAAAATGCATTGTTATGTCATCCTATGATGATATTGACATTGAAGGCACTTAGAATAAACCACAAAACTAAATTCTCGAGGTCATTTTCGAGGTCATGTTCATGTCCGTGCACTTTGCCATAGTTGTCAACGTTTGCGGATGTTTCAAGCATATGCAGGTAACTGGATAGAAAGTGCTAGAAAAGTAAGATGTTATAAAATAAAATAATACGATAGATGAAGAGAAAAGTGACAAGAAAAACAAATATGAAAAATCATCCCATTAATAGGAGGGTTGTTAGCAGCATCAACGAAAACATGAAAATATTCTCAAAGGTTAAGATCGTTCTGTAACTACATGGACATGAGTCCCATGACTTACTTCTTCTTTGATGAGTTTGTCTGTGGTCTTCCTGACTGCTCTGTGAACATGCTCTCCTGTGCGCTTTGCCTGGAACAAACCACGTGGCCAAATAATGACAGTGAATGTTCAATTATCATGAAAATTGATACTGAATTGGCTGGCAGGCATCAACACTTGGGAGTCCAGAATTCTTAAACTTTGAGATGTGAGCTTGAAATCTGTGGAATATATTTTTTCGGGAGAGGAGTCGATCATTTAGGCACACTTTTTTATGTTTATGATAAATAATCAGGTGTTTATAATAAGTCAATCATATTTTATCCAATAAATCAATTGGATTCAAGAATTTGAATAGTTTGTCAATACAATTCGAGTATTGAGACAATATTTTATTTGAAGATGTATCCATGGACAATGGTCATGAGTAGTGTTTCCAGTGAGAATTTCATTGCATGTATCGATCGCATCAAGGTTTGATTTGTTCTAATGTAAATAAATCAGCTTGAGTTGGAAGTGTGTAAGTGACCTATTAGCAAGCGAGTAAAGAACCACTTCTTCTTTCCTCGAATTTCGAATAGAGGAATTCCATGGTTTAATCGAATGTTTGATTTCATGAAGTTTATTATTCATCACTCTACCAATCAAGTTTGAACAAATTTTTAAAATGTACACCATGTTCAACAACATGATTTTTCTCTGTTGCTTCTTTTTCTGTTTCATCGGCATGCTCATTCCCCTGAATCCCGACATGTCCAGGAACTCAACAAATAAACACACGAACATCTTCAGATGCAAGTGTGGTCAGCGGTGTTTGGACCTCCTGGATCAGACAGTTATAATATTGTGTCTATTGATTGAAGGGAGCTGATGGAGTCCGAACATATCAGAAATTGATGAAACCATTCAAATCCATGTGTTGAAACTTGAAATACAAAATTCCTCAAAGAGTATTAAAGAAAGTTTTTATTCTACTTCATGGTTACGGAGAATATTCACTGAGGTCACTCACAAACTAGACTGAATAACGAACTAGCTATACGATCCATAAATCAAAAAAAAAAGGGAAATACGTCTATAGTGAATGTGATAAATACCTCGCTACTCGTAGAACCGCAGACAAAGCAAATAATGAGTATTTTCATTATAAACCAAGAAATCCAGTAGAGCGTATACGCAATATTAGCAGTATTGCTGAACATTGGTGCGACAGACAGAAGAACTAATATACACGAATACAGCGTTATCAAAATATTCACAAAGTACGTGGAAATGCTGAAGAGCAATTGGAACGTGAATAAACGATTCAACCTGGCCACGATATCGCATAAAGATGAATACAAAGATGCTACTCGTTTAACCAAAGTCAAGTCGATATCTGCCGATTCTCGTATTCTGTCATTCAAGAGTCTAAATCGTTGTCTCAGCGCAAGGACCCAGAACAGAAAACGACTCTCGCAAATGGAATTGATGAATTTAGGACAGTTATAACCAAACCATAGAAGTGTTGGCATTGTATATAATGAGGTATTTGTTCCGACAAACAATATATAGTCTGTAAAAACTAATGTGAAATAAATAGAAACGCCAATTGAAAAAAATCCAAGTAAATAACGCTGATTAGATTTGTGAGGAACTTTGATGTTTAACTCTTCCATTTTCAAATCAACATCCAAGATCTTTCTTACGTATTCCAATATTTGTTTTTGAAATTGGGTACCAATAAGGAAAAAAATCGATAGAAATGTTGGTGCCCAGAAATTGAACACTCCCGTGCAATAGGTGATGTTCGAAACAGGGACTTCTATGTATCGAAATATGTTCGATAACTCGATCCAAGCGTAAGTGCTCAGAGTTAGCACCGACGACAACACGCAGGCGCTGTAAGCGGCGCCGAGACGCGAAACACGAAGTGTGATTCGGGTGTTATCGGTAAGTGTCGTGAAGCAGGCGAGTCCGCAAATTTTGTACACGAGATATAATGGGGAGAGACAACTTACTATGTCGTCTGGATTGAATATTGATTGTTTTTTTATGATGGTCATTTTAAAACCCTCGAATTAATCTCTCTCTAAAATTATATACGCCTAGTTTTACGATCGTAACACGGAAATATTTGGATTCAATTTCGGTAGAACTAGATTAAAAAATGCGTATACGTTAACAAATTTGAAAGGAGAAAGAAGAACTAATAATATCCAACATACACCAAATTAACCGAATCAACGATTTGTATAAAATTTTACTTGACTATTTCAAACAAAATCACTCCACCGTAATTGGCTTTAAAAATTGACTTCTTAGATATTCAGTAGGTGGGAGGCCTATAGATCTATTTATAATAGAAATTTATAATAACAATTATTTCTCCACTGCAAACCTGAAACGTTGGGATTTCAATGAAAAAAATATTTCTCAAGCATATAACGTCAGAAAGTTATTCGCGTAACACTCGAAATACAACAGTCAACTATTCACGGTCGAATATCAATGTCGAATGAGAGCTCAACTCGACTCGAAAGAGAGAAAATCGATTCAATCTGTTGATGCTATTGATCCAACACTTGATCTAATTGGTTAATAGTTGTACCAACGCCCTGGTCCAATAGAACGACCTGAAAATAGCTAGTTGTCACTTTAATAACCGGGTGATGTGACGTAGATATAAAAACCTGTCAGCTAAACATCTCTCGTTTCATTAGAAAACAAACTCAGTGGTTGAACGAATAATATTTTCGGATTTGATGATATTCGTACAGATTGAACCAAACAAAAGTCCTTTTCCTACCTGACTGAACCAGACAATCTTTCTATATTGCATAGGATTTAGCAGGTATCAGACGAAAAGTGAACGGCATTATTTTCTCCGGGTAACACCGACTGCGTGGTCATTTGGTCACCCATTTTCCAAATTTATACTGAATAATTTGGTGTAGATAATTAGAAGAGTCAATCATATTTTATTCAATAAATCAGTAAAATTCAGAGTTTGAAAAGTTTGTCAATACATTTCGAATTATCTGACAGTATTTTATTTAAAGATGTATCCACGGACAACTGTTGTCTAATAGAACGGACTTTGATGCTTATTTCAAGCTCCACACAGATCGAGCATATTGTACTATTAATTAATTTTTAGTTTTCCAAGTCAATTTTCAATTATTAATATTAACTCATTTCAACTTATTATTAATTGCAGGTTTGGGTGGAAGACCCAGTTGCTTTTAATAATGAACCCCGCCTACTTTGTGCAATAGTTGTATATTCACTATCATATTATATTATATCGTACAAATATTGACCCAAACAAAGAATTACATACTAGAGACAATAACAGAACGTTTAGAATCATTGACGAAATAAAATGCTGCAAGACATGTCATCACACTAACTCCATGCACAGGCTAGACTCGTTAACGAAAGATATAATTCAAGACAAGTCACGCAATGCTGAAATGAAACTGATTCTCCCTCTACAACGGTAAAATTATATCCGCTCCCTTCTAACTCCTCACCTTTCAAAACCTGTGCTTGGAGTTCTGTTGGACATTTACTTGCAATACGGATACAGGTGCATCATTGCATCGAAAAACCTTAAATTAATCAAGATATGAAAAAAATGATTGAATGGACAGTTAGTGTTAGGGTTTAAAGGCGCGTTGACAGTGAGGCCATTTTGTGCAGCCCATATTCATGTCCGTGTACTTTGACATAGTTGTCAACGTTTGAAGGCAGGGGAAATAAAGAGAAAAGTAAAAGAGAAAATAATATAAAATAACAGATGATAGACGAATGAATGGATGTACCAATACCCACCCAAAGGTATGATTAATGGAATACAAAAATATTCTATGAAATAAATTTGTAGTGAGTCAAGTCGATACCTTAGTTTCGATACCCCAAGTCTTTATGACTTATTGTTGTCAAGTAACAAAGTGCTAACAATCGCTACTGTAGCAAAACAACACAGCTAACTGATGGGCTTCAGAGATTGTGATTGGATATCTATTGGCGGCCATTGTTGTCCTCTCTTACAACAATGAGTGACGTCACTTGACAGAAGCCTATATTTCTCTGTCTTGGCTGGTGTCTGGAGCGGTAGGATCACCATTGTGGTGTCCCGTTCAAGCGATCCTTCCTCGTCATCCTTGGCCTTAATTACTCTACAATTACTGTGATAAGTTTCTGAGAAGAAGCATGCAAAACCAACTAATGTGAAATAATTATTTTCAAAATATTAATGTAATACGTCTTCATAAAACTGAGTATTTTCTCGAATCTTATTCATAAAAAAAAGCTAACAACCTATTACAATATACAACCCTTTTGATTCGATCATTTAATTTTTGTGGATAGGTTTAGAAACTAGGTTATCGTAAAATATCTCATATGTTCAATGGCATACCAACCTCATTACTTGTAGATCCACTGTAAAAACAGATGACTAGTATTTTGGTTTGGAACCAAAAGATCCAGTAAAGCAAATACGCTAACTCTGCGGAGTTATTATAAAAACTGTTGTCTGATAAAATTGCCGATATCCCACTGAATGATGTGATCAATATATTCACGAAGTAGGTAGTAATACTAAACAGCAATTGAAATGAAAACAACTTATTCATTTTCACAGTCGCGACGCACAAAGATGAATGCACGGACGCTATGTCAGTCACTAGTGGCAAGTCGGTGTGATCAAAGTCCTGTAATCGTTTGTTCAACAGACGAAATCTTTGCCTCAAACAGACAACCCAGAACACGAAACGGCATTCGGATAGGAAATTCAAGAATTTAGGAACATTACTTCCGTACCATATTAAATAATATGGAAATCCTTCGTGAGTTTCAGTAAAAGCGGAAAACAATACACCGTCTAATATTACCAATATCGAAAAAAACATAATTCCAAACACAAAAAGAGCGATGAGTCTACGTTGATTTAGTTTATGAGGGACAATAATATTCAATTCTCTCATTGATATATCGATTATAACAAAATTTTCGATGAATTTTATTATATCATTTTGAAATTGAGTACCGATTAGATAAAAACAGGTGAGAAAAATCGGTGTTAAGAAATTGAAACCACTGCTGACATAGTTAATCTTGGATAGCTGTACGTCCATTTCTAAAAGTGCCGCCGGTAATTCTTTCCAAGCGACAAAGCCTAGAGTTAGCACCGACGCTAGGATGCAGACGCTGTAGGCGGCGCCGAGACGGGAGACACGAAGAGTGATTCGGGTGTCTTCGACAACAGCCGAGAAGCACGCGAGCCCGAATAGCTTGTACACGAAGAACGAAGGAGCAAGACACATGACGATGTCTTCGGGATGGAATATTATTGAAAGTTTAGTAGCAATTTTCATTTTTTCACTGTTCGACATTCTGATTTTTTCCCCCCTAATATTCTATATTTTTCTTAATGCGATTATATATTTTCAATCTTCAATATTTATTGTAGAATATTTATCATATTTATATATTTCAAACAATCGTTATTTTTCTCAATATTTATTATTACATCATCCCTATGATGATCCCTATGAATAAAATCAAAAGTCGATACCGTAGCAAAAACGTTTCACCAACAAATAAATGTCGAGTTATAAACCTAAAAATGTTTAAACTCAATGTCTACTATTAAGTCTTCTTTAATCAAGAACTGTAACTGGTTTTACCACAAAAACTGAACACTGGTGTTATCAAAATATTCATCAAAGTACGATAATGCTGCGACTCGAATGTAAGATATACACGAAAGCACAACTCTGCACTGCTAGGTGTCGATGGCCAATGAGAACCACGAGCCAAATGGGTTGTAAGTGAATAATTATTGATCCGAGTACTCGGAACTAATCAGTGATATTGATGTCGGCGCCCTGATAGATAATCGGCAGATGTCATTCGAAGAGGCATTTGATGACACTGTATACAGGCCTATCTCGTCAAAAAAACTTCTAGCATAAAAAACGTCGAAAAATCATGAAAATTATTTTTTATTGAGAAAAATGGATGGAGTGACAAAGACAGATGGGCTGTTTCAGGAAGTGCAGGAATCAATATGGAAAAAGAGATTCCCGAAGAAATCAGGTTATATATATGTTTTCTGTTTCCGGGTAACACTGTCAGTGTTGTCATTTCGTCACCCATTTTCTAATTTTATGATAAATAAATATGTGTAGATAATTAGAAGTCAATAATATTTACTATTCAATCAATCAGTTGAATTCAGGATTTTGATATAAGTTAGTCAATACATTTCGAATCATCTAGAACAGTTTTTTATTTAAAGATTTATCCTTGGACAACTGTCGTCTAATAAGGCCACTCGTATTCCTATATGGTGTAGGCTCAGTGGAGAACACATGGACAGCTTTGATATCTAGTACTTAATATTTTTGTGGTTTGTGATTGGCTAGAATGACAAGATGGTGGACAACGCCAGCAACGGTAAAACCTAAGCAATGAGTTTTTTTTTCGAGGTAACTTGACCAAGGCATAAATAGTCAACGTTTCTAGGTCTTGAAAGTGAATTTCTCAAAAAGACAGTATTTTTCCAGATCCTATTTGTCTTCAGAAGAAGCCGTTTACACGTCGATTATATATCGAACGATGATCGTACATGTACGAGGGATATGGACCAAATTATCCAAAATCCGTGTTTGTAGCCTAATTATAAATTATATAAAAAATTATAATAATATTTATAACTAACTTTATAATACCATTCAGCAGACCGGACACAAGAACAGATTGATTCTGGAGTAGTTTTGTTGCACGCTGGACCTTCTTCAGTTCGATACGATACCCATACCATGTCAAGTGATGAAAACGAAAGGCATCCAAAGAACGAAAGTTGTTGGAATAAATCTTTCTACAAAAAGCGTATACCGATACGAGTCACAGTCATTATATTAATGACATTTATGCTTCACTGCATATTTTTTAATATTGGCATAGAATATCTTTCTTCAGGATATCCAATGGAATATTTTTTCCAAGATAGAGGATATCGATATTACTTTTAGTGTTTGAAGAAGAAGAAGAAAGTGTTATGGTTTAAAGGCACGTCGACAGCGAGGTATTTTAGCACCCGTGTTCATGGCCGTGTACTTTTCCGTAGTTGTAAGCGTTTGTGGATGTCTCAAGCGTATGAAGGGAGCGGAATCGAGAGAGCTAGAAAAGTAAGATAAGAATAGTTACATAGGTAAATTCTCGTCCATTGGTGTCACAACTCCAGAATGGAACGCACTGGGGGATCAATTGAATCAGGAATAGCCTGAATCAGTGGATAATTTCGAGATATTATTGAAAGAATCTCAGAAGATTATAGAATCGAACCAGATTGATTGCAGGATAGGATGAATATATTGTAAAAAAGTGACAGATATAATACTTGAAACAATATGGAGAAAATAAAAATATAGGAACCATGATAACCATGTAAATAAGCAAGATTAGTAGATGCCCCGAGATTTGTTTATTTTCCTGGGTAATCCCAAGATTAATGTAACATTCGTTTGATAGAAGCGATCAAGGTGGCGAGTTTCGAACCTCAGCCGTTGACAGATTGTATGTTTGACGACCCCACCCACAGCCAAGTCATTTGGGGGAACTCAGTATTTCACGTGGTCTTCCAACTACTGAAACAGAAGATCCAATTGATTGAACGTTAGGCGGCAATGCAGGTTAAGAATAAGAGACAAACGGGTAATACAGAATCACCCATTGTTGACCAAACACACAGCTAAAATACCGTCTCAATTACACGAGGATTACAACCTTGAAATATAGGGTATCTATACTATTGGCGGCGAGGATTCCGAATATGAAAATGCCGACAGAAAAATTAGGATATTGTCGGTTATAGAAAATGGATATACGGTAGTGTACAAATGAAAGAGAGAAGAATCACCCAGTTATTCTTGCTAGCGGTAGAAGATGTAGATCTATTATCTATAAAGAAAGAAAATTTATAAATAACGAGATCGGGTTCTCGAAATCCACGAATATAAAATAGTTAGTTAGGGTTTAAACAACCTCGTCGACAGCGAGGTCATTTTGCACCTATGTTCATGTTCATGTCCCTGTACTTTGCCATAGTTCCAAGCATATGGAGGGAGCGGGATAGAATGAGCTAGAAAAGTAAGACAAGATGATAAGAAATAAAAATAAAGGAAGACGATAGATGAAGAGAAAAGTGATGAGAAAACGAAATAAAATAAAAAGACAACTGCAAGTTCAGTACTCCCTCCATATACTCCAGTCACCAAAAAGCTTCCACTCGACCGAGACGGTCCGAACTCGGTCTGGACCCTCACTCCAGACCTTATCGGCATGGGTGACCCTGCTGACAGTAAATAAATTGTTCCCTACGATAGCTCTGGAGATCATTGGGCCACGCAAGCCCCCACACTCAAGGCTTCCACTCGACCAAGACGGTCCTAACTTGGTCTGGACCCTCACTGACCCTGCTGAGAGCAAATGAATTGTTCCCTACGATAGCTCTGGAGATCATTGGGCCACACCACCTCAAGGCGTTCGTAACCTTCGAGGGGGACACTACCTTCTAGTACCGTTAGGGGTCGTTATATTTTCATTCTCAGGATATATTGGTGATAGGGCTCAATTATTCACAAACCGGTAACATTGATATAATTCTTTTGAAATTACGTTTATTGAAAAATGATTGTTTGATTTTTGGGATGACACCAACACGAAGGTATTTTTTCCTCTTTTTCTTATTTAAAATCGAGCCATTTCAATATTTATAAATTTCAATTCAATACAATATAAACCATTTGCCAGTAACTTGTTCAACGCAGCCATTTTAGAAGTACTTTCTTATTCATTGCAATCAAAACCAGAATGTGTTACATCGCTGACAGAATCATCATACGTATGAAATAATTGATAATAATTATGAAATAATATTTAATATTATCAAATATAAATAATAAGTAAATCGCCGGGTACTACTGGATTTAAATATCACCAGATTGAATAGGGTATCAAATAAGCTCCCTCACTCAATTACTGTAAATGGTGATATATTTTCAAAGACTGCCCTTGTATGTTCTGTGTTGACTTCTGATCGACGGTTGTTGTTACATCTCTCATTCATCGCCCCCCCCCCCTCCCCCACCCCAAGGGACACGGTAAGGGTCACTATGTTGATAATACCATCAAAGACAAAGTAGCTCGTGCTAGCAACCTCGAATGGAACTTCTCAAAGATAGTGATATACCGGTAATACTGAATACAATTGAAACGTCGATCACGGTCACAAAACTGGACATATTTTCAAGGATGAAAAAAGAAACCAATCCACTTTAAGGTCTCAAAATGAGTCCCTTGTAAATCAGAACAAAGCTATCCACATTATCTATTCAAAAATGTGTCGACAAGAGGTCAGATTAATATTGCTAAATTATCTGTACTTCCTATGCTCTTCTTCAAGCCCTTCATAATACGAATAACAAAATAAATAACCGTGACGATCGGGCAACAGCTTGATATTGCTTTGTAAATATCAAATAGAGGAAAGGAAAGATGTAACAAAAAGTCTGATCAAACGTTTCAAATAATTATCTTGATAATTTCAGAACGAAGAGATCAAATTTATAATAGATGTAACTAATTGTCTTGAACATAATAGACGGTACTCAATTTTGTTCCGTTTGTTTACCGTTATTCATTATTACAGACCTAGCTTTCAATAATTCATTCATTTAATATGTACATAATATACGATGCTGGAATATCAAATATATGGTTCTAAATTTAAATAATTTTATTCAGCTCTATATTTAATAATACTCAAGATCAGATTTAAATATAGATATGCTTGTTGATTCTTTCATTCTGATACATGCTCCATACAAGCCGATACAAGGTCCAGGGTTCAAAGCCACCACCACGCAACTATTTTTTTAAATTATATATCAAAGCTTTTGGCGACAGGTAAGGAGTTTTAACAACCAATATTTGAGTCAATTGTATTCACTTTTTTGCCAGTCTTACTCGTTCTCAACTGTCCTAAACCAATGGATTAGGCCTACACTCAGGTCTACGATTGGTGAATTAAAATAAAAATAAAAAAATGAGACAGCTCGAGCTACACCAATTGTTGAACAAAGTCACTACAGAACAGAAGGATAATTTATCTTCTAAAATACCAATTAAATGTCATTACACAATTACTTTACACATCATATTGAATTATTCATTCATTTATATTCATATTTTTAAATGCACGTGTTTCAATATTTCATTTATATTTATATTTTTAAATGCACGTGTTTCAATATATTTGTTCCCCACTCCGTTTGCGAACGGAGTGTACAACAATAAAAAAAAAAATGGTTGATGTATTGAACAGAAAACACTGACCGAACACCCTCTAGACATTCACGCTTCCCACATCCCCTCGGTTTACCATTCCCATAAACGGCAACATTTTATGTGAAACAGTGATGTCTGCCGTGGACATTAATCTGTAGTTTCAAGAGAGATTATTGAGGAGAAAACGTGTAATGGTCCAAGTTATTTCATGTAGCTACAAACTGATGGCGGAGATTCTTTAGAATTTCCATATTTTTCCTTGAAATACTACGTTTAAGACAGGCCTACTACAAAAAAACACCATTATAAAATGATAAATTGTTAGATTAATCCGTTCATTGTAAATAGTACGACAAATTGGAGACAAAAACCAGATAATGTCGACTTGACATAAAAATACGTGGTTGTGCAGAATTTGGGACTGATTAATAAAAAGGCTGGTTAATATTCTGCTTAGGTTTATAGTTTCGGTTAGATTAGTTAGCGTTAGGGTTTAAAGGTGCGTCGACAGCAAGGTCATTTAGCGCCTATGTTCATGTCCGTGTACTTTGCCATGGTTGTCAACGTTTGTGAATGTTTCAAGCACATGGAGGGAGTGGGATAGATAGAGGTAGAAAAGTAAGATAAGATGAAATAGAACAAAAAATAAGGAAGACGATAGACATAGAGAAAAGTGACGAGAAAATGACAAACGCAAGGTTCAGTACTCCCTCCATATATGCAGGTCACCAAAAGGCTTCCACTCGACCGAGACGGTCCGAACTTGGTCTGGACCCTCACTCCAGACCTTATCGCCATGGGTGACCCTTTTGGAACAGATAAATTGCTCCCGGCGACACGTCAAGGTGTCCGGATCCTTCGAGTGGGATGAAGTATAGATGGTTGACAATTCCCCAAAAATAATAAAGCAGAATTATTATATCTTCATAAAACCAAGAACTAAGAAATCGACCAAGAACTCGGCTAAGACATTTTTCAGATACCCGATATCACGGAAATCGATAGACCACGGTAAAATCGTGAAATCACATGTATCGTATCGAATAATTAAAATTTAAAACTACTACATAAAAAGGTGAAGCACTGTTGATATAGTATAATATTATACCACCTAGTGAAATACGTGGGCAACTTGGATCACAAAAGATCGGGCTACAGTAAAATTCAACTTTTCAAGTCACCTACTAATATTGTAGTGATAAATCACATGCAATAATACAAGTACGAACAAGCTCTGACAATTGTACAAATATAACAAACGAATATCCCTCCACTCCTCATACCCCCCCCCCCCCCCCCCCCCCCCCCACAAACAACAAACTAAAGAACCACCGGAAATGAACACCTGCACATACAACAGGTGTAACAATCAGTTCAACGTAATCTTTAATTACATCTCAAAATATTCCAACAATCCAAGTTGACTTATTGGAAAAACAAAAGTGAAAGACAACCATTAGTTATGAATTTTACTACAACTAACATTGTTAATAATTCTAGATTTGGTATACATGAAGAAAACACATTACAAAACGAATTTGAACAACCATTTCGATGGAATGAGTAAATAATCACTGTAGTTCAGGCCGAATATCGAATGAATATCATATGACGACAGAGCCAGTATCACAGAAAGTGTGTACAAAATGTAGGTATGGATTAGCTTTAGGAATTTATGCGTAGGTTAGGTTGCTTTTGGTAATGTAAATTCATCTTCATGAACTTCCATAATGAGTCCAAGCCGCCCATCGTTTCCCCAAAAATAAGTGACCAAATCATCATCATCCACAGTGCTTCATCGACTAATTTTCTCGGAATTTATATAACTCCAAACCTCAACTGGAAAAAAACATCGAAAAACTAAAACTTTCAAGGTGCTTCCTGCCTACTTCGTCTACTCGAAAGAATTGTCAATCATCATCCTCTAGCTACACTGCCGGCATTTGTTGCCGTTCTTCATGTAAATCACATACCACAAACAATAGTATCCAAACTGCCAAACTCAAATCCAAACTCTTTTCCAAATTGCCAGTTCTTATGTTTCCTCCAACACCACCCAAGTTACCCAGTGCCATACTGGGCCACCGGGCAATCAGGCGATGCCCGGTGGGCCGTTCTAATCGAATCCATGTTTATACGGGCCGTTATATCAAACAGCTATTGACGTTCGTGTTGAGTGAACTTTCATATCAGTTATGTCTTGGCTAAATGCAAATTATTGTTGGAATTATTTGATGAAAATTCCTTGTAGTGTCTTTTCTAATTTCAACTACTAGTTCCTGTAGCAATAATATAATCATGTAATAAAATATTTTAACATGCTCTTCTCTAGTTTTGTTTGTTATATTTCTCGACATTTAGATATTTTAGATATTTAGAATTATATATTTGACGCCGATTTTGTCTCCGTACACGAATAAGACAGCAGCAAAAAACCGACAGCAATATCACCGCTACAATACGGAACAATGCGTTAGATATTAGCACCGTATTATTATCACTTTGAAACAGTAAAGGACGAGGTGGATTGGTACAACTGATTTCTAAGCCCACCACGATAAAATTATTCATGAAACAGAAAAGAAGCGACGAGGTTAAAATGGCTGAGATGTTCTCTCTCCAAGTGAACACTACTCAAGATATCACAAAACATGATCAATATCCAATCGTAGATCGCTACGTCGATGACAAAAAACTTGTGAAGGAGCTTCTTATTACCTAGGTAGAGAGTAAATCGGCGAAAGTGAAATACTGTTCAAGCTAGTGGAGTCTGCCTGAGTCACATTTTTATTAATGAATGAATTATCCTTGAATTAATATTTTCAATACGATTTGAATTGGGCACAACCTAATTATAATCATAAACATCAATATTGATAATACACAATAAGTTTTATAAATGGTTCACACAAGTAAGGTAATTAATTTTCCATGTACATAGTAATTTATCAGGGTAATTAATTAATCGATGACGTTTGAAAGCAAATAATATTGAAAATAATAAAACCCACATAAGCTGATGCTTGTGTGTATGGGAACAGAGCTATCGGCAAAATACATCAATTATTGCAAGATGGGGTAAATGATCCGCTTATATCAAAAATACAGATTGTGTAAGTAACATTCGGAAAATAATAATAATGCCAACTATGAGAAGAAAATATGATCCATGTATAATAATTCTGATTTCAAATAAATCGTGAACAATGTATAGCACGAGCGCTTGCAAGTGAGAATTAAATTAGACCTAAAACAGGCAAGAACGTTGCCAATAAAAGATAAGAAATGGAATACTAGAACTGACAAGACCTTGCGGCTTTTGCTCAACTTTCTGGAGGATATAGTGGTCTCTTTAGAAGCTAAAAATTCATATTTTTTTTTTCTGTAATCGTCCAAGGAAGTGCAAAAACAAAGGAGAAGATATAGGCTTGATATATATTTTTATAGTTTAGATGTTGACGAGATCATATACAAGATTTCCATGATCAAGGCTCAGACTCATCTTCAGTGTTTCACCAACTATATCATCAATATATAATATAATATATATAGGCCTATATGTATTTTAATGTTCATTTATCTCTTTCTGTCTACATATTTCTTTAGTTTCCAGTATTTGATATTTTCTGTGCAAATCTGTGCAAATCTGTGAAACAATCAGATGAAAAATAGAGGAAATAACGTGAAAAGGTATTTGTTATGATTTTTGTTTTGATCGAGTAATAAAGAATAAGAGTTCTACAAAATTATTCACCCCCGAATTATTTGACCAACAAGTTTCAAATAAAGGAAGCTGTTCAGAATTTAGATGTCGTATTCACACACAAACGGCTGTTTAAAGTCACATGGCTCGTCATTGAGTTCTTCACCTCCGACAAATTCTACACAATCTTCTCCGGTTTGTCCGTCGTTGTTCGGCTCGCCATCACCCCACTTGATGTACTCCAGCGATGACATGTCTTCATCTGAAACGACAATATAATGTCATACTTATGATCACAAGGATTCGAACATCTTGACGTGGTGTGGGGGCTTGCGTGGCCCCGCGACTTCCAGAGCTGTCGCCGGGAGCAATTTATTTGCTCCCAAAAGGGTCACCCATTGCGATAAGGTCTGGAGTGAGGGTCCAGACCAAGCTCGGACCGTCGAGTGGAAGCCTTTTGGTGACCGGAGTATATGGAGGGAGTCCTGAACCTTGCGTTTGTATTTTCATTCTGCTTCGTTTTCTTTCCAATTTTTTCTTCATCTATTACCTTCTTTCATTTCATTTTATGTTATCTTATTATACATTTCTAGCTCTTTCTATCCCGCTCCCTCCGTATGCTTGGAACTATGGCAAAGTACACGGACACGAACATAGGCGCAAAATGACCTCGCTGTCGACGCGCCTTCAAAACCCTAACACGAACTAACTATTTACTTACTGCTAACTGTCTTGAAAGATCCTTCCTGTTCCAAATCGCTTATACCGACCCAGAAGAACTTCCTCTCTTCACTGCGGATCATCTTCCCGAGCGCCTTGTATTGTTTCTTTGTGCGTGGTACAGCGAGACGGGTGTTCGGCCCGTCTCTGGAGCAAATCTCACGAGCGTTGGTCCAGATCGCGTCACTCCTCACTAATCTGTAATACCGCCCGGCGTCCACGTATCTGGTGTAGTTATTCACTGTGCAGTTACAGAAATAATAAGATATAATTATTGGGAAGAGTAAGCAATATCTAGATGACAGGGAATCAAGAATAGATCAAAAATCAAGAAAATAATGGTTCAAGAATAGAATACAGGGAAAGTTTGGGTGGTGATATAAGCTCATCAGCGACCATGGGGACCATCAGAATAAACAAAAATGCCACGATTTGTGTTACAATAACTTTCTAATCATCTTCCAAAATGCCGTATGATTGATGGACTGAGAGCATTGTCATTGATTCTTGATTGCCGGTTGTAACCCTTGCGAGCTGATTAAAATTGGAGCACATAAGTTCGATAGTTATCATGAGAATGAATCATTTTCTCTTCATTCAACTATGTATTTTAGTGAGAGAAACACGTAGCTCATTTTTTATATTGTTTTTAACTACGCCTAATATCAATTTTCAATGCTGGGCAATGAAATGTGATATGTAGAAAGTATAAAATAACTAAATATTATAAATAGAATATCTACAATTAACAAGCTATTGAAGCGCGGAAGACCAAACAGAATTGGTTGTCAATTCGAAAATTTCCCAAGTCGGATGCGGATTCGAGTCACGCATAAACATATATTTTTCTTAACAGGATTCATCCGTCACTCATTCGTAATCAAATCAACTTTTTCTCGTGCCTTACCAGTATGATTTGATACATGAACAGTATTCATTTCCATCCAGCGCAGCATCAACGGATCGGACACAGACGTGAATGCCGTATAATGCTGCGCATAGCAACGATCCTGATTGTCAAACGGCTTAAAGTTGATGCTGAGAACACCACGAAGATAATATTTAGCAGTAGCTCTGTGGTAAAACACCAGTCCGCCGCCCGAATCTCCGGGACAAGCACTGGTGTTCTTACTGATGTACCCGGCACAGAACTTGTCCCCGGTGACCAGTTGTTGGAGGTTGGGGCCTAGGCTGTCCGCACAGTCGTCACCGCTGACGTAAGGGAGTTCCACGGATTGTAGCTCTGTGCTCGACGTGCCTTCCAGGGTCAAACCCCAGCCAAGCAGCTGGAATACGGAAGTGTAGTGTTAACGAATACACCAACTTATTCAGCATGAAATTGGAAAATGGGTGAATGAATGACCACGTTGTCGGTGTTACAAAAAAAAAAAAAACGGGGTCCCATCGGGAATTTTTGAACATCGACATATGCGCATATAAACACTATTATTCACTCGGAAATAGGCCGGGTCTGCTAAGTTGGTTTCATTCTGAAAAAAAATATTGATATGTTAGTAGTTTATACATGAAATAATAGTATGTTCAAAATGTGATATACCCGTCATATCAAGAATATGTACCTGCATACAATCTGCAATTTGTAAATGAATTCATACAAAATAACGCAGTTTGAGATAAGATGGAAGTTGACTTATACACAGAGGTATGAAACCCCCATATTTTTAGCACAAATATAGAAATCTCATATTCTATTTATTTATTTATTATTGTTTCTATATATTAATTTTAGTCGGAAGATAGACCAAAGAATTACTTCTGGCCTACGTTAGACGAGAAAACACTTCTAAAGCTTTACACATCTATTACTACTCTTACCCTTCCTTTCTTTCCAGTCACCAATTGTACGTTCTCGTACTCGTTCGACCAATCGACGGCGACGGGTTTGATATGCGGCGAGAATACGACGTAGCTCTTCAGACGCACGATCGCGATGTCGTACTGAAAGTTACCGCGTCGGCCACGGAACTGACGTTGTACTATGATGTCCTCGACGTCAAAATGTTTCTCTCCCGGATCCTCGGTCAGCCAGTCACGGTGGTATTTGCCTAAGACTATTCTGTACAGGTCTTTGCTTTTCAACTTCAAGGATTTACTGTCCCAGAAACAATGGGCCGCTGTGGATTTGTAACAGAAATGTAATGTGTCATGAAAATGTTTTCTTTCGTATTTGGATAAGTTTTGAGTTTAATTAGGAAAATTAATCAATTGGTGTTTGTGATCGTGAGGGTGAGGTTTTTGTGAGCTAGAAATTCATCTTGACTATTTTTCTCTGGGTGGATTGCAAGAACGAAGTTTAAACACCGGCCTACTTCAGACACCGTCTAAGTACAAAATAGCATTGCGTACTTAGACGGCGCCTAAAGTAGACCGGGGTTAAACTTCGTTCTTGCAATCCACCCTCTATGTTCATGAACCAGTGTTATTTAAAAACAGAAGTATATCAATCCCAAGATAATTTTAATCTCTCTTATCAATATGACATTCTAGTTTTACGAATTCAATCATTCTAAGATGAGACGTCAATGAATACCAAGAACGTGATGAAATTCATTGACGTATCATCTTGAAACTGGTTGAATTCACAAAAATAGAAAGCAATAATAATTAAAGAGCATGAACTTATCGCAGAGTTGGTAACCTTTTTTATTCAATTACACTGGTTCGTGAATATAAAAAAAAAATGAAGATAAATTTCTCCATTTGTACAAGCACCTTGAGATAAGCACCTCTAGTATTCTGTGCTTTAATACTACGAAAATTGTCAAATGAACTCAAGTTGAAGGTAAACTGGAACTAAATCGCGCTCTGCGTCCTTGCCTTACCTGTGACGACATGTTTGGTTGATATGAGACTTCCCCCGCAGTCCTGCGTGTAGTTGTTGACGCCGGGCAGTTGCCGGTAAATCCCGGCATGCCATGGATAATCCTCTATCTGGGCTCGCCGTCCATTGGCTATCAACGACTGCCCATCAGAACATGGGACACAGGAATCACCTGAGGCTGATGGAGTCAATTATTATTCGCAATGTCAACATCTTGTCGAGATATCTTATTGTATGGCGAACGAAGACACATTCCGTATAAATCTGCCTGCTTGTTTTCCATACACGCTCCTCAGGATCTTCATGTAATGTATACATTATGTTTAATATTAAAAATAATGTGAAAAAGAAGCTATACATTATCATAAAACTTGTCTATAGGCATACTCATCTCCTGGTTGACATTCGTTTGTAGACTAGTTCTAGCTGTTCTACTAGAGGTCTACTAGACTAGTCAGTTAGGCACACAACAGACAGTCCCATAACTACAAATCTTAGCATCACTCATAGTTTTCTCATGTTATTTCTTTATATTAGGTTTAACGACGCACTGTAATTATAGCGAAGATCTAATGACATCGGATGGATGATGAGATTAAGGTTCCTTGGGTAATGGGAAGGATATTGTGAACGAAGCGGTCGTGGCCTATATTGTGGGAACCATCCCCGCATTAGCCTGGACTACAGAGGGAAACCACGAAAAACCCCTGTAAAGATGGACGGCGGCGGGGATCGAACCGGGTCCGAAAAGACCCTCGTCTCCCGGATCACATGAAGTGAGCGCGTCAACCACTACGATGCATGTGCCGGTCCCTCATGGTAAACTCATAGTAATTATCAAATGAAGAAAAATTGAATTGAACTTTTGAGAACCTGTCACCTCATTGTAACATATTGTAGATCTAATGACTTTCACACGCTTCTATCACATATGAGACATACCTTCCACATGTGTCAAATCAACTCGCACATGCGCAGTTAGTATTTGCTGTCGCGGATTCAACCCAAACATGAACGTGTGACGGACTTATTGTAAATATGTCTAAATTTTAAATTATAAAATGTAATAAATATTATTAGCCAAAGACTGATAGATACAAGTAAAGGTACAATCATTCAGTTCAAAAATAGTGTAGGTTACACTAAATAAAATTATAAGTTGATCCGCCAATTATCCACTGATTTATTATCCCCGAAACCGAACCTTAGTCGACTGTCACGTGATTGCCAAGGGCGGACTTACCAAGTCGAATGTAGCACAACAACACGTAAACAGCTGCAGAAATATGGTACATCCTCTCACAATGTGATAACACAGACGTCTGTAATGAGGCTGCATGACCTGTTGATAACAGTCAACAAGTGTTTCACTTGTGCATGTACCCACAGCTGACTGGTTTGCATTGTTTGTCTTTGCACTTGTACAAGCCCGGTCACATAAAATAAGATTTTAAAGAAATTGTAATGAAAAAATTGAAATTGGATAAAATTTAAAATGACCTCGCTGTCGACGCGTCTTTAAACCCTAACACTAACTAATTAAATGAAATCTTTGTAAATTTGTACTCATAACATTTTGTGTGACCGTGAGTGTACATGTAATGGATTGACATTGTGACCTGTTGCACTTGGACTAGATTATTATTCAGTAGGCTACTTCGATGTGATGTGTATTGACTGTGGTCGCGATTAATCGCGTCTCCCCTAACTGACGATGATCATAAATCTGTAAAATGCAGATAAATCTACATATAAGTTACAATAACAAAATTACTCGGCATAGTATTGGAAAATGAGTGACTGAATTACTACGCTGTCGATGTTACCCAGAATATATATATATATGAAAACGAGTCGACATAAAGATGTTTCTAAAGATCTTGGAACATTTCAAGTATATTTCCATCATTTAGTCAGCAGTCAAAAACGAATTTAAAAAAATAATTCTTTGTTATAGGGAAATTTTCCAAGTTGCCCGTTATTGAACAAGAAAATTCTCGAATAGGAATTGGCCGAATTGCATAGAAAACACTGACGTATTTTTATCACCGAAATTACAGCAGTTATCAGGAAAGTTATGCAGAAGAAATTTGAAACATTAATCATAATATTTTCAGATTACAGCTAATTCGTTCATTCTGATATTTATTCAATTCATCACATTTTTTTCCGGGACAGCCTGCTCATTCGTCATAAATTTTCCAATGTTATGATAAATTATTAGGTGTAGTTAATTAGATGTGTCAATCATATTTATTCAATAAATTAGTTGAATTAAGGAATTTGAAAAGTTTTTCAATACATTTCGAATCATCTGACAATATTTCATTCAAAGATGTATCGCGATCAAGATTTTCTCTCAGCTCGATACATATCTAGGAGGAACATATCCAGATTCTAGAGTGAGTAGTGCGTATTCGGAAACAAACACGTGGATTGTTGCGTTTCGTTTATGCACGAGAGATGAAGATTACGAGCGACCGTCCCATCATCCCACATCCATTAGCGCACGGATGGTTCGCACTGTCTTATCTAGTGGGTGACAATCTCTCAAGTAGATCCCCTAATGGTGAAGTGACACTAGAGCAGTAAGTTGTTTCCGAACGTGGTCTTCTGCTAGGTGATTTGTTCTAGACCGCGCTTCTTCTGCCGGGTAAGTTGTTCCCGACCGTGAGTACCAGCTCTTAATGAGCGAGTTTATTCATGACTGTGTAGTAGGAGTAGGCCGTATGCACTACCTGAAACAAGAAGGCAGTGTGTCACAAAGACGAGCGGGTCGCCAGCCACGCTACGGATGCGTTCTAAAGCCAACACGCCAACGCAGAGCCACGGCGGCGACAAAATGAATTCGTGGACTTATTAGCCGATATAAGCGAGAAAATACGAGGACGTTGCGGCTTATACGGGATAGTCAAGTCGCAGCCGGGAGACAGATACTGAAATGGCCGTCTTTACAATGAATTAGATGCAATGCAAAGGGTGGTGTGATTCATTCTCAAAATTTATAATTCGAAATGCTGGTATATTTAAATGGCTGACAATTATCGAGACATCATGCTTCATTCAATCAATTTTCGATATGATTTCAATACTGCTTTACATAGGCATTCAACAAAATGGTTACATTTGGAACTTACCGATTGGAAAGTGTCTAGCGACAAGGGCACAAACTTCAACAATACAATCTGTGTAGGCTGGTTTACAATTGTCATGAAGATGCGTATATCCCTCTTGAAGTCTTCTGGTGCGTCCACCCAATCACAGCTATACAACGCCTCACCAATCAGAGAGCTCTAAAACAGACGAGGGTCTCTTGTGAGTGATACGGACGCGAGCGGGTTTCTCGAATATAGCTGCTATCACTGAACACGTTCTAAGTTGTTTTTTTAGCTGAAGAACAACTCATGCTTTTCGCTAATTGCAATGAAATACATCACGTTAGTTAATATGGTGATATTCTTACCTCATTACACAGCTCAGTCGATAAAGCTGAATACAGGAGTAAAATTCCCAAACTCAAGAGTAACACATACAAGGAAAAAAATTGTTTCACGTCAAATCCGGGAGCCTAGAATAAAAAGAATGTCCTCGATAGATTATCATATCGCTAGATGTAAGTCTGTCATAATTTATTGTAAGCGAATATGTAACAACAATAAATGATAGAATCCAATGTAAGTATTCGGGTGTTTAGTAGGTAGTCTCGATCAGAGTTCACATTCTCTAAGTGTAAACGAAATGAAAGCGTGATGAAAGTGTCAGAGCCGAGAGGTTAACAACTCCTGAAATCCAGTGTATACTTGCAATGAAATCACATTGAAAGCCCCTTGAAATCCATAGGAAATCTCTTGAAATCCCCTGAAATCTTCTGAAATCAGCTGTACACCAAATTTGCGAGTTGTAAACCCCTGTGTCAGAGCCCATTGATACGCCATGTTGAAGGGAGTGGAATTGTCGAAATAAAACGAATACAGACAGTTTTCAAGAGTTATGGAATACAAGCCCAGGACCTTACCACGACTGCCACTTGAAATAACATCCCAGGTCTAGTTAGCTCCAAGAGATTAACGACTTTGATTTGATAATATTTACTAGTAGACCTAAATACCATGGCAATACGAGATAGTAAAAGAGTCACGTTCACCTCAAGAGCAGGGCTAGGATTTTGAGCCAACAACAATGGAAATACACTAATACTGGACTTGTTGCCATGGTACGCAGCTTTACTAGTGAATAGAAACCAATCCAAGTCCTAGCCTCTTGGAGCTAGCTGTCATAGGACGGTATTTAGAGTGGCAATCGAAGTGAGGGTCTAGAACACGAAAATCGTGAACCGAGACCACTCTGGCTGCTGACTAAAATCTGGCTCACTCACGGTACAGGTTTTACATTCCAAAACCTAGGGTAGGACATTTTCTAGGACCACAGCGGTGTGTTTTGGTTTTCAAACCCCGCAGTTCCACCCTCGTAGGCCAATCATATCAAATACTATCACGAAGTGACGAAGGAGTAGATGAAATGAATATATTTTACCAAACTCTTGGTGTATGTAAGCTGTCAGATCAATAAGATTTCAGTCAAGCAATCATGAACGAGAAATTCTAGTAGGTCGTTTCTATCATGGTGCTCTTTATCAACTCAAATTATGATTCTCACTATAATATATCAGAAAAATGCATGGATTATTAATTTTATAGTTTCATTTCGTTCCGAAGCGAGTGACCATTTTTACAAATTCAAAATATATTCTTTTCGATAAATACACTCACCAGATCTATGTATAATTCGAATAAAATGCATCCAGTTAGGTTCCATCCTAGGATGAATGATAATTTCAAGTACGAAATTTCTGTCACCAAATGTACGGTCCTGTTAAAATATACAGAGATATCGTTAATTATTCAAGCAACATTTAAAATACTTCGTCTATTCATCTATGAAGAAAGTCACCAGGTTGCTAAAATACAAAAAAGTAGGAAAATGAAAATGGAGTTTGTTGATGCAGAACACTACTCAACATTAGAGGGTTATGACCAGATTAGGGTATGATGATGTGTACGAGAAATCACTTCCATTCGCCACTGGAACATTCTTATATGAATAGTCATGAAGCGAAGCGAAATAGTAAAGTAGTAATATAGATTTCAGAAACCATTCTGCTCGAACAAGATACTGATGTAAGGAATTACAAAAAGTCACCATAGGGCAAAAAGTTCCCGCCAGGGTGATTATTTGTGAAAATATTGTGTGAATGTTCATCATGTTTATAATATACCAGTATGGAGATAATGCAGGTAAAACGGCAAGGTACATATTTATTATGGCCTCAGTTCATTACCAATATTGACAGCGCGATTTGTCTGAAATAATTCCTATATAAAATCTATTCGACACGCGTGAATACCAATGATATTGACGTTTCAAGAAAAATTCAAAAATAAATATATAAAAATGTACAAAACTGTACAAATCTCAAGTCTGGTTCCCCTCAACTCAACTTGCCCTAAATGGCAATAATTACCTCAAAAGCTGTTTATGATGTTCCATACACTCCATCAAGTGACGTCTCATTTCCAAGTGAACGTTTTTAGTGAAATTATCTTCATTCTTTCCATTATATCGTCTTTTCTCGTGGAGGGACTGAGGTGTTGCTCGAGTGGTACATGACGTCATAACATCTGTTGCATCCATCCAATCGTTCTTCCTGACATTCGTCTCAGCGTGCGTGCGCAGGTTCTGTAGCTTGTGACGTAATATCTTGAACTGGATTATGATATGTACGAATATGGTTACCATTACAGTTTCGTATGTGTAACAACATACGAAAAACAATATCACATTCAAACCTTGCATGCACATCGTCAGTTCGTAGTTCGGAGAGGATGTTACGTCATAAGGGAAATAAGCCCTGAAAGAAGAGTTGAGTTAATATATTCATATAGTATATTAATATAGTTAATATAATTGGGAACAATGATTTTGTATCAAGTTTCGATGTTATTAAAAAAAATATATATATTCTCAAGTTCGGAAATATTCATTTTGTTCAAATTTTCATTACCTGTAAAAAGTCAATCTCGGAGGATATAGTCCAAGGTGAACACATAAGAAATAGGATCCGATCGTTGCTGCTATGAATGGTGGAAATCCGTAGCAGACAAATACAGCATAGTTATGGGATAATGTCTGGAATTTTTGTGATAATCTTCGAGAATCATCAGACAATCTTCGATCTTCATTCATCTTCTGGAGTATCAACACCAACTCCTTATGCTCATCCGTCATCGAGAAGATCGTCCATTGAGTTACGCAAAGATAAAGACCCACCGATATTAATAGAACCTCTTCGAAGATGATTAGTAGATTGTCGTACGTCAAGAAAATGTCGGGCAATTGTAGACTGAATATGCACGTTAGTACGTACCATATTATCGCACGTGGGAGGTAGTACCTCCAATAATACAGCACATTGTGAGGCTCGTTATTAACCGACCAGAAGCCTGAAACATGAACTAATTGACTGAATAGGCACATTAGCTTGTACCATACATATGGGAAGTAGTACCCCGAATAACACAGCACATTGTGGGGCTGGCCGTTAACCGGCCAGAACGTCAAACGTCACCAGACCATCAACCCAACCAAAAGCCACCAAACGTCAGTGTTAATCAGATTTGACAGTCGGAGTAATTGAGTGAAGCTTACCTAAGTAGAACATCATCTTCTTTTGGAAGCTCATGAATCCCTCCAGCTCCATTGTTACGTCATCAAATTGTTGTGATTCTAAAGTCGACATTGCGATGTGTTTGAAGGTCTCTCAGATACGTGCTTCTAGTTCTTCTTACCAACTCGACTCGACTGTGAAATGTTTAAACTCTCGAGTCTTGACAAATATCGACTAGTTGAAGTAATTCTATCGAATTTGTAACAACTTGAAATGAAAGCTAGGAACGCCACGTAGAGCTGACGTGAATTCGAAGGAAACTTGGGCAATTTTTCCATTGGGGGGCGTTGTTTCCTCGAAGTATCGACTTGTTTGACGAATAATATGAATAATTGATACTGAATGTGGCCAAGTGATGAATAATACACATTCTATCGGTAACATATACGTCGCATATAGGTCAATGTTGTCGATCTATTTTTAAATATCTAGGTAAGTCATCACAGCATATGCATTGCCAGATGAACATTTCATTTTTATTGTTTGGGAGCAAATAACTTTCATTCATTGTTGGGAGCAAATAACTGCAAACCAACTATTTCGGCTCGTTTCACGCTGTCTTCTTGCGTCAAGCGCTAATCAATCGTTTTATCGATTCCATGCCTCATTTCCGAATGAACAGTGAGTTGTGTCGACAATGTGATGTCATAGTTACCGTTGAATTGACATAACTGTGAATTGACAAAAATGTGAACGCATTTCAAAGCTTAAATTAATTGAAATGTGAGATCCAATTGAAGCTCAGGCGCATGTTCCCTCGCAGGATCCGGACACCTTGATGTGGTGTGAGGGCTTGCGTGACTCCGTGATCTCCACAGCTGTCGCGAAGGGTCACCCATGGCGGTAAGGTCTGAAGTGACGGTCCAGAAGTTCGAACCGTCTCGGTCGAGTGGAAGCCCTTCTTTGGTGGCGATTTATTTGCTCCCAGAAGGGTCACCCATGGCGATAAGGTTTGGAGTGAGGGTCCAGACCAAGTTCGGACCGTCTCCGTCGAGTGGAAGTCCTTCTTTGGTGACGATTTATTTCCTCCCAGAAAGGTCACCCATGGCGATAAGGTTTGGAGTGAGGGTCCAGACCAAGTTCGGACCGTCTCCGTCGAGTGGAAGTCTTTCTTCGGTGGCGATTTATTTCCTCCCAGAAGGGTCACCCATGGCGATAAGGTTTGGAGTGAGGGTTCAGACCAAGAACCAAGTTCGGACCGTCTCCGTCGAGTGGAAGCCCTTCTTTGGTGATCGACGTGTAGGAGGGAGTACATTTCAGCGTTGCGTTTTCATTCCATTTTATTTCATTTCTCAACACTTCTTTTCTCATCCATCGCGTGCATTCATTTCATTTCATAAATCATCGACTTACCCCTACTCTTATTTTTCTCTCTCGTGTCCCTCCGTACGTTAAAACATCGCAAACGTTAAGAACTATGGCAAAAAGTACACGGGCATGAACATAGGTGCTAAATGACCTCGCTGACGACGCGTCCTTGAACCCCATTTTTTTTAACAACACTGTTATCGCAGCCAACGATTCAATATGTGAAGGATCACTCGGTATTGTAGTGAGGGAAGATCTTTTAACAATATAACAATATTTTTTTATTTTTTTGCATGTTGAATTTGAGTCCCAGGGCCCTTATTCTATAACAGTGAACAAGTGACAGAGCACGTGTGATACTCCATTTAACGACTCAGGAAATCGTCGGAACAAAATGAAGACCGACCGCTTTCATTTCGTTGAGAGTTATAGAATGACGGCCCAGCGCCCTTATTCTATATCAGTAAACGAAATGGATGCGTGACGAAAGTGTCAGAGCCCATATGATACACCGTGTTAAAGTATACGAAATAGTTGGGACAAATCGAAGATGGCCTGCTTTCGTTTCGTTTTAGAGTTGCAGTATAAGCCTCAAGGAATATGACGTCGACGATACTTGAATCAAATCAATATATTGATTGAACATTAATTGAGTAAACGTTGTTGAATTGTGTTTTTATTCGTGCGTGCGTTCATCATCGTGTCCGAGTGTCACGCCTACCTTCCTTGGTGTGATTACCACCAGTATCGACTGGTCAAGAAAGAGTCCATGGGAGTCGATATAGCGGAATTTCAGTTTTTTTATGATAACTTTTGAACGGTATGAGATATCGACATTCTGAAAACGAGGAAACACATATATTTTTAATACCTTTGAGATACGGTGTATATAATAATAACGTATCTCATATCGTCTAATTGTCACGCATATACCGTTAAAAATGTGTATTTTTAAGCGTTTACGCCTGACAATCAGGCGATTTGAGATGACTAGTTAATACTTACACCATCTCGAAGGTATTAAAACTATCTGTGTTTCCTCGTTTTTAGAATTTCGATATCTCAAACCACTCACAAGTTAGGCCTATCACCAGAAAACTGATACTCCGCTAAATTGACTCCCAGGGGGTCTTGACTGATTACCCTTACATTAGATTACCCAACAAGAGGAGCAGGGTGAGGCACAAATATCCAGAACAAAAATGCTGCTGTTCTGTTCCAAATGACTTACTCCATTCTTCTCATACCAGATTGTCTGGTTGAAGATTTCGGCCAACCCCTTCTCTTTGTCTCCATACACGTGTTCCTATCGTCATAGGCGTGCGCAGGGTAAAACATTAGGTGAGGCCCAAATCGTTTATTTATATATATATAGCCTATATATATATATATATATATATATATATATATATATATGTATCTATCGTACGTGTTCATACTTCCGATGTGTTGTGGTTTTAGATGTCACTAGACAGTGCATCGTTCGAGCATGCGGTGGGGCCAGGGAGGTCCGAGGCGGCGCCCTGGTACTTTTTGGGGGGTCAGGGCGTAGCCCTGCTTCCAATTTTGGAGCGGAGGCAGGGCGGCGTAGGGCGCTGATCTTTAGTAATCTGTTATTTTATATCTAATCATCGGACAAAGTAAATATTAAAATAAATATCGAGTAGTAATGGTAAAAATTTACTTCCCAGTCTGCCAGCCACGTGCTAGAATTACAAGTACTAAAACTTACTGAATATGATTGTTTAAAAAAACAATTTTCAAATATTTTCCTTGCGGGGCGTTGTGGGGGGCCAACCCACCAACAATTAGGAATCGCATTGACTGCTATTTGAATTACATAATAATCGATCTTTATGCGAAATTTTGGGGTGCACCTCGTTATTTTTATGACAGCATCACTGTCGGGGCAGACGTCGTGGCACCTGGCACTTATTATTACGACTGCACCACTGGTATCGTTTATACAAACACATGTTCCACGTTCAAATGTCATGACTCTCATTCAATAATTTCATACATCTCCCTTACTTGACTTCTGGTGCAATATGACCTAGTCGTTGACGCGCCGATAAAACAATTCAAATGATGCGGTGGTTTGAGATCCCTTATGAACGGGACAGGATCAGACGTGAATGAGATTTCAAAGGATTATCAAAACTCACCATGTTACAACACACGCTATAATCTTTATTTACTATTGCCGTTGGTACTGTGTCAATAGTAGACTTCACCATTGTAGAATAACTCTCAAAAAGTCGTTTCGTTTCAATTCAAGTGATTCAGTAGCTTATTTTCATGATGGTGATTAAGAAAGACAACGAAGTCGTATGTGTATTCTTTCGGTAAAAACGGGCTTCACCCTCAAATTTTTTGGCGCACTCATAATACTTGCTTCTCGCTCATCTTGAACTGCACCAGAATGACCAGGTACGTAGTCACGGCGCCGAGCATCTGAGTATCAGGAACAAATGACATTAGAGGAGGTTGGAAATTCTACGTTCTAATAGAAGCGTGGCCAGCTAGAAGAACGTTTGATACCTTCCTCATGGTTTTCTATACGGGGATTCAAACTTTTATGGACATACGAGATGAATTTGTTACTTTGATAATCTTCTCATTCGCTTACATGTGTTTCTCCATTTTGTTGATTCATCATCGCTGGATGTAGTTTTGACAAGGTTGGGACATGCTTCGAGCTAGCCATATTCCTTCGTGTCAATCCAACCAATCTAATTGGCGGTTAAAAAGTGTACATACATATTTTCGTTATTTAGTATTCAAGTTGATAGTTTGTAGTTAGATTTAGTGTGCCATCTTATCGTTTCTAATGGAACCGGCCTTTTACACCGGTGTCCGATTTAAATAATTTCGTAATCTAGTATCAACTTTCTTACAAAACTAATTTACAGGCCCAAAATTACCTCCTTGTCGACGCGCTTATTCATTCAAGTGCAAATAATTCATAACCGACTCATACAATGCCGACAAATTCGCAACCAACGTTATTCTAAGCCCACACTCCCAACTACTCGTTCATTGCATACTGTTTAGGCTATTGTTCACGCTGACAACGCTTGGGTTAATGAGCGTGAACAGAATACACTAGGAATAATGGTGAATAACTCCAATCAGGGCACAATCTACTGTTTCACCTAGTTATAACACGACCGAGTACTCGGTTTCTCGGTTCCACTCCTGAACGACGGTCTAGTCCTACTTAGCCTTCCACGAGTACTTCCCAACTTCAGTTGACCGAAATTAAATAATTTCGAACAAAAGAGAGACATCGGGGTATTGCGATATTTTATATATGATGGACACTCACGCAGTAGACAAGATGCAAGTCAATATTGAAGAAACCAGCAGCGGTGATGGTAACATGATAGTGGAGTAGCTGACTGGTGAAGTTCTTCAACTGCAAATCAACAGAAATAAATTATGTAAATTGTAATGAATTGTCGGATATATCTTGTTGGCCTGAACGTGTCCTCAATTTTGAGGAGCAGTGTTTTTTCCCATTTTATAACTATTCGAGCAAATTATGAACGTGTTCCGTTTATAATTAAGATGGATGAGTGAACGAGAGATTGGATACATACATCAACTTATATTTTTTGGGAGATCCAACCCCGACGAGTTGACCTCAGTTTTTCAAGACATTGCGTCGACTGCCTTCAGCCAAACGGGCGTTAAAATAACCATAAAAGAATCTCAGACTATCGTTCGTTCCCAGGAAAATTTAGCGAAGTGTGCAAGGTTCAACAACAAAATTATTTGTAGTACACTTACCGACTTTCTGAGCTCTCGAATTTCACAGTATCCCAGCCTGTCATGAACGTACATTCCAGTAGCTGCAGCCTGTAATTGAATTAGTCATTAATCAAGTAACTCCATTTTTAAGAATCACAGAGGCCAGAAAACACAACATACTTCTTTGCATAGTAATCCGCATGATCCACATACGCTGATGATCTTGACGATATCGATACACACCCACGTGGAATTAGACATAAGTAATAATTCGTTAGTATGCTCAGTCAGGATTCCGAATACGATTGCGGCGTACACCATAATCAAGACGTTTGCAAAGTAAGTAACCATGGTGATGAGTAGTTGGAAAGCAAGCACGTCGTTGAGCGAAGCGGTAAGACGACATAACGAGGCGTGAATGTCGGCCAAGTCCTTGACGACCGTCAAATCCATGTGGCGTGATTCCTGGAGACCTGCGTTGAGCAGGCGGAAACGTTGCCTTATTGCGACCATCCAGAGAAAAGTGTAGCATTGAGAGACATAGCTTAATGTTTTGGGGAGATAATATCCAGTCTGGTACCATGTTATACCATTGTCTTTTAACAGAACAAATTTATCCAAAACTGTCACTACAAGAATACTGATAAGTCCAGTTGTGAGAAACAATATAGCACATGTTTGATTTTTCTTATGTGGAATTTCTATTTTGTTGAGTTTGAGCTTCGAGTCAATCTTATTTAAACGCTCTAATATTTCGATGAAAGTGCGTTGTTTTTGTGCACCAATCAGAAAGATGATATATTGAAGTAGAGGTGCCCACAGTACGAACATGTGCAGAGAGAATTCGAATGTTGAAACCCGTGAGTCGTGTTGTGACTGGACAGCTCGTCCAGCGAAAATACCTAACGTAATGGCAGCCAGAACGAGAAGAAAGTTGTAGATCGATCCAGAACGAGAGGCACGGAATGTAATGTCTTGATCTTTCTTTTCGACCGAAAAGCAAACGAAACCGAGAACTTTGAAGTAGAAAATCGCTGGTAATATGCATTGAAATACGTTCGTCGGTTTGAAAATGGAATCGTTATTTGAAGTCAAAGGAATCAAATTATCAGTGCTTATGTGCCCGTCATTTGCTGTTGTCGCCAACTTCGAGAAGTCGAGTTCTCTACAAATGGGTCCAACTAAGAATGGGTCTCGTCTCGAGAATTGACGAGTCTCATCCCTCTTGCATTGATATATATCCCTATACATATTCTTGTTCCATCCATGCTGCATATCAGTTCGAATCAATTGTCTCCCTACTAGTTGCTCAGCAATACAATTATTACTTCATGTGCCTTCATGCTCTCTAGCAGATATTACAAGTGAATCTATTTCGTAACAGTTTCTAGTGATGTAGGCTAATGTAAAAAACGTGTTCATATTTTATAAGTTGCATTGTGCATGCAACACTATTGCTCAAGTTTATTTGATAAATTGGATAAAAACATCTCTAATTGATAACACCAAATCGATAGAAGCATCATTTCCAGTGAAATAATGACACGTAATTAATAAATATTCACAAGTGCAGTAGACCTAATTGATTATAAACCAGGGGTGCCAACATTTTCTTGAAGGAAGACCAACAAAATCACCTAACAAAGAACGCAAAAATATCATATACACTCTTGTTCGAATTCAAGACTCGGTGCATCTTGTGGAATCAGTCTTTCGTTATTTCCAATTGAAGTGGATTACAAGTGACCTCCGTCACGCTAAATTGATCAAACACACGTTTCAATAATTCTAGAAACTTCATAGGATGAACAAAACCGAACAAGAAGGCAATCCCTTCACGCAAACCGTGATAACACAAATCCGCAAAAGTAAGCCCGAAAGCCGCCCACTCCCTCGGCACGTGAGAAGTGGATCTGAGTTTATCCTTGTTGCTAAAAGTGCTAAAAAATCTGCATGATTCAATTATTGAAAGTAACTTCGGAAATATCTATATTGATTCAATTATTATAATCAATATAATTATTGATTCAACCTGCGCCCCCCCCCCCCCCCCCCCCAATACACAAATCCTAACGACGTCCCTGATCCGGACGCAACTGACACCACGCGTGTAGTCCGTGACCATCTATCCACCACTGCTTACCCAGTGTCGATATAAAATTCCGTTCCCCGACAATCACGATTTGCTGTTCGCTTATGGGGAATACAATGTTGAAAAAAATTACAAATGACAATGTGGTTTTTTGCTCTATCACAAAGTCTAACCATACGGTCCGAACGAAACTTGAACGGGAACGTGTATTTAGTAGATCTCTATCAGCCACCGTTGACCCGGTGTCGATCCAACGATTCGTTCTCCAGGAATCACGTATCAAATTTCGCTAATGGGAACCAATGTTAAATTTTTGTTTTTGTCGCCGTGCAGGAACGGAGATTCACAACGAGTTGGGTGTAACGGCGAAATGTTCGTCTCGTCAATATCTATCTGCTGGTACCAATCCGGTCTCGATCCGACTCGCCGTTCTCCCGTTATCGCTCTTAACCAAAGTTAGGCCATTGATTTTTGCAACTTCGTTCGATCGCGGTTTGGCTGTCGCGAGAGAACCTGACATCAGATCCGGACCAGGGACCTCGTTAGGGGGACCAGGGACCTCGTTAGGGGGACCAGGGACCAGGGGGTCCAAGGTGGGGCGCGCGCCCCACCAATCGTCATTTATCCCCACCAATAATTCATCCTTCTACAAAAAAAATATATATAGGCCTATGTATGTTGACTCGTGTTTACCTACGAATAACACACAATGAAATATTTTGCTGGGAGATATGACGAAAATAACTTCGAAAATGTCCAGAATGCTAACATAATGATTGAAAATAACTTCGGAAATGTCCATAATGGTTCAACTATTACCCTCCAAAACTGGTTGTAGATCGCCACAATCACTTACAAAATACCATATTTCAACAAATTCCCTGCGGGGCTTTGGTGGGGAGGGGTAAATCGCAAAATGGTTAAAAAGTCCGCATGATTCAATTATTTATTTGCCTCCAAATTGCTTGTAAATCGACAAAATCACTTTAAAAATGGTACAAAAAATTCACTGTGGGGCTCCAGACCCCATTTTAGCGCGCGTCGAGTGCCCAACCTGCGCTTTTCAAAGAAGGTCTGGAGTGAGGGTCCAGATCAAGTTTGGACCGCCTCGGTCGAGTGGAAGCCTTTTGGTGACTGGAGTACATGGAGGGAGGGAGTACTGAACCCTGCGTTAGTATTTGTATTTTATTTCGTTTTCTCGTCACTTTTTTCTTCATCTATCGTCTTCTTTTATTTCAGTTTATTATATATCATCTTATCTTAATTTTCTAGCTCTTTCTATCCCGGTCCTTCCATATGCTTGAAACATCCACAAACGTTGCCAACTATGGCAAAGTAACGGACATGACCATAGGCGCTAAATGACCTCGCTGTCGACGCGCCTTTAAACCCTAACACTAACTAATTGTTTAGGCCTACTCACCGAATATCTATACTATTGTTGATCTTCTTACCAGAAAGCTTCCTAGTTCTCTCTTCACGTGCTGGTCAGAACAGATTACTTGTTCTCCACTGATTGGGTGGCTCCATCGCCCACGGCGGTCCCTCCAGATGGAATCGGGCCCCTAAGGAGTGCAATTCTCTCATTGAGTGGTGAGAGCGACTCGTTTGCATCATCACCCTGTGGTGATCATTATTTACAGCCTTTTTTTTAACAAGGGATTTCATATCGCCCCAAGTCTATAATAGGATGAAAATATCCCGTCCTTATAACATGGTCCATCATAGCAATTGGAATGTATCAAATTTGAAAATGTAATCGAATATAAGTATGATCAGTCGAGTATAATACAACATAATTTGAGATTGTATGTTTATACCTGTCTTACCCTTCTCCAAACTTTGAAATCTTTGCTAGGACCTTCCAAACTGTTCGGGTTCCTAGCTACCTCTGCCCACGCATCTTCTTTGTTTTGTGTGAACTATCTAATTTGCCTATATAAAGGCCTAGCTTTGCATTGGATTCATCGTGCTAACCAGGGCATCTTGCTGAGCTACATTTACTTTACCAGATTGTTTTGGTGGAATTTTCTATCTTATTTATACGGTAATATTTTCACAATGTTAGCTAATAATTAATTACACAGAAGGCAATATGTAGCCATGGAGTTGTATTGAACCAATCGTTGAAACAATGAACGCAACAATCAACGTTATAACCAAACGTCCGCAACAAAAGTATCAACGATGAAAGTAACACCCAACAAGGCTCCGTTACAGTCGATGTTGGGGAAAATGCGGAGTCACCGATAAGATGAACCGACACATCTTCAGTATCACTGCAAGTAGCTTGATGCACTCGATCGAAAGCAGTGGGATTCAACCGCAGGAAATGATTCAATATCGCGAATAGCGAACTTTATTTTTCTCTTCTTCTGGAATGGATCGTTTACTCTTCACGTTCTTGCCTCTTTCATAATCTTTTATGGAACATCTGTTCCCATGCCTTTATTTCTGCGAGTATTGTACACCGGTTTGACTGATCTAAGAGAACCCAGTAAAAGTCAGGACATACCCGTTTACGTTCGTCTTTTACATTGAAATTGTAATTGCATAATATAGGCCTATACGCTCCCCGAGATTATTCAAGGTACAAGATGCATGTAATTTTGATTGATGCTAAAGGCCAGTCAAAAGTAGACTATTCTAGTAACGCTTCTACTTTACACAGTTTATAAATTACAATCTATAATTTTTTCCATTAGATTAGTTGTACATACTTGCAATACTGCTTCCACTTCCACTTCGTATGTAAATTAGTATCTAATTGACAAATTTACATGTAATAGGAAACTTGACAACGTATGATGTCTCCATATGATTATTCAACTGAAATATATTTTCCTTGCGATAGATTGGTGCCTCCGGGTTTTGGCGTCTAACCTCAATTCCACCGTTTATGCCATCAAGACGCCCTCGCCAATATTGCCGGCAACTCGCTCATTCTCGCGCCACAACAAGAGGAGGAAGGGGAAATCTAGCTTGGAATTGATCGCATCCCGCCTTACATTATATATTCTGACAGTCTCTTAATTTTCAAATAGGCCCTACTTGATTGTCATCGTCCAATATATCATACATAACCGTAATTAGATTGAATTTCATTATGTCACTTCCCATCAGAATAGGAAACGAGATTGAAAAAATTGACATATGATAAAAAATTGTGAAAAATTGATTCACAAATAGAAATCGGCAATTTCATGTGAAATAATCGTTTTCTCACTTATTTTTATTTTTCTCACATCTCATTTATCTCATGAATAAGGGTCCTCTGCTAGTGAAATTAAAATGAAATCCGTATCCCCCTCTCACAAATATTCACAAATAGTATCGGTCATTTTATGTAAAATAATCGTTTTCTCACATATTTTTATTTATCTCACTTATCTCTCTGATAGTGAAATTAGTCTGAGATCCGCAGGCTAACTTGTTTGTAACGGGTTATGGAAGTTGTCTATTTTGGGGCCAAGATGTGTTGAAGGTTGCGTTGCTTTGTTCGATAACATCTTCTTGAAGCTAAGGCTTCGTAAAACATTACCATCGTTATTCCAGAGCTGTGTGACTTTCTGACTGACGAATGTTGTACAGTACGGTAAATGTAGACTGAACAGCGAGAAGATTTACCTCAGCATTGCATTATTGTCTCAATTGGTATTGGCCCTACCAGTACTGCAATACATTTTCTACTATTATCAGTCTATCACTTATCATTGGGGATGGGCCTACCTTGTTTTTTGACGGTACACTTGACTGTTTTAAATTTATTCAAAACTTTCCGAAACGGTTCGAATGCCCATGCCTACAGAATTCAACTTCATTGGTTACAGCTAACCACGCATGCAGTTTTTGTTATTTGCAAGCGTTAGTGAGAATGTCCCATTAATAATGTATTTTCTCTTTTGGACTCCGTCCACCAACTCTTTGACCTCGTCATCAATTATTACAATTTGGTGCCCGTCGTGCTCGCTTATTTAAAGTTCCTCCTGCGTTCCCTTTCTGCAAATTTCCAGATTCCGACATAATCTGAAGAAGTTGAAATCTATGACTTGTGAAATTAGGTTTCGCCAAGACCTAGGTCACTTAAATCGTACAATATCAACATTAGTATCTTTTTCATTGTTGGAGCAAAAACGCAAACGTTCCTTTTCCATTTGATGTGTTTCAACAGTACCGTATTCTATTTATCAATTTATCGTAGATGATCAACTCTAGTCTTAAACCAACACTTATCCAATATGGGCCTACTTAGGCCTACAATACATCAATACGTGAGAACTGACAAAATATTCGGTAGACTTTTCGGTTCGAGACTAGGTCTGAGCTTTTCAGGTCCCAAATTTATAGTCATCTTAGGTAGGCTCTTTCTTCGGACCAATATTGGTCCTTGGTCCCAAGATAAGAGGCCTCCGATGCATAGAAGCGCTTAGCGCGCAACGTAGTAAGGACTTGCGTCGCAATAGGTAAAGCATGCAAAATTCCAAGATTGTAGGCCTATGTCATGGAAACCTGTACCTCATAATTGAATGTCATCAGACACTGCCAACGGATCTAACCTATCTTCACCCTACCAGGCCTAACAATGACAGGCCTCCTGATTATTGCTATTAGGCCTAACCTCGTCCAGAATTATGAAACGCCCAGCATTAAATATTGCCATAGGCGTAGATCTGGTCCACCTTTAAAACCTCCTGGTTCTTCTGGATATTGTTCCCTTATTGCCGACACGACACATGACGGAATTACTATTCTGTTGCCTTTCCCAAGTGACGTATATGTGAATGAATCGAACTTACAAATTGTTTGTCGCATAAATATCGACACATTTTGTTTGGAGGTTGATCGTCGACAAAAGTTCTTTTCATCCTCCTATTTTATAAATTGTTTGGTGGCGTTACATAAAGTACACATTTTGATAAAATTATCGCTTGAAAGTCTGGATTTTGTGTTACGCAAATAGAAGTACCTCCAACCTTTGAAAACGTTTCACTTTCTCTACAACACCAGCTTCATGGTCCGTCGACAACCCTACACTTATCACACATACACCATGAACGATTCTCACGTCTACCTAGACATCTTGTCGTCAACAACAGCTCTTCTATAATTTATAGCTTCTATACCTATTTCACTGTCCGTATACTCGCGTCCGAATCGCTACGGCTGGATTAACCGATTAGTTATATCCAGTGAGTATTTGAATTTACTAAATAAATACGTCAGCCCAAGTTTGGTTGAATACTCCCGGTAAATTGAAATTTATCAAGTTTGCAATGTAAACTATATGAGCACATGAGATACCCACTGTAAGATTGAATATAAATAGATTATCACTTACATGTTCTAGACGTGGCGAGACGTACACTGGCGATGTCGAATGTCGACCGGAAGATGTTTAGAAATTCAAGTACGGCCCGGGCCGTAAATGGAACGGGTGAGGATAAACTGAGATGATGAAGGAATGATACGGTTTGTGGTTCACTGATGACCGAAAGGATTGTTCTACATACTAACGGAACGCGTGTATACTGGTACACTAAGCAAGCGAACTGTTCGCAGCCAGCAACTAATGACTGGACTGAACAAGAACAACTAACTGGTCTGACTCGGATCTCACCTGACGAGATCGGACGAAACCAAAATTGCTTGGTCAAACGCACTGCCCCCTCAAAGGATCCGGCCGGACACCTTGACGTGGTGTAGGCGCTTGCGTAGCCCCGTGATCTCAGGGGGGGCATTCCTGTACAAGATAAACCCAGTATCAACTTAAACCGAGAATTAAAGGTGGCCGTGTATGGGCTGTTGATATAGGATAATACCGCTTTTCTTTTGATTTTTGGTATTATCTTCACTAAAATTGGATTAAATCGTACAGGAATGCGCCCCCAGAGCTATCATCGGGAGCAATTTATTTGCTCCCAGCAGGGTCAGCCATAGCGACAAGGTCTGGAGTGAGAGTCCAGACCGAGTTCGGACCGTCTCGGTCGAGTGGAAGCCTTTTGGTGACCGGAGTATACGGAGGGAGTGTCTGTTTATTCTATTTCGTTTTCTCGTCACTTTTCTCTTCATCTATCGTCTTCCTTTATTTTAATTTTATTTCATATCACCTTATCTTACTTTTCTAGCTCTTTCTATCCCGCTCCCCTCATATGGTTGAAACATCCACAAATGTTGAAAACCATGGCAAAGTACACGGACATGAACATAGGCGCAAAATAACCTCGCTGTCGACGCGCCTTCAAACTCTTAGCAATGATAATATAACAAAATCATTGTTCTCCTAATTTGAACTGTACGGATTGTTATGGATTGTGGCTTATGAATTTTGGAGAGTACATACCAAGTTATTCACATAACAAAGGAAAAAAGGCGAAACAAAACTGGCGACAATAAAAAACAAAACTATACATTTTTATTTACATTTTCCAATAATCGTTATAAATACAAGGTACACATTTCAGTCGACATAAGGTTTGCACTCGCTGAGCACGGCTGCGCCCCCTCCCGTGATGAGGTCAATGATCTCCTTCAGGGTGTAGCCCTCGAAGGTCGTGTTGAACCACGTGACTATGAAGGTTGACACGGCGGACTCGATCGAGTTCTCGAAGGTGGCGAAGAAGCCCATGCCCAGGTCGTTGATCATCTCGTTGACAACGTCGGACAACTCTTCGCTGCCGAGGAGCATCTTGAAATCGAACTGGGGAGCAGAAGAAACACGTCGTTAACATGTCGTTTATGCAAGTTTCAAGTCATAATGACAACTCTATAAGGCCTGTGGTGAACTGCATGCACGGTGCTGGAGAAATTCATCGTTACTATATTTTTTTGATTGTTCGTGACCAGTGTCCAAGACAATTGTATGCCCTTGAATTAATATAACATATTTTTGGTGTGAATTCAATCAGTTTCAAGATGATGCGTGAATGAATTTAATTACATTCTTCATATTCATTCACGTATTGTCTTGAAACTCAGTGAATTCACAGAAATAGAATGTCTTATTAATTAAAGAGCTTAACATTATCTTGGACTGGCTATACTTTTCATTCAAGTGCACTGGTTCGTGAATATCGACCAAAATAGTCGAGATGAATTTCTCTAACACCGTGCATACACCACCTCAAGTCAATCCCCCCTCCAAGGATTGACTCGGTGTGGGGGCTTGTGTGACCCCGTGATCTCCAGAGCTGTCGCCAGGACCAATTCATTTGCTCCCAGCAGGGTTACCCATGGCGATAAGGTCTGGAAAGAGGGTCCAGACCAAGTTCGGACCGTCTCGGTCGAGTAGAAGAAGCCTTTTTTGGTGTATTTTCATTTTATTTCGTTTTCTCTACACTTTTCTCTTCTTCATCTATCGTCTTCTTTTATCTTTATTTTATTTCATAACTTATCTGACTGATGAGAAAATATTAACATGGTAACAAACAATTCGTAGACTTACGAAGAATCCTTGCAGGCCAAGGTCAACGGTCAAACTTTTGATGAAAACATTTCCAGCCAAGTTGGTTCCCATTTGAATGCTGCCTGCGACCTTAGCGCCATCTAGCCTCAATCTGGAACACGTAAAACATTACAATTGTTTATATGCTGCTTTACGATCGCACCAACAGATGAGTTACACGGGGTAAATTTGATGTAAATTGAAAAGGGTGCACAGGGATGAGACTTGGGAACACAATTGCTTTCATTGGGGAAGTGTTTAATCTTACTCGAAAGGTCCCTTGCCGTAGACGGGAAGAACTCCTCCGAAGACGCCGTCGAAGTCGTAATTGCCGCGCATGTTTAACGAGGGGATGGTGACGCCGAAGTCCATCTTGAGGAAGAGAGGGTTGATCTTCATCACGTCGACGGTTAAACCGGAAAGGCCGGACACGGTTACAGTATCCATGTTGCCGTGTAAACTGGAAGTACAATACAATTATAGGATATAGAATACATTGTATTAGTCCAAATGTACACTTGTGTACAGCTTGAATCAGAAGTAAAAGTCCCCTTGCTACCTGGTCATACCAGTTGACCACGTTATTGCATAGGATTCAACAGGTATCTAACGACAGAAACAGACTTTTACTTGTGTTTCAAAGCGTACACTTTGAGAGCTTGGGAGTCGATTTAGCGAAATATCATTTTTGGCGATAGCTTTGTACCGTGCAGCATTTCATATCAAAATGATGATACAACGGAAACACAGATTTTTGAATACCTTCAACTTCAAGATTGTTATCGTAAATAATATTACCGATGTCGCATAATTTTCATAGGTAGGCCTATACAGAAAAAAAATCACCTGTATACCTGTGAAAATTATGTGATATAAGTTGGATAGTTTTCACGTATGCACCCTTTCGAAGGTATTGAAAATATATGTGTTTCTGTTGTATAGAATTTTGATATTTCCCGGTCAAAAGTTATCGTCAAAAAAGTGATGTTTCGCTTAGTCGACTCCCACGGACTCCCGACTTATAAACCTAACATACTAAATTTTGACGAATTGTGTAGATTTCAAGTAATGAAGAATGACAAATTTCCTTTCTTTCAACATGGAAACCTCTGCTATTCTTACACTGTCCATGTTTTTGCTCAACAAGTAACAAAGGGAATGGATTTGTTAACCAGTCGGGAGGATGTCGATAAATGTCTTACGTGGCAAAGTCCTTGGTGAAGTTGAGCTTGATGTAAGGGATCTCGAGCGGGTCCGAGTTGGGCCTGGAGAGCAAGGCGTAGATGAAGTTCACCACCTGGTCGTCAAGGATACTCCTCGTCGCGGGCGACATCAGGTTCTGCACCGCCAACACTGCAACAATCGGTCAGGATAAGTGGAGGGCTGGGCTTTATTTGTAAATAAAAGGAACCGAATCGCACCTCAAAATAAAACCATTCCTTCTACCCCCTCCACCATCACCAAATATGTATTCATATCTGTAGAGATTATATTGCATGTCAAAAGTATTCGGGAATGGATATCAATCCACCTTATCGTGGATTTTCTGCCATTTTGAAACTAGAACGTGCGTACCGGTTTCAAAAAAGGAACCGGAACAGCGTTCTGGTTCGTTCTGGCACAAATTAACCACCTTGGTCGAGTGGATAGTTTCATAAAATGACCTCGCTGTCGACGCGCCTTAAACCCTAAAACTGGCTAAAGGCCCATATTACCAATAATAGAAATGTGTTAATTAAGCTAATTAATCAATTGCAGTACAAAAATAACATTGGTAACCAAGGGTAATAACAAGCTAATCCACTAATTATCGATAATCAACAAATTTATTATTCGTAAAACGGGCCCTTATTCATTGGGATCGCATCAGAATACTGCCCACCGGCACACTGCCCGCTCTATTGTACCAGATCCAAGTAAAATTGAACTAATCACATCAATTACAAGTAATAATGATAATGTTAATTAAGCATCAGGTAAAATCGATAGTAAAATGGTAATCATGCCCAGCTGTAGGGATGAATTTTCAAGAACTTGAATCATGACTCGGGCGTCTACGTGTATATGTGATACAAACCAATAAAATTGATCTCGCTTCCATTGATCATGCACATAATACTAGAAAATGCATGAACTTCGCTACCAAATGTACTGAATTTCAAAAATTCACCCACTAAATTCAATCATATATATATTCTTTTCAATTTGCGCTCTAGTGGAGAGACTCCATCCATCCTTTTCATAAAGATGATATTTTCGATGCGCGTTTTTTCCATACGCGTCCCCCCCTCCCCCCCCCCCCCCCCCCCCCAGCGTCACGACGCCCATGAGAGCTGTGACATAGTTACCTCGTTGCTCGCGTGGCAGCTGGACGAGCTTACTCCAGAGTGGTGGTATCCTCACTTTCTCGAGAGCAGCGCCGTGGCAGCAAGCTACCACTGCTGCCATGGCGATCAGAACTAGTTGCACTCTCATAATCTAGACAAGGACAGCAATAGAGCATATTAATGAGAGAACTGAGACGGAAGATAAGTCGGGCAATATAGATTTCGGATTAGATTTAGTATCCTTAAAGGATATGACAACCCTGAAACTAGATTTTACTGAATGATGACGATATTTATTTTCTTTAATTTTAGAGAAAACTAGAAATCATCATCTCAATTTCAGAAATTTCAATCAATTTATTTGCCCCCCAGGACCCGGCAATTTTTCCGAGTCGTGACTTATAGACACTACTCGATTCTGTTTGTTTGTATACATAATAGGTAATGTCTACGTCACGACTTATGGTCTTTGAATGACAAAAAATTACTTATAATTTCTGAAATGGGATGAAGATTTCTAGTTATCTCCAAAATTAGGGAAATGAATATCGTAAGTATTCGTTCAAATCTAGTTCCAGGGTTATGGTGTCCTTTAAGAATTTGAAGTTTTTGGCAGTTTATTCGGAGCCATCATGTTTCTAATGAGCTACCCAACCACAACTGTCATCTAAAACAATTGAGAAGCTTTTTAGATGAGCGTAGCGAAGATTTTCATTCCATATACCGAAAAATTTTGGGCTTGGTTTTTATGTTTTTTTTTTTTTTTTTGTGTGTAATTTTGTACGCGGCATACAGGTCAGGAAAAAGTTTCAATCAACTCGAAACTTTTTTTACAATTTGGTGTTATACCAGAATAGGTTGGGATTGTTTTTCAGAAAAATCGGTCCAACGGATTTTCCGGAAAAAAATCGGAAAGTATGGAAATTCCCCATAAGAATAGGCCAGGGGAGAAATACTTGGAATTTTATTTTTTTCAAAAGCTCTCAAATTTATACTGAGTGTGGAAAGATCTATCATACATATTTTAAGCGATTTATGGAACAATCGGAAGTGAAATAACGAAGAAAACGCATTTTTAAGGTACTTTTTTACACATCAATAAAAGCAATTAAGAAAGCAATTAAAGAACTATTAAATATGAGCAACAAGTGTCACCAATGAATTAAAACGTTTAAAATCTGTGATGTATATGAAGAAGGCACTGGTTTGATTGTTTGGAAACCAAGGTCCATATACCAACAGACGGCCGCGGTTTTTAAACCTTTGAAGTGATCCATGGCCTGTATATGTACATTGAGCTGACAAAGTGTTCTTAATTCTACATTTCCATACTTCTAAGCTCATCTCACAACGCATATAAGGCGTTTTCCTAGTTTATTAGATGAGCGTAGCGAAGATTTTCATTCCATATACCGAAAAATTTTGGGCTTGGTTTTTATGTTTTTTTTTTTTTTTTTTTTTTTTGTGTGTAATTTTGTACGCGGCATACAGGTCAGGAAAAAGTTTCAATCAACTCGAAACTTTTTTTACAAATTGGTGTTATACCAGAATAGGTTGGGATTGTTTTTCAGAAAAATCGGTCGGACAGTTTTTCCGGAAAAAAATTGGAAAGTATGGAAATTCCCCATAAGAATAGGCCGGGGGAGAAATACTTGGAATTTTTTTTTTTTCAAAAGCACTCAAATTTATACTGTTTATGGGAAGAACTATCATACACATTTTAAGCGACTTATGGAACAATCGGATGTGAAATAACGAAGAAAACGCATTTTAATGTACTATTTTACACATCAATGAAAGCAATTAAGAAAGCAATTAAGAAACTATTAAATGTGAGCAACAAGTGTCACCAATAAATTAAAACGTTTAAAATCTGTGATGGATATGAAGAAGGCACTGGTATAATTGTTTGGAAACCAAGGTTTATATACCAACAGACAGCCGCAGTTCTTAAACCTTTGACGTGATCCACGGCCTATACATGTACATTGAGCTGACCAAATGTTCTTAATTCTACATTTCCATACTTCTAAGCTCATCTCACAACGCATATAAGGCGTTTTCCTAGTTAGTTTATACAAATGATTCGTCACAGGTAAGTGTGACTTTGTGGGATTGGATCCATTGTTAAGGGATTGAGAGCTCGCACGTGTTTTATTAACTTCATTATAATCACCACTTTACATGTGTTATTATTAATTATAGTTGTTATTTATTAATTAGATGTAGTCGGTTTGGGCCTATAACCTTTCACACCCAGAAACATATTTGTTTTTTTAATAAGTTTTTGATCTCTTTGTTATATAATTATATAAAAACTTCAATAGTCGTATACAGCGAGTTATAATTTTGTCGTTGTGATGTTTCAAGTATGCGTGTGACCTATTCACCCGTGAGTCAGAACCATTAAGGGGGTGCATGCAAAGTGCTTATAAAAAATTCATCTTAACTATTTTTTTCCTTCATCACGAACAAGTGTATTTGAATGAAAAGTATATCAAACCCAAGATAATTTTAATACGTCAATAAATACAAGAACGTGATAAAATTTACTGACGTATTATCTTAAAACTGATTGAATTCACAGAAATAGAATGTAATAATAATTGGAGAGCACAAAATTATCTTGGGTTTAATATACTTTTTATTCAAATACACTTGTTCGTGATGAAGAAAAAAAAATATATCTATGTTTATAAGCACCGTGCATGCACCGCCTTAACGATTAGTTTTTCTAGCAAACTACTAAAATAGCTGTTCAAAATGAAATTATGAATAAAGTGACTATTTAGTATTTAGTGGTAGTCTAAAGCAGGGCTATGAATGGAGAAGATCGATTTTCAATAAGTAATTAAGTTATAAAATGTAGTTGAATTACATCACAACCCTGAGAGTAACGATATTTATTTCCCTCATTTTAGAGGAAACTAGAAATCGTCATTTCAATTTCAGAAATGATGATTGTTTTGGTCCTCCAGAGACCGTAAGTCATGATGTAAGCATTATATTCATAAACATAAAAATAATCGAGTAATGTGTATACGTCACGACTGATAAAAAGGAAAAATCAATTAATTTTAATTTCTGAAATCGAGTTGTTGATTTCTAGTTTTTTCTAAAACGAGGGAAATTAATAACGTCATTATTCGCTAAAATCTAGTTTCAGGGTTTTGATGTCCTTTAATATTTTGATGTCCACTTCCCGAAATATTAAAAACGCATCTCCCTTCTATTTTGTTAATATCATTGATTGTAAAAAATCTATTTACAAGATCGACGATGTTCTATTGCCCACAACCACGCGTGTGATTGTATACGTGGGCTGACTAAATAGCTGTTCTAAAATCTTTTCATGACACGTATGTTGACTTTTCCATCTTTTGTTATTTTATATATTTATAATTTTTGTGAGGTTGTTTTTACCTAGCATGAGCCTTCATTTAACATATTCTATATTGTATTTTATAATTTGACTTACCATATCTATTACATTTTATTCATCGTTTTTAATGTTTTGTAATATCTTATCGGGAAAAAAATGATTGCAATGAAATAACGAATTAAAATTCGTAATTTCCTCAAATTATTCAATTAATTATTTCAAGTCATATTTCTCTCAAGCGTTGTTCAGCGTTGTAGATTAGAACGTGATAAGTGGAAGGAGTTATCAGTTGACATTCTAGAACAATGATGCCACTTATCTCTATTGTAGGCTAGGCCTACTTGTGAAGTGGCATCTTTCAATTGATTCTTGATCTCATGTCCAAGATAATGATCAGGCTCTTGTGATATAGTAAACAACTGCGATAAGGCCCTCTAAAATTAGTCTTGAGTGTTATTATTATTATCACTTAAAGGACATCACAACCCCAAAACTATATTTTAATTAATGATGATATTTATTTCCTCACTTTTAAAGAAAACTAGAGATAATTATCTCAATTTTAGAAATCATGTTTTCAATGGCCTTCCAGAGACCATAAGTCGTGCCGAAGATATTACCGATTCTGTATAGAAACATAAATAGAATCACGTGATGTCTACGTCACGACTCGGAAAAATGGGTCTGTTCCTGGAGGACAGTTATAATTTTATTCCTAGTTTCCTCTGAAATTAGGGAAATCAATATAATCTAGTTTTAGGGTTGTTATGTCATTTGATGAATGATAGCAATGAAATGGTTTGAATAGGCCTACAATTTGATGAAATTTCAACATATTTCATGTTTAATTTTTTGTGATGTTAATATTGTGTATAATTATATATTATCTGAATAGTAGTGTATTTGTTCAATGAGTGAATTTGTGAAGTGTAATCAAACTGCTTCATATCTCAATAAATCTGATTTCAAGATATGATCTGGCACTTGTGATTATCTAAACAATAGGATTAGGCCTACTAACATTAATCTCGAGTGTTATTATTATTACTTGATAAAATAACAACAAGGATAAAGCGGTTTGAGAAAATGAGCCCACAATTATTAGAAACAACATGGAATGTCCATGTTGGTTCTAATTACATATTATTGGAATGGTTGTGTATTTTTAATGTAATTCTGAATTTTTTCGAGAAACATTCTTCGTCAAACTCTTGTCATTACAACCAATTTGAAAAGTTGTTCCGAAATATTCGATCCCCTCGAAGGATCCGAACACCTTGTTGTGGTGTCGGGGCTTGAGTGACACAATGATCTTCAGAGCGGCCAGCAGGGTCACCCATGGCGATAAGGTCTGGAGTGAGTGTCCAGACTCTGGAGTGAGGGTCCAGACCAAGTTCAGACCGTCTCGGTCGAGTGGAAGCGACCGGAGTAAATGGAGGGAGTACTGAACCTTGCGTATGTATTTTTATTTTATTTCGTTTTCTTGACATTTTTCTCTTCATCTATCGTCTTATTTTATTTCATTTTAGATCATTTTATTTTACTTTTCTACCTCTTCCTATCCCGCTCCTTCCATATGCGTGAAACATCCACAAACGTGGACATCTATTGCAAAGTAAATGACCTCGCTGTCGACGCTCCTTAACCCTAAAACTAACTAACTCCATTTCAGTTTGATGAATAGTCTTAACTACTATACATTATATATATATATATATATATATATATATATATATATATATATATATATATATATATATATATATATATATATATATATATATGCATATATATATATATATATATATATATATATATATATATATATATATATATATATATATATATATATATATATATATATATGTGTGTGTGTGTATAAAACAGTAATTTTTATTGAATCAATAAATGAGTAAAATTATTAAAATGTAATAATAAAAATAAACTGGTACTCACTATTAGTACTCGCAATGTAGCTCTATGTCGATGAACTTGGTGAGTATTGTTGAGTAAACGCTTTAGTTTCAATATATACGCTCATCACACTCATCTCTGCAATCTTCTATCTCCTTATCTTTATTCTTTCAACAGATTTGTTTACTAGTTGGACAATAATTAGCTGTCATGTTGTAATGATTAATCATATGATCTGATTGCGTAGGCCTACTTGTCCAGTGCCACAGGTGTCATTGAACGAACATTGAAGGGCTCCGGACCCGGCTATGCTGCCTGTGTTGAATCAGTCATGATGTTCATATGCCTTTTTTCCAGGAATGAACCAAAGTACATATTGATTGATTTACATGTTATTTAGAACTCTGTCATGACTTGGGACGGAACTAACCCGAATTGAAAAAAATATTTGATAGTTTTCAACATTTTTGTTCAAAATATTGCAGATTTTTAGGATTTATAGTTTCATATATTATTTAAACTATGTATTATCCAATCATTTATTCCCTCGCCTCAAGTCTGTATAATACATGTGTGAATCCTCGGTGAAATTTTGACCTAATTTAGTCGAAGCAATCCGGAGAAAAGGTACATTTATACTAAAAATCATAATTTTTAAATACACGGGCATTGAAAAGTGATAGCAGGCCTAAGCCTATGGGAATAGCACTGCGCATGTGACTGAAAATAATTCCTGAACCCAAAATATTATGAATGTGTTCAAACAAAAATATATCCATGTATTTGTCACACTTAAAAAAAAATGGTGCGCCAAAAAAATGCGATGTCTGGGTTCCCTTAATATTCATGGAATCATGAGAATTTAAATGAAAAATAACAGTTGAAATAATAATTTAGTTAGTGTTAGGGTTCTAAGACGCATCGACAGCTAGGTCATTTAGCGACTGTGTGTATGTGCGTGTACTTTGCCATGGACATGGCAACGTTTGTGAATGTTATGAATAGTTTTCGGTCGTAGGAGCCATAATGTTGTTATGTATACGGTCCTACATCATATACATATTTTGTGATATCATTACTGAGGCGTGAGGAGTGAGAAGTAAGCCTTTATGCCAATATTATTACTAGGGAAGAAAAGCAAAACACCCTCGAAGGATCCGGACACCTTGAAGTGGTGTGGGGGCTTGCGTGGCGATCTCCAGAGCTATCGCCGGGAGCGATTTATTTGCTCACAGAAGGGTCACCCGTGGCTATAAGGTCTGGAGTGAGGGTCCAGACCAAGTTAGGACCGTCTTGGTCGAGTGGAAGCCTTGAGTGTAGGGAGTACTGAACCTTGTGTTTGAATTTTTGTATTATTTCGTTTTCACTTTTCTCTTCATCTGTCGTTTCCTTTCATTTCATTTTATACCATCGTATCTTACTTGCTTGAAACATCCACAAGCGTTGACAACTATGGCAAAGTACACGCACATGAACGTAGGCGCTAAATGACCTCGCTGTCGACACGCCTTCTAACCCTAACACTAGCAAACAGGATTATGGATATTTCTTCACATCGGTCTCGTGAATGACCGTTCAGTTCGCGTGCGAGCTCATTCTCAGTAATTTATTGGATTCAAGACTTTTAAATTATTTATAGATATAATTTAATGAAGAATGTCACCCTGTGACCGGTATCACTAAACAAAAGTAATGTTATATTATAAGTTAGTTCATACCAATTAATTTAAAAAAAACACATCTTGAATTAAATATCCCAATTTCAATTGTTCACTCAGAGGTTCATTGACACATGAAGAAGATAATGATAGAGTGTTATGTAGATTTAGTATGTTTAGATTTGAGTATACTTGTATCCACGAAAGAAGAAAATCGTATACCAACTGAATATTTGTTAAAAGTTTTTAGACGTTTGGAGCAGATGTTGTGTGGGCGCTGAACCGTCGGGAAGGAGACCCGTGTTCGATTCCCGTCATTCGATTCGACCGTCCTGACAGAGGACGGCTTGGAATTACCAAGTCCAGTTTTTAGCCATCATCTGAGACTTGGTGAAAGCAAAGAACATGGGTAACCATGGTGAAACAACTTAGAACTGCCGGTTAGAACTACTTCCATGTTGGAAATACTGGAAAAGTTCCTCTCAAGAGGAGACTATTCGGTCATTTCATTTCATTTCCCTAAAATAATGAAAAACTAAAATAATAATACAGGTGTATCCAAAAAAAGGAAATTAATCTCATCCCCCCCTCCCACCCCCATCTCCTTCTCAACAAAACGTTTCACCAATCTTCATCATCAGAGTGCGTCGGTTAACTTCATACACACATACAACTAATGTGAAGAGGTCGCTTCACCACTCAACACTTTCGAAAGATGCGTTCACGTTTCAAATCATAAATCTCGCTCGTGATCACAGCCATACAAAGATGAAGATGATATTTATTCACTGGTAGACGACCCTCTTTCCTTTCGTGAAAACGAGTATAGTAGATGTATGTAAATGAAGATATGGTCGTGTGATGAATAATAATTATGGTAAAAACAGATCTAGATAACTATTTTATATCCGAGCTTGATTATAGGGATGATTTGTCAAATAGATACGTTGTACCGTATTTTAGGCCTACTGTTGGTGGTATTCAAGTCAGTCGTTCGTTTGCAAGACTGTAGTGAAAACCTACAAACAATCGGTTGCTGAGTGGTTATCTGTGAAGAGTAATCTAGTTGTATTATTTTTGTAGAGAATTATGTATTTACCATTCAAAGCGTGTGTGTTTGTATTGTTTATATCGTATGGTAAGTATTTTTCCCATTTTGGTAGCTTCGTATATTGTATCTCATAATGTACTGAACATGTATGTTCAACTTCATTTATGTGATAATAAAATTGTAAAGAAAAAGAGACTCGATATTAATTCGTGTTTCAAATTTGCTTCATTTATTCACCAGGCAAACGCAGAATATGTTTGATGAGATGCGCGAGATATCCAAATGGAATATAATCAAAAACTCTATACACCTTGACTCAGATAAAATGTACTTCATTCTGTTACTATAGAATCTAGGGAGCCGTGAATCCATTTCTGCCACATTTTTCTGCAATTATTTCTATCTATTCGATGAATGAATAACATATATTACATTATTTTCTTCAAAACGGCTGGTCCGAATTGGATACAAATTTGTAAACTAATAATGTGTATCATTTTTCTTTTTCGCTGAGTAGTGTGTGAATCATTTCAAAAAACAAAGTGGCTATTTGTTGAAGTAATAGTACGTAACTGTGCAATGTCGGGAGCGCCTGAACGAATACCCGAATAGAGCATAATCAGTTGTGTAACATGAGTTTGGGGTGTACAACCTTACCTGAACCCTAACCACATTCCATTGCAAAGTACCCGAAGCCCATGTCACAAGACCGATTATCTTTATTCCAGTATTCGCTCTTCAGCGGTCGTGCAAGGTTATGTTTTACATGACGGGTCCCAATAGTTATTATTATTATACATAGAGTTACGCTCGTCTGTGTGTCCTGCGGTTACGCTGGTGCGCGCGTACGGGAAAGGTTCGAGAACTTTCTGGGAACTTGGACCGGGCCGCGGCGTCGCGCTGGGGAATTTGCTCGCAATTGGGTTAGTGCGTAGTGAGGTCGCGGGGTCAAGGTCCTGGAGAACAGCAGAGTTGAGCAGTAATACGTAATCGGGTGTATTGACCCAAAGTATACGCACTATGATAGCAAAAGTGAGAGGTAAAGTAATTAATAGTGATGACATTCGGGAACGGTTATGTTGACCCGTGTTTAAAACACGGGAGTTTATAGGCTAGTATGTAATATTTTCCATTGTTTGAATGTCCAGTATGCGCAGATCGTCCTTGCGCACCGCGGTCGCACGGCGTGAACCGTGTGGTGTGCGTGTGTAACGCTACGTACTGCGACACGATCGACACGATTACCCCGCCTCCTGTCGGACAATATGTCAAGTACTCCAGCTCTCGGGCGGGGCTCAGGTTCAGAAAAACGACGGGAACAATGGGAAATTTACGAGGATTGTGGTTCTTCGACAATAAGTATCAAATAAACGGTAATAATAATACAAAATGATGTCATTATTTACTCAAGGTGGTAGACTATAGGATTGATAATGATGATTATTGTTTGCTTAACGACCCCACCAAAAGCTAGAATATACGGAGGTACGAATGAGCAGGTGATTATGCTACTATGAAGTGATGATGAGTGAAAGGACGCTTACAAAAACCCATGCCTTATGCGGGATTCGAACCCACGCCCAACGGTTCCCTTCAATGTATGAAGTGTGCCTCAGCTGACTGAGCTAACGAGGGTGGCAGGACTGATGATAAGCACCTTAATATTGTTATTGAAATATTATATTTTACCCAAAATAGTTTGCATACATATGTATATATATATATATATATATATATATATATATATATATATATATATATATTAACTATCCCACTTTCAAAAACCGAGCAACTTTGCATATTGTAGCATTTATAGCTGTATCTTTGTGTTCAATTATCACCTGTCAATATAAATTGCTGAAAATATTATAATTATAAACGTCAATTATTCTGTCGTGACGTGCCAGGTGTTCATATGAAGGTGTTGAGACAGACGACGTATCAGAAGATCATTGGATTCGGCGCGGCAATCTCGGACGCCTCCGGCATAAACATCCTGTCTCTGACTGCGCCGGCGCAAGAGAACCTGCTCAGGTAAACCGTACTCCACTATATTGTTGCCAGCCACCCCCGTGGCACAGTCAACTAAGTCTACGCTGAAGTCACGTTAGGCGAGTTCGAGTCCCACATATGAGGCATTTATTTCTACTTATAACATCTTGAACGTATTAAAAATATATGTGTTACCTGTGTATTAGAATTTTGGTATATCATACCGTTCAAAAGTTGACACCAGAAACTGATATTCCGATGAATCGACTCCCAAGCGCTTTTCAAAGCGTTCAAAATTCATTACCAACATTACTGATAAGCTCTCCAAACTTCAATACACTTCAAATTCTGCAGAATTATTGTGGAGACCGATTTTTCTCTAACCAGGACGTGACCCTCCTCGAGGGCAGCCGCTATTCGTCGGACCATCGGTCTATGTCACCACATGCGGACGTTGTTGCTGTAGTTCTTGCGCGCAGCCTAAACTAACCTAAAGAAGGAGAACTAAGACTAAAAATTAAGGTCATGATTAATACTAAGATTAACACTAACCAAAGAAGCACTCTTAGTGTTAGCTACTTTTACAGGATGAGGAAAGGTCCATGGATGTCACGTGTCAAAATGAAGCCATCTGATTGGTCGAGCTAAGAACTAAGAGCTGAGAGTTGAATGTTAGTCAACTATTCAAGGTCGTGCACTGCATTTTGAGAGCCAGCATTGGTTACCCATCTCCCAACTCTTAATCTTAGTTCTTAGCGTTAGCTCTTAGCGTTAGTGTTATTGTCTTAGTTCTCATTGTGAGGCCACCTTGAATACCCAATCTAACTAATTCAATGGACCTAACATATCCAAACTAATCAACCTAAACAAACATTCTGAACTAGAAGCAGTCTGAAAACTACTCACGGTCCAACAAAAAGTAATTTCGCTCTTCCAGATCTTTCTTCTCTTCGGAAGGCATCGAGTATAACATTGTCCGCGTGCCGATAGGTGGCACTGACTACTCGACCCACAGTTACACGTACGACGATTTCCCTGGTGACGTCACGCTGCAGCATTTCCGGCTGGCGTCGGAAGACCACGTGTATAAGGTAGGAGACAAGTATTCAACAGACAGCCAAACCCAAACCCAGCCAGCCAAACTAATACGTGAAATGATGTTTACAGTTTGTGTTTGATATAAAAATTATAATGCGAGAGAAATACATAATTTTTAATTACTTTCATAGCGATGAGAATTATAATTATTTTCCTTGAATTCTAATACTTTCACAAACAGCTAAAAATATGGTTTTTCAGATTTGGTTACATTACGTGTTTGTGGTCGACCATCGTGGCAGAGGTATTCGTGTTCAGTTCTGTTCACCTATCATCCAGCCAAATATTAGGATAGTTCCTTAATAATTACGATTGTTCCCTTCCCATTGTTCCCTTTCCACTATCGATCAAGTAATCTATCATCTCATTCATCATTAGAGGGTGTTGTTAAACCCATAGCAAATATATATTTATGTGAAATTAATGACTGACATAAATGACTAGTTCCAAGTGCAGATCAAGTCTGATAATAGGAATTTGTTTACTGACATCGAATGTATACAATTTCAAATTCAGATGACGATAATTGACATTATGTAAGAATGAAACATACATGGAACCTATGGAATCTACGGAGAAATATTTATCAAATGATTATTTTTGTCTCTGGTGCAAGTAAGACCATAGAAAAGGTAGTCTCTAGATAGGCAATGCCGTACAATCAACAATGACAAAGTTGGCTGATCACAGCGCTCCTAGCAGCATTCACTTGCAACAATGCTCAAGCAGATTTATTTTCTCGGTGATAACAGCGCTCCTAGCAGGATTACCAGGCGTAAACACTACCACGGTCTGTAGACTGTTTAACCTGGGCTCTGCCACTCTATCCCGTAAGGATATGTATTTACTCGATGGTAAGGCCACTGAAATATTGTCTTTGTTGATAGATTCCTGTCATTAAACGGATTCTCGCCATGAGCGAGAAACACATCTATCTGAAAGGGGCTACGTGGACCGCTCCGACCTGGATGAAAACCAATAACGCCATCAACGGTTTCGGGTTTATCAAAGACGAATATTACCAACTGTGGGCCGACTACATTATCAAGTGAGTATTTTACTTTGAGAATTATAGCGTGAGAGCTTTATTTGTTACATTTCATCGGCCATATTGGGATTTCCCAAGCGCATTCTGTTGTTACTTTTAGTGTCGAATTATTCAAGATATCCGAGAATCATAATTCCAGGTTTCTCGATGCGTACAAAGCTGAAGGACTCGACTTCTGGGCCATTTCAACTGGCAACGAGCCTTCATCCGGAATCTTCCTCACCTCCCTGAACTGGATCCCAACGGTGGCGTGGTCCCCGAAAGGTGTGTTCAAGTGGCTTGGGGAGAATCTGGGACCAACACTGAAGCGCTCGCAGCACAACAGGACCAAGATCATAGCGTTGGACGATCAACGAACGTTACTGCCGTGGTGGTTCGATCCGGTTAGTACACATCAAAATCCATTAAGGGTTGCGTTGGTTTGGCGGTTTGCCTATCCTACCAATGTTGAAAATATGTACCAATTTACCGGACAAATATATCGAAATACCGATCGTGAGTGGTCTAGTAATGATTTAAGAAACCAACTTTGTTTAAAAAATGAACGTAAAATTAGGTGTACGTCGGTTCGGGTGTAGCAACAGTTACCGGTACCTGAAATGCCAATATTTGAGGGTCCTGCAAAAGACATGACGCATAGTAAACAATTACTGACTAGGAATCGTAGCGATCGGTTTTTCCAAGGACAGCACTCATAAAATAGAACAAAATTTAGCTAGCCGAGATGAGACACCACAAGAGATCTTGTAATGTAGCAGTACTTATCTCTTCAATTCTGACTTGTTTGTCGACTCTAGCTGAAAACAGATCTCGAGACTGCTGCGTATATTGACGGCATCTCCATACACTGGTACGCTGACGGGATCTCATCACCTTGGGCACTCGATCAGACGCATGATTTGTTCCCGAATAAGTTTCTCTTGCAGGCAGAAGCTTCCACAGGTACGTTATACGATATTTCGCATCACACAGAGTATGCTCGAACACACTTACAGACATACATAAACACATAAACATCAGTCATATACCTCTGACATCAGGCATAGACAGTTAGACTATTAGACATATCAGACACATAGATCAGAAATAGACAACAGACATAAACATGAGACATGAACGTCAGAAATAGACATAGACAAAATAGATAAACATGATACATAGACCAGAAACACCAACCAGACAGACATCAGACCTATTTCCCCAAAAATTTGGAGTATATCTACTTTAGTATTCGTAGTGCCCATTGCCTAATGTGTGGGTGTGTGTGTGTATGCGTTAGCTAAGTTCAGTAAGCGTAGCGTGGCAGTACGTTATGCAGACGGCGTAGGACACTTGATGTCACGAGCGTCCGTGAACCTAGTCCCTCCAATGTCAGCACAAATTCTGAAACTTTACCCAGAGTTTGTGCTAGGCCTCTAGGTTCACGGACCTGTTGTCGCGTGGTCCTGTCGACTGTAGACGGCGTCTGGTTGCAGGACTGAACGTATGGAACCCTTTCGTCTCTCACGTGGACTACGGCTCCTGGGACCACGGCGAACAGTACATGAAGAGCATCATAGAGGTATGTATAAGAGCAGAACCTGCTAACAACTACTACTACTGCTACATCTCGGAACCAACCACATGATGAAGAAGATCGTCTACACCAATTGAATAATTGTAAATACTTCGGTTTTTGGATTAGCGTTAGCGAAGATTTCCATGCTACTCTTATGGAGCTTTGTCTGTGTTTTTTTTGTATGTTTGTTTGTGGGCACTGCACAGGTCTCAGGGTTTGACCTATCGATATGAAACTTTTTCTGTATACGCAAACTTCCCAATCCTAAGTCTTCTTCGCCAATCTCATTCTCATTAGCTCTTCCATCAACGAGGAAAAACATAACGCGTTTTCCTAATATGAAAATCTTACTACTACACATTCAAAGATAGCAAAATCGGAAATCTATCTCAAGGTACATAGATCTAGACGGCCGAATAACAAGCCACACCCTTCACTGATCGTTAATTCTGAATTAAAATCATTTTCTTTCTACAAAAAGTTTTTTTAAATTGTTTTCTAGTATCTAAGTCACTGGACATCAGGATGGTTGGACTGGAACCTAGCGGTTAACCGTGACGGCGGACCCAACTTCCTACCGCTTGGTGCCGTTGACGGATCGTTGGTCGTTAACGGCGAGAACGACGAGTTCTACAAACAGCCCATGTTCTACGCTATGGGTCACTTCTCCAAGTTTGTGCCGGAAGGTTCGGTGCGCATCTCCATCACTCCTCAGAATATGGGTGGCCTTGAGAGCATAGCTTTCCAGAAGGCTGACAATGCAACAGTTATTGTAGTGTGGAACAAGTAAGAGAGTACTGAACCTTTGATTTTAATCAGTACACAATAGAGAACTTACATAAAAGAGAACGGTCATGGGGCTTCGGTGCCATGTTTTCGTTAATTAAGCCTTCCTATTTTCAAGTTATTACTCACTTCAACAGTTCTTTCTCAGCTCAAAACCAATTAGATGTAAAATTCATCATCGTTGCATGTAAATGACACATAACGTGCCTATGTTTGACCAAAAGTGGGCATTGAATAAGTGGGGACCATGTTTCTACCCAAACAAGTCACTGTATGGCCACTAACTTTAATAATTTAGTTGGTTCTCTGACGTACCACACCCTGAATTTGTTCAGAGCAGTTTTATTGACTATTTCAGTCTCAGTTCTGCTCTTAGTTTTTGTATTCGAATATAAAAAATAGATGCTACGGTTCACAACTGTCTCTCTTAGTTTCAGTTTCATTTCAGTCCTGACCTCATCGTGTACGAGTACGATTATGAATTAGTAGATTATTTGATGTTTCTAATTAGAGTATGATTTATGCAGGCTACGGAATTCAAGTGATCCGAGACATTATTCCTTGGTTCACTTGGAACACTGCCTCTAGAGCAATGATTTAGAGTAGCTTTCTCAGACAGTATTGTGTTCTCAGGTCCGACTCGAAGGTGCCGCTGACCATAACTGATAATGACAGAGGCATCATCAACTTCGTGGTCGATCCGAGGTCGTTCCACACGATCACCTACTTGTAGCGCTTCACAAATAGCAACTTCACCGATCCGAGTCAAGCCCACCGACACCGACACGACCACACACACACTGGTCAACTGAAGTCGTTCAACACGACCACACACTGGTAAACTGAAGTCGTTCAACACGACCACACACTGGTAAACTGAAGTCGTTCAACACGACCACACACTGGTCAAATGAAGTCGTTCCACACGGCCACACACTGGTCAACTGAAGTCGTTCAACACGACCACACACTGGTCAACTGAAGTCGTTCAACAAAGCCACACACTGGTCAACTGAAGTCGTTCAACAAAGCCACACACTGGTCAACTGAAGTCGTTCAACACGACCACACACTGGTCAAATGAAGTCGTTCAACACGACCACACACTGGTCAACTGAAGTCGTTTAACACGACCACACACGGGTCAACTGAAGTCGTTCAACACGACCACACACTGGTCAACGGAAGTCGTTTAACACGACCACACACGGGTCAACTGAAGTCGTTCAACACGACCACACACTGGTCAACTGAAGTCGTTCAACACGACCACATACTGGTCAACTGAAGTCGTTCAACAAAGCCACACACTGGTCAACTGAAGTCGTTCAACACGACCACACACAGGTCAACTGAAGTCGTTCAACAAAGCCACACACTGGTCAACTGAAGTCGTTCAACAAAGCTACACACTGTGGTCCGATTACCGATGCGACATTGTTCCCGAATTATATTTTATAAACGCAATCAATATATTGCGTATGACTGATTATTAAGATTCAACTATTCAGTAATACCCATATTTCATATTATTAAACTATTTAAATATGCATTCTAGTACCGGTACGGTACAGCATACGTGCTTAGATAACAGTATAATATAATAACGTGCTTAGACCTACGTTTTGTATGATTTTTCAAATTACAATTAATAAAACGAAATGATGTAATACAGGGATAACAAGGATACAGGCTTTGCCAATAAATATTTCAACTCTTTTGAAAATTTTCAGTTCTTGTTGTATTTTCTTTTCATTGTACAAGAAATACATCTTCTGTAACAATTGATTCGAGGTTGCCGATTATTCTACTCATAGCTGTACAGCTATAGTTACTCTATTCTAAAACGTGACAACACAAGTAAGCAGACCTTGATACTGAATCATCTTTGTTATTCACGTAGGGCCCACAGTCCATGGAAAGATCGGCGCTGAAATGTGTAGAGCTTTTATCTAAATAAAAAATGAAAATAGAAACCTGATAACAGTAGCAAATTATTTTATGAGTTTACACGTGCATGCACAATAGGTAAACAACTAAATTACGACTTATGTACAACATATTTATAGCCAGTAAGATATTTCAAGTCATTGAAATGTTAGATGTTCATTCATTCGAACGATACGTAATTTATTTCATTTCTGGAAATAGAGTGGTTCACACATTTATTTTCACAAAAGACTACAATAATTTTACAATGAATACGACAATATTTGTGGCTGGAAATTTGAATTCTAGAAATATACAATAATACACCATGATGAGATACATACAGGAGATGTTACAAGATAAACACAAAAATTGAACGAAATTAACCTAATAAGAATTATATATTAACATTCAAAATATACATAGCTCAACATTATTAATAATAATTATTATAATACAATACCGCAGTTGTTATACCTATAACTTGAGGTACCAGTAATAGATACGTTAATCACATAGAAATTACACCTACGCAGAAAAGTTCATACATACGTATTAGATACACTCACTCAAAATTGGACACGTTCTTGAAAGACACGCTCAAATCACACATAGACCCTACCACAACGAGAAATGGGAATAAAAATGAGTTGCATTAATAAAATGTAGCGTCTTGAAAGTAGTCATAGGGTATTTGCACATACGTATCACATATGTGCATGACACAATACAAAGCAATAAAGAGTAAGTTTAGTGCTTGGAGTTTTCAACGAGAGGCCTGTTAAGCAGCGACAGAAACCTTTCCAATAGTTGAACAATTTCTTCGTGTCCTTCTCGTCTCGCCAAATCCAATGCCGTCATATCATCTCCATCTTTACACGTTACGTCACAACCCCTATCAACAATCCACTCAACCACATGCAGTGCACCTACTTTGGCTGCCCAGTGCAATGGTGTCCTAGACATAGTGTCTCGAGAGAGTAAATCACCTCCGTGATCTGCAAACCATTCTACCATACCCAGTTTACCGGACTCGGCTGCCCAATGCAATCCAGTCATACCGTGAAGATCTTTAACTTTGAAGTCAACGCCTCGGTCAACTAACCACTGAACAACATCCAGTAAACCAGACTCGATGGCAGAGTTGAGGACACTCATGCCCGAGGTGTCTCTCGCAAGGAGATCTGCACCATGATCTACAAGCCACATCATTATGTTCAGGTTACCGGACCTTGCAGCCCAATCCAACACTCTCGTACCGTCTTCATCTGTAGCATTCACATCAACTTCCTTCGACGATATGCAGAGCTTCACTTGATCCCACTCTCCAGATGCAGCAGCGGAGTGCATCGTCCTGCTTGATACATTTACAGAAGCTTTTCCACTTTCTAGTAATGTGATGAGATGAAAATTCCCTGAATCGATTGCTATATCAACAGCTGACAGACCTGAATTGTCTGTATGGTATGTATTTGATCCATTTTCTAAAAGTAATGTCACCATATCTATATCTTGTCGAAGTGTCGCGAAATGTAAAGTCGTCCTTCCAGAAATGTCACCGGCATTGACATTGGCTCCCTTCTCAATTAAAAATTTAGCCACATCCACGTACTGAGCTTCTGCAGCCAAGTGCAGAGCTGTCTTCCCGAGACTATCGGCAGCATCGATATGTATTCCTTTGTCGACCAGTAACTGAACAATTTCGATATTGCCAGACTCGGTTGCACTGTGCAGTACCGTTCTTGAACAGTTATCTTTATCAAATACGTCAGCTCCTTTACCCAGTAGATATTGTATAATTTCCAAACTACCAGCACGAGCAGCGAAATGCAGCACCGACTTTCCTAAACTATCCTTAACCGCGATGTCGGCCCCAGTATCGACCAGCAACGAAACCACATCAAAATGACCGTACGCAGCAGCCAAATGTAGCGACGTTTTCTCGGAAGTGGAAGTAGAATTTAAGTCAGCTCCTCTAGATATTAATAGTTCAACTAAATCCACTTTGTCGTAATTTGAAGCCCAGTGTAACACTGTTAACCCTGAATCATCTGCTGGATTAACTTCAGAACCATTATCTAGAAGCCATTTGACCTCCTCCAAGTGACCGGTAAGTGCCCACCAATGCATCACTGTCATTCCCCTCAAATCCTTGGCGTTAACATCTGACCCATTACTTATCAACCATTGCACAATGTCCCATTTGTTACCTTCAGAAGCATACAGTAGTATTGTCTTCTTGTTTTTGTCTCTCGCATTTATATTTGCACCGTGCTCTACCAGCCATTTGACCAAGTCCCACTTTGCATTCTCAGCAGCACAGTGTAAGGCACTCTTTCCAGACGAGTCGATAACGTTTACATCAGCTCCGTTACCAACGAGACAAGGAATAATATCCCACTTTCCAATTCCATGTGCCACGGCCCATAGGAATGGCGTATTTCCCTCGTAATCGTTTACATCGACCTGAACGCCATTGTCCAATAGCCACTGAACTAATATTACGTGGCCAGAGCTAGCGGCCCAATGAAGAACCCCTTTACCAGAATGATCTACAGAATCAATGTCAACACCAAAATCTATCAGCCAACGAACCAGTTCCAACATGCCTGACTGAGCTGCAGCATGTATCACAGACATTCCATCATTGTCTTTTGTATTGATATCACCTCCTTTCTCTACAAGTAGTTTCACTAAATCAAATTCACCGAACAAAGCTGCATATGTCAACACATTATTGCCACCATCATCTGAAGAAGTAATATCACCACCTGCATCAACTAACCAACGAACCACATCCCACTTACGCATTTCAGCACTCCACAATAAAACAGATTTTCCAGTAGTGGAACCAGATGTATTGATATTGGCTCCTTTTCCGACCAGTAATACCACGTTATCTATAGAGTCGGACTGTACAGCCCAATGTAAGACAGTTTTCCCATCATCAGATGTAGCATTGATAGCTGCCCCCGCATCAACCAGCCAATGAGCTACGTCCCATTTATTGTATTCTCCAGCCCAGTGTAAGACACTTCTCCCAATGTAGTCGTTGGTGTTGATGTCTAGTCCTTTATTGACCAACCATTGAACAACTTCCAATACACCAGAATATGCAGCTAAGTGCAGCATCGTGATTTTGGTGTTGTCTACGAAACGAATATTGGCTCCATTTTCTGTTAGCGAGGTTATAATGCCCAAGTTACCATGCTCGACAGCACGGCAGAGTGGCGTGCGGTCCTGACGATCCGTGAGATTGATGAACTTCTCGGAGATATGTCTTTGGTTCTTAATGTAGGTCAATATAAATCGCACAATCTCTGCATTACCCTCCTCTACAGCTACATGCAGTATAGTTTTTCCATTATCGTTCCTTAATTCAATTGATTCTGGACAGATTTCATCAACTTCTTCGATCGACTTTGATGATAACTGGCCGTTGAAAAAGGATCGGATTACTTTATGCTTTGCATTAATCAGAAAATCTGTGAGTAAATACTTGTGTACTTTCTCATTACGAATGTTTCGTACTAAATTACTCGAAAGAAAGTCAGCGGCGAAATACTCAGCAAATGTACGGTGGATAAAGTGGGGCTTGTTGTCAATAACTTGATCAATTAAACCTGTCCGCTCATTACCCTCTTTTATGTCGATTATGAAGTCGTTCACTTCCTCTTGGTCTTCAACAGAAAGTAGGAGCTCTAGCTCGTATTTATTGAATAATGTTGACAAAGCTGACTTTCTATGATCATTTAGGAACCGGTTGTACAGTATTTTTCTATCCTTTCCAACACCAAGTTTGCTAGTATCCGTTTTGTTTTTCTCCACTTGATATATCTTGTACTTTTTTTCAATGAATCTTTCGTACAAGTCAATAAGATCAAGCTTTCGTGGTAATTCCAGATGACCCTGTCTCAAATCATCTTCAAACGATTCTGCCAACATTCTAGTTTGCAATGGAATCCCCGTTAACTCATTACTCACATCACTAATCGAATCCGCCAGCTTACATATCAATGCTTTAGCGTAACGTGCAGACTGTTGTTCATTGAATTCTTCAGCATTTACATTTGTTTTCCAAAACTTGGTCAAAAACTCTATTTGATCATCTACTGAAAATGGCTCTAAAGTATATGCAAACTCACCCAACTTGTGTTCTAGATCACCCCTCATATAAGGTCTTGTGGTAATCCATATCGTCTCTACCGAAGTGGCCTTCAGAGTTTCTACGAATGTTAATACAAGATCTTCGTACTCTGGTGATATCTCGTCAAAACCATCTAATAAGACCACAATTCTACCAGGATGATCGAAACTGAATTTGAATAGGCCTTTCTCTAGCGAGGTTTTAAGCCGTAACTTCGGATCAAATTCTAGTAGTTTATCCATGAGAAATTCTACCACTTTGAACCCAGTATCAAGAGTTGCTTCACCCCTTTTGAAATACTCCATCTCTTTTTCAAACAGCGAAGTGTAATCATTGAGATCTATTCGAACTACCCACAAAGAAGGACGTACTTTTTTTATTTGCTGGGATAAACTACTCAGTACTGTTGTTTTCCCCATACCAGCTGTATCCGACACGATTACTAGCTTGCTTCGAGTCACCTGATGAAGTAAATTCACTTCCGCATAGCTCTTACTTTCATCTTCTATTCGATGTGTATGTTCTACTCTAAACGGAACCAACTCTGATATATCACCACGTGATTTCTGCCATATGAGCTTACCATATTCACTACTCAACCAATGAATGTTTCGATTGAAGTACTGTTCACATAAGTATTGAAAACTGTTTTCATGATCATCATTTTTATTCAAAATGATAAACCTTATTGGGTTTTTTACATCCGGATCTATTTCTTCAAACAAACGCAGTGTTTCATCTCTCGATACTAATGCTTGAAGACTCGATTTTTCGAGTCCACTAATAGCTACTAAATCTGACTCGAAGTTATGTTTAAGAAAGTCTGTATCAATTTCTATGTGCCGATTGAAGATGCGAGTAATGTAGTACTCTTTATTGTAACCAGTAGAAGCCGGTACTTCATTACCAATGAACAATTTCTCGCCGCGTATTAGTGTAACCAAAGGTACTGAATTGATACACTTTTTCAACTCCACTGTTTCTTCTACCAGTTTACCAATTTGTATTTCCTTGCCTTGAAATATAACTTCTTTCATTAATAGTTTATTTTGTATAATCTCAATCAGATCAACTAGAGTAAATTCCTCATCTTCTCCCTCTGAAATCCAACCAACATTACCAATCATTTTACGGATCACATTTCGATAACTTTCATGCACTATGAAAATAATCTTTTTATCCGGTTTAACCGGTAGAATTTTCCTCATTTCTTTCATCACAGTATTCAATTCTGTTTCATCCAGCGGATCGGGACATTTGAAAATCAACAAGTCAATAGCATCTGTTTTGTAGATGTTGAAAATAGCTGGGCGAGACGGTTGAAACTGATCGGGTCTTAAAAAGAGATAATTGGCTGGATTTGCAAATCGTGATGTACCTTTCAGAGCCTGATAAACATTACAGCTACTTAACCAAATATGTTTAGTAGTTACAACGTACAGTTGCTTATGTTTCTGATTTAAAAAATCATCCAAATCGTAAGGGTTTTTGAATTCAATATTGGCCTGCTGTATACTATCAATAACTCCAAGATAAGGGTTAAGAAGCTCCATACTACTCCTGGGCTGGATCAGATGTCTCTCTTGAATGTACGTCTTACACCTTGAAAGAACTGTCTCTGTAAAGTATTTATATAAAGCTGGTGTTTCCTTCTGAAGCTTGACTCCACCGTACTCTCTGCCATATTTGGCCAACATGTGGGGTACTCTTACAATCAACTCTGAATGACGATCCCTTTCTTCGTAATTCTTGAATGCATTTTGAATGACCGGATCATGATCTGAGATTCTACTCAATATTTCTCCTGCTATTTCTGAAAACGCTTCAATATCACTTGCATCTGATTTGCAGTATGGATTGTAGTCATTACCAAAAAGCCTCTGCATTGCGAAATGGGTGAGCTCATGTGCCAAAGTGCCTAACACGTCAGTATTCTCCAACTCCAAACCCTTCGCACCAATATTGATCAAACCTGCTTGAAAATCGGTAACTCCAGGGGTAGTATGAGAGCTGTTCGTGCAAGTACCGATGATGCTTTCTCTGTCAAAATCAAAGATAATCCCATCTAAGCCTGAATGTGGAAGAGAAATAAGTTCAAGTATATACGAGATTTCACTTATTTCATCGAGGTCTCGATAACACTGTTCAACAGTATTCTTGAATTTTTCTTCTTTGTCAAGTAAAGGAGATGCATTTTTTGACTTGGAAACCAAAAACATGATATGAGCATCTTTGACTGGTGAAAAATATAAGTCTATTTCTTTTTGCAATTTTTCTTTCTGAGAATCACTAAGTTCTTTGAAACGTTCGGCTTGTTCCCACTCATTCTTGAAATTAATGCTCACTGATTGCAAATATGCGTATATCTTATACTGCTCATTACTAATAGCAGAGATCAGTACTTCTGATTTACACTGACTATTGCCCAGATAAATTCGTGGTTTAAAAACAACTTCTTTAACCGTATCTAAGTCACCCTCTTCAATAGAAGACAATACACTTTTCCTATCGTCAAAGAACTCTCTTAATTCCTGTGAAATAACATCATTCTCAATTGCATTGATTGAAAAATCCGTATTTTGTATGTACGGTAGATCTGAATCTCGTTTTATTAATAATAGAACTAAGTCATAATGTTTATTCTCCCAAGCCAAGTCCATTGCGCTTTTCCCAGCTTTATTACGGTGCGTCACGTCTGCACCACACTGTAAAAAGAAGTCGACATTTTCTGTCTTGCCTGCCTTGGCAGCTATCAATAATGGATTATCTCCAAAGGCATTCGTTAGTTTTAATAGGTTTACTTTCTGTTCTGCTATGTCTTCATCTGTGAATGGTAATCGAAGTTGAAACAGAGTTACTAATGTATTTCTGCTCGCATGTTCTGCTGCTATCTCTAACGTTCGTGGATCCCCTGTACTAAAGTCCCATTGATGCAAGGACAAAAACATTACTGATAAAGAATCATCGTATAATGAAGCATAATCGATCAGTTTCCACGTATCAAACTCTTTTGTAACGTCCAAAGTTACTCTGGTTAAACTTCGATTAGACACTTCCATGTCGTCGAAATTCCCCACTATTCCAGACTTCAGAGCTTCAACTATAAGGGCCAATCCAAAACCATCTCTAGAAGAAATAATTTCGGTAAATACGTCCTCATTTAGTTCGTCTGTCGTAGAACGCAAATCTATAACTACTGGTTCTCTATTACATTCTTTAATGTACACTTTGGTATTTGATTTTGATTGACACTGCATCAACAGTGGTTTGTTCACTGTTGTAAGTTTTGATAAAATTATGTCATCATCAACTAGTTCGTTACCTGAGGAAATTGTTATTTGAATAAAAAAAATGTTTTCTGTTCTATTTAAATAAGAATAAAAAGCATTGTCTTTCAAATTATCCAGATTGAACTTTTTGTTATCTATGTCAAAACTTGTCCACAAATCTCCATTATCGGAAGTGCATGGTAGTTGAAGGAAGGCACAATTGTTGTCATACCTGTTGCCTACATCAGAATTTGATCCAATTTGTGACAGATCCACAGAATTTCCTACTTCTTGTTGCGGAGTTTCCACTGAAAAACCTGAATGTCTTGCTACTTGTTGCGAGTGCAGTTCCACAGGTAGTGAAGATCCAGTTCCTGATTGTGGATGAGATTCATCGGGAAGAGGTACCGCTATTGGTTCTTGTTCAGACTCCAATGGTCCGTGTAAGTTGATACTAACATGCCTACCAGAATGTCCACTACGCTCATACGTATTGTCACAGTTCACTGATTGGACCACAAGTGATGTCTCAATATTTCGGTCTCTTTCATCATCAGCAACAACTTCTAATACTTGTGAAGATATGTAACAAACTGAATCCTCGTGTTTCTGATGTTGCTCTAGTACCTGAACGATAACTGTGTTTTCAAAACGTTTAGCTAAAGCTATTGGGGTTTCGCTTTTGTTATTCTCAACGGTTAAATCTGCCCCTTCTTTGAGAAGGAAATCAACAACTATTTCATAACCTTTTTTAACAGCAATATGGAGCAAAGTATTTCCATTATCGTCTTTCACATTAATATTTGATCCAGGCTCACGGAGAAGTTTTGATAGTGCATTGATTCTTTCCTCTTCGGAGATCTTCTTAGTTTTTCTCGGTTTCTGGTTTATGACGTAGAATAATTCTTTTATCCAGGATGAATCGCTGTCACTACCAGAACTGCTGTCACTCCCCATTGCACTTCTTTCTGTCTATCAAATTATTTCATAGAATCTTCATACATCACGTGATCTCCAAGAGTCTGAGCAACAATTGTTGTATTCTCTGAAACATGAAAAAGTTGAAATTACTTATCAACAATGGGTAACAAAAACGTAGAGAGCAAATGCGATCGATTGATAGGATGGACAAATGAAGAGCTCTAACCGTTGTCAAGTATTGAAATAGTATGGACGTATGGAAATATGTGATGAAAAATAAATATTTAGGTGACATGTATAGCGGGATGGTGACGGTCCTGTTATTAGAAGTCATCCCAGTGACCGAGGAAAACCTCTTTCAGGATGTTGACAATGGCGAAAATCGAACCCCGGTCTCCTGAATTACGACTCAGCGCGCTAGCCACTGAGCTCTCCATTTCAGTCAGGATACTTGATAATGTTACGATACAATTTTTTTCGATAATATGATGATTATTGTTTCCCCCAACAGCTAGGTTATTTGGGGGTACGAATGATCAGGTGAAAAAATGATAATGTGATAAAGTGAAAATACGCGTACACAAACCTATGTATTATGCTGGAGTCCAACCCATGCCCAACGGTGACTTCAGTTTCTAAAGCGGTGCCTTAGGTGACTGAGCTACGGAGTACGGCATCGACTTTCAATATATTATATCATAATCAATAATAATAATAATAATAATAATATATGGTAATATATTATTATTCAGGTATTATTATTCATAGGTATTATTATAAGCAATGACAAGATTTCAAAATTTCTCCGTCAAGTGATATTTACGATCGACCGTTTCTCGTATCAGTATTTCTCGTATTTTCCGGATCGGTTTTTCCGGGTAGGATTTTCCGGTCCAACGGAACGACAGAGGGATACAAGGAAAAATCTTTGTGAGGATAGTCGACCATGGCGGGAATCGAACACCGGTCTCTGGGTCTCCTGAATAACAGTTCTGTGTGCTATATAAATAATCCAATATAAATACACAAAACTAAGTGTTCATCCCAACGCGATCACAACGTAGCGTTTTCTCATGTAAATATGCAGTATGCATAATCAATCTATTGTAGTTTTTTTTTTAAATGAGTTTTCACGATTTTTCAGTATTGGTTAGGGTTGGTTAGGGTGAGGTTTGTGTCGAATTTAGAAGCAGGCTCTATTTTTACGGGTCAAATCTCACCCTAAACTCTAAAAATCCACAAAAAGATAACCCTAAGATAGATCGATTATGCATACTGCTTTTTTTTCTCTAACGCTGCTTAACGACCCCACCAATAGCTAGGTTATACGGGGGTACGAATGAACGGGTGATAATGCAATGATGAAGTGATGATAGGTGAATGGACGTTTACAAAAACTCATGCGGTATGCGGGACTCGAACCCACGCCCAACGGTCACTTCAGTCTCTGAAGCGTGCCTCAGCTGACTGAGCTAACGAGGGCGGCTCATACTTCATATAACAATGATTAAAATTCAAGAATATATTTTGTTCAGCCTACTGACTATAATTTCATCGCGGCAGCTATTTTCATCTATACATTTACTATCATACCTCACTCATCCGTTGACGGGTGATTTTACGTCGTTTTCTCTTTGCTACGCTTGATGGAAAACATGTTAATAACATGCATGCCTTCTTTCAAACAATTTCTTGATAACACTTTTTGTCACATGAATTGCAAGGAATTTATCGTCTTAGACTAAACAAAGACGATGAGTAAATAGGATTGGAACCTCTAAAAGAGATATGGTAATTTAAATAACCAAATAAATACGCACTTTATAAAGCAGAATAACTTCACTTTCGACAGTTAATCAACACCAACAGCTGATTACTGCTAGCGCATTCTATTGTAAAAACCTTTCACTGTACCCCTGACCGTTAGACTACTTGTTGAACTTCCATGTATTGTTATAGCTTGTTTCAGGCGTACAGATCTTTGGACATAGTTTGTTCAATAGGCCCTACTAAACCTCCCTGTGCATATTTTTATCTCAAGAAAATCATGATAAATAAATAAATAATCAATTGAATAATCAATTAGTCCAGACCGAAATGCCTATTTACACTCATACCTGTTGTACACTTTTATATGGAATAACCATTACTTTTAATTTAGATTTTATGTTATGGCGGTGAGACGAGGGTGATTTAGTCTAATTGAGGTTACCAGCAACAACAACAACAACAACAACAACGCCCGCATGAGCTACCAGTACGTCATACCCAGGTAGGTCCTGCCCCAGTTGGACGTCGGAATTATACTACAATCTTGGTCCAGGTTATTTCTGGGACATAGGAACTGAGCCGGGATCATGCCAAGCACAACTAACATTTTTTCAGGATCCACGCCGTATTGGCTTCTGTCAAGTGATGTCACCCATTGTTGAAAGAGACAACAACAATGTCCACCTATTGGAACTGACCAATCAGAATGTTTGGTAGTTTACCTGATCACTTTGTTGCTACGGTAACGATTGTTTGTCATTTGTTGCTTGACAGAAGTCTATACGACCGATTATTTTCCACCACTGCAAGATAAGTTGTTATTAAACTTGCTCATCCTTTCTAAGAGGCGTATATCAAACTATCAATAGCCTTATCAATTATTATCCAATAAGAGTAGTTGGATTTGGAAGAATTTTAGCCTTGTATTAATGTATTTTTTAATGTGGCTAAACTGGCCACGACTTCAATCAATAACAAATATTTCTTATCATACTCGATGAAGTTCAATAAAGTAAATAACTGAAATGAAGTATTATTTCTATGAACATATGTTTTATTCTTTGAGATACATGATACAGAGTATAAATTAATAATGAAGCACATATATAAATGAAAAGCGAGTCTTTAATGTACTGAGATGACGATGTCCTATTTATTTTTGAGTTGGTAATTTAACTGAATAGATAAATAATTGAACGATATAACCTATTATAAATGTAATTAATTGGTGATAATCAAAAGGGGAACTAGACATAAAACTTTCAAACTCAAGGAGTGAATCTAGGCTTCGACTACCTGTTATGAATATCTCCTTACAACGCATTTATATAATATGCTTTGTTTTCCTGGTTCAATTTATTTATTTTCCAAAATGTATGTTTTACAATATCCGCTCTCTCACCATCCATCACACATACCTCATCACACAACTAACAATATCACAGTCTATTTGCCCCACCCCTTGGACCACCCCCCATGACCTCCTCCTCCTCCCCCTCCGTGCTTGCCAGCATTAGCCTGTGCTTGTTGAGCCGCAGCCTGAGCCTTGTGCGCAGCTTGTTGCGCAGCTGCGAGGTGCGCCTGCGCGGCGCTCAGCTGGTTGGAGATGTCGTTGAGGCGGTTCTTGGCCTGGGACAACATGGCGGCTTGGGAAGCAGCTTGAGCTTGGGCGGCCCACGCAGCTTTACCAGCTTGGTCGGCGCCGGCTTGAGCGGCCTGTAGGGCGTTCTGCAAGGAGCTCACCTAGGCACAATCAGGGGTGTGAGTTGAGATAATCACGTACAATCACGATAACTGTAAAACACAGGGTGTTCTGCAAGGAGCTTCCCTGGGCACAAACAGGAGTGTGAGTAGAGATAATCACACGCTACAATCACGATAACAGGGTGGGGAAAGGACCTTTTCTATGGACTACCAGGAGAATTAGGAGAGATAGATAATAAATCAATAAATCAACTAATGTCGTGAATAATAATTATATGATATGAAAAAGTTCTAAAATTTCTAAAAGTTCTAAAAAATATATTATAAATATCTACCTGACTCTGAGCGTCTTGCGCAGCAGCCTGTGCAGCGTGCGCAGCCTGTTGGGCTTGCTGCAGCTGCGCAGCTTCAGCTTCGACTTGCGCATGCGCCTCGTGCAGTTGTTGTTGCAGGGAGTTGACGAGGTTCTGTTTACCTGTGAAGAATGAATAAACGACAAACTCAATTTAAAATCAACAAATCAATCAACAGACAAACTTACAAATCAATGAGAATTATTACAGAATACACTCAATGCGCCAGCCAAGCCGATACACATGGAGTTTTTTTCTTATTTTTCGTACTTCCCGTAAAATGTCAGGAAGTAGGTGAGTGGACAGAATTTTTACCAAAAATTCTACACATTTTTTTTAATAGCCTGTCGGAAGTATTTTATTGATAAATTTAATAATATATTGACTGCGACTTTTTCGTGAACTGTCGCACCAGGTGAAAACGATAAGGCTCATATTTTATGATCGTCATAGAATTATATGAATATCGCTTGTACAGTTTGTTGAACACATGATAAGCAATATCTTTGGCAATTTTTGTGTTTGTAAGCCATGTGTTTAGACGCAATACCTGAAATTCTGAATTCCCCATAAGCGCAATGTCAAACTAACATTACGCTTGGTGAAAATTTTGCATCACATTGGAAACCCGATTTGCGGAAGGCCTTTAATAAATACTTTCCATGAAATGCTATTGCCAAGTTTACCTCCAGCGGCAGCCTGCGCAGTTTGGGCAGCTTGAGCAGCGTTCTGCGCAAGACTGTTTTTGGCCTGATAGGCAGCTTGAGCTCCAGCTTGATTCTGATTGGCTGCTGCGCTCTTAGCTTGTCCGGCGGCTCCTTGAGCGATGGAGAGGAGATCCACGCCTGGGGCACTGTGACCACCCCCGTATCCACCGCCTCCTCCATGACCGCCTCCGTATCCACCGCCTCCCCCTCCTGAATGTCCACCTCCGTACCCACCTCCGACACTTCCTCTCTTCACCTAAGAGACAAAATGTGAGACAATTAAAAAAAAATCCTTATAAAATATTATTATGAAGATTTATTTTATTTGCTTCATACATTTTGAAGTGGATAAAATATATACTGTCTTTGAAATAAGTGTAATTGTGAAATTACAGATATATTAAATTAATCCTACAATATATCATTATTCAAAAGCTAAATCATTCTCAACATGTGTATAAGCCCTACATATTCCAAGTAGCATACAGGCAGTGTCAATGTGAAATTTAAATTGATTTTTGTAAGTTTTGTCAACGTTATCATTGTTCGTTCTTTTATTGAAATTATGTTCTATGGAGGAATGTACACTAAACTTCAGTTATATTCATTTTGTCCTCGTAATTATAATAATTATTCTCAATGTTTCACAGAAATAATGAAAATCGTTACGTACCCTAGTGTTGTCGGCCTGTTCAGTAGGTAGGCAAACTGCTACACCTGTAAATTATTGATTGTGTAAATAGATGAGCCTCATTAGACTAGAGCTTTACAAATAGATATTTACAATAGATATTAAATTTCAGTTGAATAGATATTTACAATAGATATTAAATAGTCAAATAGAAGTCTAAAGATAGATACATATATATATATATATATATATATATATATATATGTATAATGTATATATATATATATATATATATATATATATATATATATATATATATATATATATATATATATATATATATATATATATATATATATATATATATATATATATATACATTATACAAATATATATATACATAAAACATTTGAGTAATTAATATTTTCAGATTCTTCTTGTGTGATACTTAGTGTTTAATACCAATGAATATTCAACAACTTTTCATTCGGGGCATAATTACAATAGGTCCAATAACTAGGAGTGTGAGGAAGAGAATTGAATTTGAAAGTGAAAATAATGCGGAGTGACATTTTTAAGACTTTGAATTGGTCCAAGATTTCTATCCTATTCGAAATCTTTTTGAAACAACGGACGGTCTTCACTAACTCATCCTGAGCACTGATTAGGAAGAGAATGATGATATATCAACATTTCGATGTTACAATAAAATCACATGAAGCTTGATTAATAAATTCTTACCGAATAAGGCGACGAAAAGAACGATCTTGATATTCTGCATATTGACTCAAGTTGTCTTCGAAATAATCTAGAAATAAAATGAAAATATATAAGCAATAATTGCGAATCAGTGTCCTGAAATATTATTATAAAATACTTATATTCACAAATAATGGCGTAACCAACCACCAGTGGAATAGGGGGGACGTTCGCTCGGAACCGTCATTTCTAGTGACTACAAATTGTTCATCAAAATGGTTGAAACTTATGTATTGACATTTTAAAATATGGAATTAATTCTGTTTTTGAATTATATTTCAATTATATTTAATTTCAAATTGCAAATATTAGAATCAGTCTTAATTAGATCCGGTTGTACCAAGTGATGATTAGTGAATTAAGCAACAATTAGCAAATTAACTTGTTATCATCCTTGGTTACCTATGTTATTTTTGTACCTTAAGTAATGATTAACTAATTAATATTTAATCATCAGTTGGTACAATCGGCTCTTAGTATAGGAAAAGAGTAATTGAACTGAGCAATTTTATTTTGTATAAAATCTATGTAGGCGTATATATGAATATTTTCTTCATTCGATATTGATAATTCACATCGTCTTTTAATAAACGCGAGATAAAATAATTGATCTTATTTACAAATAAATAGTTATATATAATTAATGATCTCGAATTAAATTCTTAAACTTACCAGATGATCGAAGAAGTTGTAATATCCAATACTTCTATCGAACTACTGATGCTATTTACAATTCTTCTCTCACTATTTATATTAAACTCTTCGATTGTCAACTTGAACATAATCAAAGTGATAGTTTCACGCCAGGATGACTTGAGTTATCTGTTAAATCACACAGAAATATACACAGAATACAGCAATATGAAAATAATCATATTACAATTAATCTGTTTGATTAAATAATCAGCGCTGTGCTGTATCGATGCTATTATTTAGGGGATCGAGTATTCTTCAAGATTGACTGATTGTTATTATTATATCAGTTTCATTTTAAATCATGTAATTGCGGATCAATAAAGAGCGTGTTAATAAATTGGCTTACAAGCGCGAAGAATATGACAATGTAATTGACAATACTCGATTACATTCACTTATATTCACACCATTTACATTTCACTGAAAGATTGCATAAGTTTTTTGTGGCAAGTTTTTTGTAGAACATAATAAGATATCAATTTTGTAAAATACAGAAATGCAGATATCTATTATGCATTTAATTCATAGTGATAAGTTTCTAAGAAATTTAATTAATAATTTAATTAAAAATTGAAAATGTATTAGTAATTTGCAATTATCATTAGTATCCTAAATTATCGTTAATTATTTCAATTTTATTTTAATTCTATATCATTTCAGTATCAGTTATTTAATTATGTTTTATCACATTTTTGGATGTATTTTATATTTATAATTATCCTGTTCGCTATGGAGTCAGGGACCAATAAAGGTTTTTATATAATTATTATTATTCACCTTATATATAGATTCTATTTTTTACACAGGTAGGTCTATAGGTCTATACATTTGGAACAATGTGTTTTATAGGTCAACAATGTTAAACAGACTTTAGCGTAATCTAATCTGTTTAAGAGTGAAACCCATGAATAAAGTGATTAAATCAATTGAAAAAATTTAGTTTCCAATTTTTTTGCTAAATTAATTCACTTAGTCTGAAAATCGGAGAATCAATGTGTGAAAATTACATCGCTCCAACCTAGGCCTATAAACACACGAACTTCCTGTAGGTATGAGATATTTTTTGTGTGGTATTAGAATTTTGATATAAGTTATTATTCCATCCAAATTGGTTAATTCATGGAAAATTCGTGAACTTCAATTGCCTGTCGTAATTTTGACCCAAACTGAGACGCCGTCATTCAGAAGACCGGCGTTCGATTCCCGCCATGGTCGACCATCCTGACAGGGGTTTTCTTGGTTTCCCTCTGTCGTTCAGGTCACTACTGGGATGGTTCCTTAACAACAGGCCAACTCCTTCCAACTATCCACACACACCTATAATAAAAATAACTTTTCATCTCATCATCCCATCATCTCATATATCATTCGCCGACGCCAATAGATCGTAGTCTTCAGTAGAGTGCACCTTAAACACAATGTGAATAAAACAACTTACACAAATTACACCCGTGATTATACACAGTTTTGACCCGTAATTAACAATCCAGTTAGCCTTATTCTGAGAGTTGGTGAAAATAAATAACATTGGTAACCATGGTGCACTCAACTGCCAGTTAGGGCTATCTCCATCTAGTAATTTCGGTTCGTTGGTTAGAATTGATAGAAATTCACTAAAGAAGAAGGTGCGAACCACCCGTGCGCTAGTGTTATTGGATAAGGGGGAACGGTCGTACGGAACCGTCTTTTTCGCGGATGTAGTTGATCAGCTGACATTGCTTGTGTTGTTCTTTTTATAAATTACGTATGTTATCATTGTTATTTCCGCTTCATAAACGTTATCATATTATCATGTAGACATAGACTAGCAGGGATTTGTACATAAGCTCCATTGGCAATATTTCCTGCTTTGTTATTTGTCAAAGTACTTGGAGGGAGTCGATTGATGAATACAAATACAATTATTTAGTTGGAACTTTCTCTGAAAAGACCAAAATTTGATTGAAGATTACTTGAAAATAGAGACTATTTTTAAACACTGAAGAACATTTGCGATAATTGTGTCCAAAATTATTAATCCAGAAGTTGCTTTGATCATTATTTATATTCTCCTGTCTCTATCATATTTATTTTCCTTATTCCTTATGTTTGTTTGTAATAATTATTACTGATAAACAAAAACTATTTGACTTGCAAGTTTGCTTCACCAATAAACTTATATACATTATCTTCCTTTTTTTCAACTTTTTGAACACTAAGCCTACAGTTAAATCTAGAGTACACTGAAAAACTTACTAACTCATCTTATTATTGTTGAACTGTTACAATACAATTATACTTGTGTCATGTTACTTTCCTCATCAAAGTGGAAATTTAGTTACAATATATCAAACATCTTATTTATCCTGAAGTCAATTTCAGTGTGTTTATTTTTCTATTTTCAAGTCTATATTTAAGAAATATACAATGTGCTCTGACTTATCTATGACAATTGAAGTAAACGATAAATAAATGAAAAGTTGAATAAACATGAAAATTATTTGTGTATCATTTTCCTTGTACACGAGTTCAATGAATGGATTTTTGACTACAATTTTAAGGTATATATAAAGGCACGAATGTTTAATGATAGAAATATTCGAACTCTTATCGAGGTGCATAATAAATACGTACTTGGTTCTCTTCTATCTTGACAACATACAAGATGTATTTCTTTACAAAAGCTGGAGACTGGGAGAGGTAAGTGTTTAATTACATGTAAAATTGTATCCTCGAAAGGTGAAGGAGCGAACCACAGGGCGTAAGTGATGTGGGATACGAGGAACGGTCAATCGGAACCTTCTTTCGTGGATACAATTTATAGCTGATTATTTTCTGTTCAATTCACAAGAAAATAACTCATGAAATATTGTTCATACGTTAGAAATTGTAATACTTTATTGAAGTATTGTATGGTAACAATATTTAAATACGAGATGAAAATGAAAATAGTTAGATTAGTTAAATTAGCAAATTAGTTGTAGCCCTATACTGTTGATATTTATACACGCTTTAAATGATTTGAATGTGCAATTTATAAATATGGACTATATGGTTCAGATTATCAGATTGCTTTAATGGTTGGGAGCGAGTTGTTGAAGTGAAATCAATTTAATTTGCGAGCTATTAGTAATATAGTTTCAAATAAAGAATATTTTATCAATCAATTTGTTCACTTTGTTTTTTCCAACTGAATTATTAAAGGTCATTTAAAATGCAACGTTTTAAATTAAATTAATTTGATTATCTATACAGAATTTCTTTGATCATTTGATCAATAATAAACTAGTTGCTTATTACGGACAATTAATAATTATATATAATTTTTGAATATTATATAATTATACAATAATAATTGAATTGGGCTGTGGTTTTATGAAGATAAATGATAGTATACCAACGGGCAAAGGTAATCATTTTTGACACAATGCTATTGGCAACTCTTTTGGCGCCAAAGTCGATAACCTAGGCACTCGATTAATTAAAATACACAAATTATAATATACACATTCACTATGAAATGTATAATACACAACAAATAAATGCTGTGAAGAGCTGTTTTGGTTTATGATGGGAAGATTTTATTGTTTGAAGGCCTTGTTTTTTTGTCATATCATTTTCCTCTGAAACAATTGAAGAAAGCACATGATACTTCGTTTGAGTTTATTTTCAGAATAACATATTGTTCTTATCTTTATTTGGTTACTGACAAATACATGGAAGTAATGCAAGCTAGTAGATACAAAACAGTTTCATTTCCCCCCATGAGTTCTAGTTGGCATTTGTTTTTGAGGTTTGTGAAACTTAGCTTTCAGTTATGATCGCTGGAAGCAGGTAACGGTTTTAATCGTGTCATAGCGCCTCAACTAATTAAAATACAGAATATTTTAATTTTATATAATTAAATGAGTTCCATTATTTTATTAATTAATTCATATTTATTGACAATATATTCAACGCATCCACAATAACAAGATGAGAGGTTTTAGTGCTTTATTCGATCTTTATTCATAACCAAATAAGTTAAACATTTTCTTATTGTTTTAGATTCTTGGTAGTGACTTTTCTATCCATGACATCATTGATGGTTGGTCCAAATACTGCTCTGCCATTGGTTCCACTGGATGCTGGTCTCTCATCGGATGGTCAAGATCTCGTCTTAATTGGGTCCAGATCCGGCCTAGGCGATGACTTTGTGTACAGCGAGGCTGATGCGCAGGATTACTTTGCGAGAATTAATTATGCAGCCATGATTGGAACACCGGATGAGAAAACTGGTGAGATGATTCTTGACAGTTTGTTTTTCCATTTGATATGATCATCTTTTTTATACGTCCAGTTAGTTAACAACAACACACAAATTGGTATTTTTTTTTCAGAGTTCCCAAGTCAATACTAGCTAGTCGAACAGAACTTGTATCAGGAGCTCAGTGAAGTTTGAAGGCAACTACTATCTGTTCGACTAGTATTGACTTGGGGACTCTGACAAAAATACATAATTTTTGTGCTGTGAAATGTACATTGTTGTGAATTCAAACTGGCAAATTTAAAAACGTTGAGTTTCTTTAATATCCTTCAAGTTTCAACTTCGATCCTCATAAAATATTCCCAAATATCATATTTGTAAATTACTATGAGATAATTAGTGACTCAGGTTATACTATAGAGTCTTAGAATCTCGGCATCCGATTTTCATTTGGATAATGTAAACTTATTTAAGAGGACAGTGCATTAAAAAACGGAAAAAATTGGGATCCATTATATGTCATTTGTTGAAAATATAAATATATTCACACTCCCAATACTATCACATTGTTCAGTTCTCAAAATAATATTTCAATTCCTCCCACACGATTGAGAACTTTGATATCCGTTTGAATCTCGTAGTTCAAACGTCACCAGTAAACCAAAGCTCGTTATTTATGATTATTATTTTTTGCAGCTAGGTGCAAGAAGTTAGGTACAATCAGAACATATTGGAGCAATTTCCATAAAATTTTCACCATACCATTAGGCCTTTGATCTTGTATCTGTATAAAAGATCCTTCAGGATCTTTTATATGGTTTCAATAATAAGTATGTTTGTTTATGACAGTTGAAAAATGTTATGAAAATGGAGGTAAAAATTTACTTACAGTATAAAATCATGATTTTCTGATATGAATATGAACACAATCGTTATTATCCTGAAGGATCATACAAACTATAGGCCTACTGTGAAGTCCGCTACTAAAAATTCATTAAAAAAAAATCATCAGGATTCGGAAATATATGTTTACATTCTAAATCTTCATGCACTACACTTAAAGATGGCAATTACTATATTCCCTAAATGGTGTACTCCAGTCATATCTCAATTGAGTATTGATTGCATTTTGATAGCCCCCTTTTTTCTAATTGCTATTGAAAACTAAAACTAAAACTAAAAATAAAAATATGCTGTCTATCTTCTTTTTATAGTAAACACAATATTTTTTGATATATATATATTCTACTATTTAAATATCAATTGCATGATTTCAAATAGTCCATAGAGGATGGAACGATAAATCACACCATCTGTTTTTATCTTTCAAGGTAAGCGTGTGGCGGAATGGGTTCCAGAAAGCGGTGTGAATCCATGGAGCTTAGGAAGCTACTTCCAGGGAGATATTCTGATGCCAAAGAGCTCAGCTCGTAATGGCGTTACGTCTCCTTCACAACGATGGCCGAACGGTGTGATTCCATACAGAATCGATAGCGCTTTCAGTGAGGAATGACATATTTTACTTATTATTTCAAGCTTTTGTAGAGATTGAAAACATTTTATGTTGTATTTTTTTATTTCTCTGATATAGTGCAATTTTTAAACAGTCCATTGAAAGTTTACTGTCAACTGATAACTTGTAATCTTCTTCAGTTAGTTTATGGTCTATCAGTAGATTCAGAGAAGACTGAGAGATTTGGAGAGTAGATTCAGTAGAGTATAGAAACTTTCAGAAATTGCTCTCTAATAAACTGTTACAAAGCTGGGCCTAAATGTATCTTTTTGTATAAGTTTATGCCCAACATATTATGAGAATATGTTTCAACTTTTGATATGATTACGAAATAAGGCAAAATAGTTAAAACAGAAAAATTTACAAAATTAACAAAATAACAAAAATTTTAATCTTTGAATCATGAATAAAATTTCAGGTTTATAAATGTTGAGCAATAACTTCGACCACTCGACCCCATAAAAAAAGTTGAAAACATCATTATTCAAGTAATCAAGGAACGACTAAAGATAAATTCACAATTGATAGAAAAAAATCTATAGTAGAGTTGAGATTTATATATATAATATATATATACATATAATATTGAAATTATCTCCTTGTATTGACGAATATAACTGAGTAGAATTGTCTTCTGTCGTTTAGACGCCGCTGAGCGATCGAGTATTGAGACGGCGTTCTTGTGGTTCCACACTTACACCTGCATCAGGTTCGTGCAGCGAACAAACCAGGCGGACTTCGTCAACATTGAAGGCAAACCCACAGGCTGCTGGTCGGTGCTTGGTAGAATAGGAGGTAGGCACATTCTTAATTACTAATACATTCATGTATTGAATAATTGATCGAGTATTTATATTGTAATCTATTTATTCGTTCATTCCATTTATTCATTCCTTTATTAATTATTCAATCAATCAATGATTCATTTATTTATTCATTTATTTATTAATTCATTATCTCATTAATTTATTTAATCATCAATTTATTCATTCATATATTGGTTCACCTGACCCGCTCGATGCAGCGGGGGCGCTGAAGATCATATACCGGAATACAGTTACTCGGTTGTTTGACATGGAACTCGGGCTTCTTTTCAATTGAATGAGGTTAGGGTTCAGGTACGGTTAGACACCCAAACCCATGTTACACAACCGAATCTACTTTATTCCGGTATATGCTCTTCAGGCGCCCCGGTTCAGCTAAGTCACTTCCGCTGACCAGATATAGTGACACATTTTGATAATATATTTATTCCAGGCGCCCAACCTCTGAACCTTCAGCGTAACGGATGCGTTCCCCACGTGAACATAGTTATCCACGAGTTGAACCACGCTGTGGGATTCATGCACGAACAAAGTCGACAGGAACGCGATGACTACGTGAACATCATCTGGGACAATATTCCACAAGGTGATTATTAATGTTCCATCTCATATAAGTCAGTTCCAACGAGATACAGTAGTACACGATAGTGTGGTAAATTACCCGCCATGATTGTTTTTTTGGCGGCCATGACAGAAGAGGGCTTCGGAGTGGAAATTAATTCACACTCTGCTTTATTCTACAAGAAACGATCTCAAAATGAAGTTCATTACATGATTAGCATTATTTTTCTACAATATTATTTCTTTTATAAAATAATTCATAAGGTTTTAAGGCACTATGATCATAATTGACTAGATAATTTGGTGATGGAAGTCAATAAATATATGTTGAAAATCAGTAACTATATACCTACCCTTGTAAAATAACGGCACTTTCTTTACTTCACAGTTTAAATTTTTTGTCTCGCCAATTCAACCATACACTGTTTCTCGTAACACATTACGCCGGTTTATTTCATCTTAGGTTATTTAGCATCTTGTTTTGAAATAAATAGCTTGAAGTATTTGTTTTCTAGGCGCTCACTCGCAGTTCAACAAGATGCAGCTGAATGGGCAAGGTGTTGAGTATGATTATCGCAGCATTATGCATTATGGACCGCACGACTTTGCTATTGACCGGAATCGCCCTACGATCACCTCGAAGGTACGAACCAATACACAATGGAGATTGGTGACTTTTTTTCAAGAGTATTTGTCCAGATTGAGTACTCTATCACACAAAAATAATAATAATAAACTCACCGGTCTGGTTTTTATAATATCGCTTTACAATAAAATATGAGAAATTCCTGTTCATTTAATGTAGAAACGATTGAAAACCCCTTTCAGGGAGGTCGACCGTGGCGGACATCGAAACCCGGACTTCTGAATGACGGTTAAGTGTGCTAGCCACTTGACCACTTGCCTCAATCAATTCTAAATATCAAAATATCAATTCTAAATATTATTATTATAAATTTATAACTATACTGTGATTCTTGTTAGATAGAAAGTTAATCACGTTGAAGATTTCTTCATTGTGCTATATTTTAGATGTGAATATTAATTTCTTGAATGTTGACAACTCTTGACTTTTGTTACGTTTCAGCGAGGGAATGTACAAATTGGCGGCAGCAAAGGTTTCACATGGAGCGACATCTTCAAAATCAATCGAATGTACAACTGTAACGGATACAGGAAGTCATAAATGTCGTTGCAATACTCAGCTAAATGGTGACAATACAAATCTGACTGGCCAATTAGGAAAACCTCTTAAATGTTGTTGTCAGTTGAGCGTAGGTCTAATTACAAATTAAAATTACATTAATCACAAATTAATAATTACGATGACCAATTTCAATGCTTTCTCTACTTGGATATTTTCATAGGTTTTCACATTTTCAATATATTTTTCTCATGTGACTGAACAAACACTTTCTTGGAATTATGCGTAGCCACAATTTTTGTCGTTTTTGATCTGTTGAAAGAAAAATATCAGGAAATCAGTTTTTTTGTGTTTAATTGAATCTTTGCCACGCTCAACTAGCATGCTAACACGTTTATTATTTGTAGTCTTTAGTCTTGTTGAAGTAACGTCTAAGAGCCGATGGTTATTGGGAAACTAAAGTATAAAAGGTTGGCATTCTTCATCAAATAGAATGCCCTTTTGAGATAAACTTTGTTGAAAACTCTAATCGCAGAAAAATGAAGGTAAGATAAGACAAAATAGTCACACGTTAAATTAAAAACGTTTCTATTCTGCTAACAATTTTCAATTGAATTATCAGAAATTCAATTTAATATAAAATGTTTTTAAGCAGTCCATTCAAACACCAACTAATGAAAAATCTCGAAAGTGAGATACTTTGTTACACGTTTAATTCACGTTTTATAAGATCACTTTTACAAGAGAAATAATTTATGTTTCAAGTTTCGAAAAATTAATGTTCCGTTTCAATATTATAATTAAACGTGTGGAGGCCCGATTTTTCAATACTTCGTTAAGAGTTAATCGACTGTTAATTGCTTACCTCCCTTGGTTACCTATTTAATTAGCTCAACGGAGTCTTTAACGAACTATTGGAATCCAGGGCCTCCTCACAACTTCAACATTATGTCTGCGTTTATGTAAACAAATGACAAAGATTATCTTGACAGAACCCTTTATTTTAATAGAAATGATATTGCCTACTCTACAGTGTAATACAGCTATTCTTATACTGAACTATTACGTGTTCACTTTTTATTTACACCTGTGTATTCTTGAATTTGTGGCTACAACTTAATATTATGAAATAGAAAATTGTATAAGTTGTATTTGCGACAATAAATATATATTTGTGTAATGAAACTTAATAAAGCATTACTTAAAAAAATCTAAAATGTTTTTCAATTTTTTATTATTGTGATTTTACCTTATCTGCTATCACCTTGTATTGATTATGTGTTCCAATGAGCAATAACCTAAGATTGCATGGAAGTCGATTTAACGAAATACCAGGTTTTTGGTGATAGCTTTTGAATGGTATCGGTATGAGATATCAGAATTCTAATGGAGAAGAAACAAGAGACACATTGATGTAAACTAAAACTAGGAAAGCGCAACATATGCCCTGTTGGATGAGGAAATAGGCAATATTTATTACGTAAATGAAATTTAATGGAAAGCTATAATATACACCTCAAGTTTATGATACAGTACAAGAATAATGCAATATTTGAGTTAAATATACTATTAACTCATAGGGTATTGAAGGTATTAAAAATATTGTAATTTCATTATTACTCACGTCTTTCAAAAGTTATCACCAAACTCCTGAAAAAGTTGTTTATAACTTATTTATATAACTTTCATTTCAATCTGAAATTATCCTGAAAAAATACTGAAACGGATTTGTGGTCCAGGAGACTGGGGTTCAATTACCGTCATGATGTACTATCCGTCTGAAGTGCTTATCGTGGTTTTCGTCGGTTGTTACCCACAGTTCAGAAGACTCAATATGGAATAACTTGTCATTTCTTGTTCCCATCATCTAACTTATTATATTCACCGATTCCAGTAGATCTCGTGCAGTGTGTCGTTCAACCCAAAGAATAAATATTGTAATAACTACTTTCAGCTTCTGTGAAATTGCTTAGCAAATATTATATTGTATAATTTTATATCTCACTCATTATCCACCAATGCCAATAGATCTCAGTGATCAGTACAGTGTGTCATTACACCCAATAAACAAATATTGTAATAAGTATTTTGAGCTTCTGTGAAATAGTTTAATTGGTAAATATTATACTGTATAATTTTATTTATATATTGAATTATTTATATTATTTTAGGTGTCATTATTCTTGGAAAGAGTGTCATAACTTAAAATAAATATCAATCTAATTTACATTAGCCAAGAATTTCTTATTCTGTCATTTTAACAAACGAAAGTTTTATTCTGGTTTTATCCTCGTAGAGGCATATACTTTAATAGTTATTGTGTGAATGCCAATGTCAATGTTGATACACAAACGGTCGAGTTTTTATGTACGAGTATTTCCAAGGTCAGGAACAGAGGATGAAAATGTATATAAACGTACGGATATTCAAACTCTGGAATAATATTTGAAACCATTCGGAGAGCTTGTTGTTTGTGTCCTTACAATATAGAATATGTACCGAAATTTCTTTACAAGAGTTAGAGACTGGGAAAGGTAAGTACTTATTTATTTATGTAGTTAGTTGTCAACCTGTATTTGAGAAGTTGAATCAAAAATCTTTGAATCATATTCAAAATGTATTTTGAATGTTGATTTTTTTTTTAAATTGACAAGGCTACTGAATAAGCTCTGAAAGTGAGTGTAATGAACATGAAATAATTTCAATTGACTAGTGTCATCAATTACATTCAGAAATATTACAATTATTGGATGAGCTACAGCGAAGACCTCATTTGCACTCTTACGGAACATTGTCTGTGTGTGTTTATTTTGTTTTTTTTGTTTATATGATCTGCACAGGTCTCATGGCTTGACTAAGAAACATTTAGTTCTATCTGCATACTCAAATTCATCCAACTTGAAACTAGTGTTTAGTTTTGGGGCCAAATTGGAAGTACCTCTTTCAAGGAAAAACCGTCACTAAATTTGGAAAACACACATAAGATTATAGGCCGGACGGAAAAATAAAAAAACTCTTCCAAAAAATTCAAATTTCTACTGAATGTAAACACATGAAAGTTGCAGATTATTACAAATTTTCACCTTTTGGAAGAAAATATAATCTATCAAATATATTTTCAACATCAAATTGGTGAAAATAGTAGTTATTCAGAAGCGTGGCGCTGTGATTCACGTCATATTCTATGCTCAATAATGTACAAATCAAGGAGTGTAGAGTTATCAAGTATATGCATACAAGTCAAGGTGTGTAGAATGTTCAAGTATGTTTCATATACAAATCGCTCCCATCCTTTCATGCATGCTGCTTTTGCCCAGTGATTACAGGCATACAACAATTTTGCTTGTTTTTTCTCAATAGATACAAGATATTTGAATCTTGGAATAATTGATTTGATAATACGGTAATTTCTAACCAAACTTGTTCTCATATTATTGTTTCAGAATGCTATTACCTTCATCTGTACTTATATTGATATCACTTATGGTTCTTCCAAGTACTGCTCTACCATTGGTCAATAAACCACTAATCCCACTGGAACCTGGTCTACCATTGGGTGGTAAATCTGTGTCCTTATCGAACCGATTTAATGACGAGTATGAATTCAGCGAACACAATGTTGCCCATTACTTCGCTGGCATTAATTACACAGCTATGGTTGGCAGACCTGACAAGGAAACTGGTAATATATTCCCAGCAAAATACAAAATTTAAAACTACATTAGCCACTTCAAAAAATAATTGGATGAACGAAGCAAAGACTCGATTTCACCGTACCGTACTCATATTGAAAAAATTTTCATTTTTTTTTCTCCAGAGGAGAAATTAAAAAAAAAAAAATTGCTTTGAAAGAATTCAAATTTTCACAAAATTTCAATATATTAATGATATACATTATCTCGAACTTTCACTCAAATTGGATCAGCCGTTTTGATGTAACAAAATATAAAATGTAATTTTTTACATCTCTCAAAGCTATTAAGGTACCAATTAAATCCAAGCAACAAGTGACATCAATTAATTAAAAATGATTAAAGCAAGGCCCTCTTTATTATTAAAGAAATTAATTAGAATAAGCTAGGAGGACAATACGTAGCTATCTACGATGGATACGCAACTGAGGTCAACGTTGTTATGGATCTATGAAACCGATTGCATAAGCCACCAAGATCGACTACTCAGGCATTGACTACTCATTTTACAATTTTAAATTGACTACTCAGGCCATCATAGGACTGTAAAGCCTGTAGCTAGGCGATCTACGTGGCGTCGAAAAGTTTCTTAGCACTGGAGATGATCGTCAGCTGAGAGAACCAAGTCCAAGTTGCGTATCCATCATAGATAGCTATTGTCTTAGGAATGAGTAATGAATAAAACAGGACGGCAGTGACGTAATTGTTTGCATCTCAAAGTGGATATATATATATATATATATATATATATATATAGCTTTCATAACATTTCATATAAATATGTCTATATCCCTCATCCAAGAAGTCATGTTGCGTTTTCGTATTAATAATTTGTATCATCTTTGAAGGTAGGCGGGTTTTGGAATGGACACCAGCGAGCGGTGTGAATCCATGGAGCTTAGGAAGCTATTTCCAGGGAGATATCCTGATGCCTAGAAAGTTCTTTAGTAGTTCTGGTTCTGGTGTTGTCACTTCACGAACATGGCGCAATGGAGTGATTCCTTACGTAATTGATAAATCTTTCGGTGAGTAATGATATAGTATTGTTGTGATAATATATTTTTTTGGGGAAATTTTTTTTATTACAGAAAATATTAGAAATGTACAGATATTGTAGACCCACAATGTCACAACAAGACTTGTCTGCGGGTCTACTAATTAATGTTATCATAACATAAATACACATTACAAGAAAAGTATGGATAGCAGCTAGTTATCTAATAGAAACAAATAACATACATCGTCACTTCTCTTTCAATAATAGATAATACATATTAATCTTACATAAAAAATATTGCTATATTTATTAACATTTGATTTTTTTATTTTGGGGTGGTAATTTATCATGGGGAACAATTTTACCAAATCCATTTATCTATTTCAATTTTCATAATAGATCTTAAACCTCTGTAGCCTACAGTGCGTCGTTGAACCTAATATAAATAAAAGTGATGATTTTCTTAATATAGGTAAAGTTCACAGAGCAAATATCCTGGAAGCATTCCGGTGGTTCCATACCCACACATGCATCAAGTTCGTCGAACGAAGGAACCACGAGGATTACGTATACATGGGCTCTAGCCAAACAGGGTGTTTCTCATCTCTTGGTAGAATCGGTGGTAAGCACATTTTATATCTACCGTAGTCCTTTTCCTCGAAGTATCCATACACCTTTAAGTGGTGTGGAGCCTTGCGTGACCCCGTGATCCCCAGAGCTGTCACCGGGAGCAATTGATTTGCTCCCAAAAGGCTCACCCATGGCAATAAGTCTGAAGTAATGGTCCAGACCAAGTTCGAACCGTCTCGGTCGAGTGGAAGCCATTTGGTGACTGGAGTATGTGGAGGGAGTACTGAACCTTGTGTTTTTTTATTTTCTATTTTATTTCGTTTTCTTGTCACTTATCGCTTCTTCTATCGTCTTCTTTTCTTTTCTTTTCTTTTGTTTCATCTTATCTCACTTTTCTGGCTCTTTGTATTCTGCTCACTCTATATGCTCGAAACTATGGCAAAGTACACGGATATGAACATAGGCGCAAAATGACCTCGCTGTCGACGCGCCTTCAAACCCCAACACTATAACATATTTGATATTTCTTTTTGCGAAACAAACTTTTTTCCAAAACTACCGATTAAATGGACTTGAAGATAGGGGGACGTCTGGGGACGCCTTAGGCGGTACTAGAACCCACGCCCGACTTGACTTTGGTTTCCCTCATATAACAATAGGTAACTCTGCTAGAAAGTCGGCCATTTAGTATGTATTATTCATTTGTTTATATTGCTCGGCATTTGTGTTCTAGGCGCACAATATTTGAACCTCCAGCTCAAAGGATGCGCCAATTCCGTGGCTGTGATAATCCACGAGTTGAACCACGCTGTGGGATTCGTGCACGAACAAAGTCGGCCGGAACGCGATGACTACATCAACATCATCTGGAAGAATATTGAGAGAAGTAATTATCACTATTTTATCTTCTTATCAACCACATTATTTATACCGTAAGAGGTCTGGACCCTTACCTGATAAACCACTTGAAATAAAGTGCTAGGGATAGCTAGCTCCAAGAGGTTAAGACGTTGATTGGTTAATGCTATAGAGCTTGAAATTATTAGAAAGCGCATACATGATACCAACATGCTTGTTGGCGCGGGGTCTGCGGGGTGCGAACTAAGATATATTGGCGTATTATCAACTGCTTATAGGAGATCGTATTCATATGTAATGTTGAACTTTTCTAATATGCATTATGAATGAAAAAACAGTTGAAGGAAGCATTTGTAAATAAGTCAAGAAAAAGTGTAAATTACAATTTTTTCAACATATAGTATGGTTTCCTACTACAGTCTTCTCCTCTGTATTCTGTTTGATATGAAAAACTTGTTTTCTAGGCAAATATGACCAGTTCAACGTAATCGATTTAGATGATCTGGGAGTTCCCTATGATTACCGCAGCATCATGCACTATGGACCGTACGACTTTGCTATCAACAAGCATTATCCAACGATCACGGCCAAGGTACGAGATAAAACATCTTCGTTTATGAATATATATACTACCTTGGATTTTAGCTATTGTGCTGATGGATAGGCAACAGATTTTCAAAGCTGTGCAACCCGTCATTTATTTAAAAAAACATGAATGTTCAAATTATACACTATACTTTACTATTTTGTAATTTGTAATTTCATTATAATGTCTACTTATTTCTTGTATGTTAACAACTAACTTTTGTTACGTTTCAGAGAGCAGAAGTAGAAATTGGCGGCAGCGAAAGTTTCACCTGGAGTGACATTTTCAAAATCAATCGCATGTACAACTGTAACGGTTACAGAAAGTCATAAATGTCGTTAGAATAATCAGCTAAATATTGGCAATATAAATCTAATTGGCCAACTAGGAAAACCTCGTAAATGTCGTTGTCAGTTGAGTGTGTTTTTGGTACAAAAGTGTAGGGCTACTTTTTAAATAAATAACCTAGCTGTTGGTGTGTCATCAAATAATTAAAGCAAATCATCATCAACCATCAATCATCTCTCAGCCTTTTACACCATCACATGTTTTCAATTCAGTTGTTATTTAGGTGTACTGTTACTTGTTATCCAGTAAATCAGTACATTTCTGTTGTCAATATATATACATATTACCCCACACAATACCACAGCATTCTTGATTGGATGATACAATCTCTTCTTAAGACTGTCTAAAAAGGTATGACATAAATATAGAAGGCATTACTACACACACACACACACACACAATACACCACAACACAACAAATTTTTTCAACGACACATTACATCACACAATGACAATACATTATATTAAATAATATTACATGTTCAGCGGTTCCGGCCTCGGTGCCTTTCTTCTCAGGGATATAGCAGCAAGCCGAGGGGGAACAGTTCCTGCCAAGAGCATCTTACAAATATAAATGATCATAAAACTGAAAACATTAACAGTACATTTATTTATTATTATTATCAGACTTCATTTATTTTTGTGTACAGTGGGTTCCCTAATTGACCATTATATTATCTTAATGAAGATAGCTGTAAAGTTTTAAACTGTAATTGTAGAAAAATATGTTCTAAATTCTTGTATTATTATTCTAATGCAAAACGCTATTGTGTATCTTTATATTATATGTGATGTAATGTATTGTAAATAATTTGATTCCATCTTTTGTGTCATTGTTTTGTAATAATTGTTGTAGAGCCTACAGACTGTTTTATATGATTATATTCAATCAGAAAAAAAGGCAATTAGATATTATTATTATTATTATTATCATTATTAATAATCTACCTTTGCGACCAAATATTTGTTCTTTAGATTGACACTATATTATTCTACGTGTACTTGGTACAGGTACACATTGACGGTCAGATATGTATGCGTGAAATCCCCGAGGTCATCAGTACTGGGAGATGATGAATATAAATGATATGAACAAATATTGGGTCTCTGAAATATTCAAAGCACTTGGGTCCTTACAACACAGAATATGTTTTTCTCTGCAAGTGTTAGAGCCTGGGAAAGGTGAGTACTTACTCATTTACGTAGTTAGGTATATTTATGTGTAATTCAGAAGTTGAGTAGAAGGTACACCACTGAAAATTTGTCTATTTATTTTAAAATTTGGAATTTATCTTTTTTTTATATAGGTAACTAATTTATTTTATAATCACTTTTTGGGCTGCTGAAGAAATAATCTGAATTAATCCACTAGTATATGTTATATTAAACTTTTAACCATCTAGCGTTGAATCAAAATCGCTCTAGAACGGGGGGAAAACTGCAAATTGTCCTTTTTTCGAAGTAAATTTGCTCAAAATTGTTTTTTAACTTTATTTTGGAGTAGAGAAGTGAATAAAATCTATTCTTCTGGATGGATTTGCCCAATTGTCTGTATGTAGTCTATGAACCAGATAATGCAGCAAGTTATGCATTATTATCAGTATTATCTTGAAAATGGCATGCATTGTTGAATAGAAAAATTAATGAATAACTTTGATTAAAAAGATGTGTGAGATAGGCCTAAATTAAATTTTCATTCCAACCAAAAAAAATGATAAAAGTAACATAAATGCACAATTTTATCAAATGCACTTTTTTAAAACTACCCATCTCAAGCCGCTTTCTAGAATAAAATGTAGAAAGACACAGCATATTCATGTTGAATTCTCAAACGTGATACCATTCCGGTCCATCACCATGCCTATAATATCATAAGAATCGAAATACCAAAATCAAAATTTGATTTGGAAAATAATCCAACTAAATCTGAAATGTAAAAATGGGAAATACTGTAGAATATCAGATCAGAGAGTAGGGAAAAAGCAAACAATTTAAAACCAAAATCAATCTGAAAACTATTTATATAATATTATGAAGAAAATACAGATTGTTTTACAACAATGAAAACAATTTGAAATATTATCCTTGCAAAAATAACAAGATGGTTGTTGTCCCAATCACGATGTACCAACATCGTTATATACCAACAGGTTTTACGATAATGTATAGACGGGTGTACCCACTCGCGTCTTCCAAGTGAAATATTTCCGCGTTCAGAATCTGAGTCCATGGTCCCATTTGCCTGTCGCACAACCATCGTTTTTATATCGAACTATATCGAACCGTAGCCACTCTTATCTACATCTAGTTCACAAGGTAATCCGCTAAATCGCTACAGACAAATGGGACCGTTGGCTCTGATTTGACCGCAAGAAACCACAAATGCCTCCTATGATATTAGTACAGGACTCGGTACACCTTCTTCATATTATGATGAGATCTGTTGGTATCATTACATCGAGTCCCAATGGCCAAGTGGTCCAACGTGTTCTTATATTATTGTTTCAGAATGTTGGTACCGTCATCTGTAGTCATAATTATATCACTTATGGTTGACCCACGTACTGCTCTACCATTGGTCGATAAAGAACTAACTCCACTGGAACCTGGTCCATCATTGGGTGGTCAATCTGGGTCGATATCTAACCGAATTGACAGCAGAGTATATTTCATGGACAATGATATTGACCATTACTTTGCTGCTCTAAATTACACAGCAATGATTGGTAAACCTGACAAGGAAACTGGTAAGGTATTTTTATAAAATACAATTCATTAAAAATTCATTAGCCACTACAAATGAATCCCATAACTAGCTCCCCCCCCCCTTGAAGGATCCGGACACCTTGACGTGATGTGGGGGGGGGGCTCTGTGATCTCCAGAACTGTTGCCAGGAGCAATTTATTTGCTCCCAAAAGGTTCATCCATGTCGATAAGGTATGGAGTGATTCGGTCGAGTGGAAGCCTTTTACTGACCGTAGCATATGGAGGGATCGCTGTGTTTTTTATTTCATTTTCTTTGCTTTCTTGCCACTTCCTTTTTTTTCATCTTCGGAGATTGGTCAACTGTACAAACAATCAACTGTACAAAAATAAACTGACCTAAAAACCAAATGATTGAAACTTCTTTTTCTTGAGCAACAACCTGTACAGAAGTATTGAGGGGTTTATTCTCCTCCCCTTCACAAATTGTTAAATGTTCTACAGGCTCTGTAGTGGTGGTTAGGGTTAGGTAGGTAAGGTTTGTGTCCAATGGAATTTCTCAAGGGGTGAGTTAAACCTCCTGCTTTGTGTACAGATTGCTCAAGAACTAGAAACTAGAACTAGAAACTAGAAGTATTTAGGTCAGTTGGTTTTTAGTATAGTTGTTTGTTATTTAGCACAGTTGATTTTTAGTACAATTGGTATTTAGTGCAGTTGGTTTAGTTCACTCAACGATAAGTTGGCATCCAGTGACATTAGTTTTCTGACTGACTCCCATATGCTCACGTACTTTCAGGATTAATAAATAGTCTGATTATATTATAGAATTGCCTTTATATTTCAAGGTAAGCGTGTGGCAGAATCTGCACCAGACAGCGGTGTGAATCCATGGAGCTTAGGAAGCTACTTCCAAGGAGATATCCTGATGCCAGAGTTTTCATTACGTGATGGTCTTATTTCAACATCAGGAAAATGGCAGAACGGAGTGATTCCCTACGTAATCGATAAATTGTTCGGTGAGAAATGCCATTCTATTATTACAACTAATGATTTTGTACGTTCGATGACACTCCAGCTGTAATATTCGTACACTAATTTGTTCATTTTTTTTTGCGTAACTCGTTCCAGGCAGCCCACACACAAGAGCTCCTCTCTTACGTGGGTTTCTTGTTACAGTATATTAATATATTTAACGTTAACCATAAACATTCACAGCTACACTGTCTTATCTCAATTTTATACTGTTTCATTATGCAGGCCTATGTAAAATTATGTTTAAAAACAAGAATGAAATTATTTAAAAATGGAAAATAAAATGAAATCAATTCAATAAAATGAATTCAATTAGGCCTATGTGATTCTGTCATTTCTATTTTCTTGTATATGAGCATTAAATTATAAGATGTATGAAAATATTACTTATATAGAATATCGGGTCGTATGACACGTGATTATAACAAAGTCTTCACATTAGGTTGTCAATCGCGGCCAAAAAATTGATGGTTTAAAAATTACCCAAAAGTGATTTTATAAATATTAAGAAAGAAAGTAAAAGTGAAGAAAAAAAAATACAAAAATGAAGGAGTAAAATAAATTTTAGAAAATGAGAAAATAATACCATCATTAATCAAAGAAAAAATGAAGAATCATCAGAAAAATCACAAGAAATGAAAAGTAAGAAAGAAAAAAGTAAAACAATGATGAGCGTACACTGAGTAAACTTTCGATTTGGTAACTCCTCATTTCCCTGGCCTTTGATATAATCTCAGCCGCCCCGGTGGCTCAGTCAACTATCGGCTAGCGGTAGAAACTTAAGTCATGGTTGGACGTGGGTTCGAGTCCCGCATAAGGCATGGGTTTTTGTAAACGTCCTTTCACCTATCATTTCAATTCAATTCAATTGTCTTTATTTTCCGGAAAAAATGGCGATATTCAGCTATTAGCATTGCTAAATTATGCTGCTCTTCCATATAACCAGCTGATACTATTTTAATTTATAACTAAGAATAAGAACTTAATGATATAATGGATACAGACAAGGTGGTATGAATGAATATTATGATAAAACAGTATGAAATCTTCATCGTTTCATTATTTCCTACTAATTCGTACCCCCGTATAACCTAGCTGTTGGTGGGGTCGTTAAGCAGCGTTGAAAAAAAAAAGGTAATCAACTAGATATGGACGAGGGAGAGGAAGTGTGCATAAAAATAAAAATTTGGTTGTGCCATTAGAACTGAGTCACTTTTTAGTATGTATTTTATTTGTGTTTATATGATCATTGACTTATGTTGACTTTCCTCGTTTAGAACAAAGCCATAGATGGAATATACAGACAGCATTCTTGTGGTTCCATACCCACACATGCATTAGGTTCATTGAACGAACAACCCAGAGTGATTACGTACATATCGGAGCTAGCGAAACAGGGTGTTTCTCATCTATTGGTAGAATCGGTGGTGAGCACATTTTATTTCACTAGTAATAAAGGTTATTAGATAACGACTATTTCAAGTATATTTTTTATTTATATAGTATATGAATATTCTATATAATGATTATATATAATATTAGTATTTGAGATACATATTATAAATAATATATATATATATAATCACAAATACACAAAATGAGTCGTATTGGTCCTAGTAACGTCCTCTCATTCATCTATGTCTTTTTCCGAAAGCAATTAGCTTTAGCTTGCTAATTATCGCTTTCATATACCCGATACTTAATTTATACTAGATAGATATGATATGGATACGCAGTGTATGATAATAGAACTATAATCTTCATCTTCATATTCCTCAATCGTACCCCGTAACCTACTGTTGTGGGTCGTAGCACGTTGAAAAAAGGTATCAACTAGATAGGACAGAGCAAGAAGTGTATAAGTATAGAATAAAAATATATGTTATCATATAGAATTATATTTAGTATGTATTTTATTGTGTTTTGATAGATATTGACTCCAGCCTAGATGGAATACGCGCTATTTCGTGGCTTGATACCACTGCAGTTCGAACCACCTGGTGATCTACGACATATCGGCTAGCGAAACAGATGTCTACTTGTAGACATCAGGTGGGACAATTTTGAATATCCTTACTTCAACTATAATCGTTATTATCAACCCATTTTCAGTACTGATTTTTTTTACGTGTGAAACAATACAATAATATATATGGAATATGCTACTCTTTTCCTTCGAACGGATTTAGTAGTATGTTGTTGGTCTCTGGTTGAACGGTTTGCTTTAGATTCCATGAGAACAACTGTGATCATGACAAAAGATCATTTGTTACTCACGATATATCGAATGATGTATATTGACACATACTTCAGATATATACATATCGTAGCTAATCGAATTACGAATCTACAATTATCGATATAATCTGTCCTGAAACTATTGTGTTTCCTAAGATAGGCAATATACTCGCTCAGATGGTGCGTAACATTGGCTGTGATAATCCACGAGTTGAACCACGCTGTGGGATTCGTGCACGAACAAAGTCGGCCGGAACGAGATGACTACGTGAACATCATCTGGGACAATATTGAGAGAAGTAGGCCTACTAAATAATCTTTTTATCACCATTTTCATTGAATTATAATTATATTAACATACATATATATATATATATATATATATATATATATATATATATATATATATATATATATATATATATATATATATATATATATGATGACGATACTTGGTGGACTTGGTTGGCTGTCGATAGTTTTCATGTTTTTTCCACTTATTTGATATGCTCTAATTTCGCGACGTTTCGGGAAGATTATACTCCCCATTATCAGGCTCTCCGATCGATCACAGCGACTCACCGACTCACAGACGTTTCCCGAAACACAGCGAAAGTAGAGCATATCAAGTATGTGGAAAAAACGTGAAAACTATTGACATCATATAATTATATATATTTTGGGTTTAACAAGGCACTGTAATGATAGCAAAGATCTATTTGCTGTGGCTGGATGATTAATCTGGATGATTCTTGGGTAGTGGGAAGAATAAAAAGAAACAAAATGATAGTGGAAAGGAAACGGTCATCGCCCATATTGTGGGAACCATCCTTGCATTAGCCTAGACTACAGAGGAAAACCACGAAAAACCCCTGTGAAGGTGGAGGGCAGCAGGGATCGAACTGGGCCGCAATTTCCCTCGTCTCCCAGGTCTCAGTTACCAACCAAATATACGTTCGTCTTTCTTGTACATACGACGTCTGGGACAATATTATAATAGGCGGCAAATATTAGAAATAATGTTTTTTACTTTTAAAAAACTTTTTTGCAGGCAAATTGGATAACTTTGGAAAAATGGATTTTGATGGTCTAGGTGTTCTATATGATTACAAAAGCATCATGCATTATGGACCTTACGACTTCGCTCTCAATCTTGATCGACCAACAATCACAGCCAAGGTATTTAAGAAACCAGCTTCATCTTTATTTGCCATTCATATTGTCATAGATTAAAGATATGCAAAGACATTCCACCCAACGTTAAATTAAAATTCATCCCCACTACTCCGCCTCTACCCTCCCCACACCCATTACCCTCTATTACCGTCAGTCACCGCTAAGAGTGCTAAAAATTGTTTCAGCGATTGTGCTTCAGTCAATGGTAATTTGGATGTTTGTCAAGTCTTCAACTTGAGTGCTAGCAGAGCTCTAAGAATGAGTAGCGGCAACCAATGTAACTCTAGATGATAATACAAGACTTTTCATTCTTTTCAAGTTACTTGAATGGGATGTCTTGAGTATATCTTTACAATGATATTTTGGTAATTTTGAAAATTGACAATATTAGCCCTTTTTAAAGAGCATAACCACATAAGAATTTGCTACTGCAAGTGGAAAAAACATAATTTTACAAATATTCAATTGATACTTGGAATTAGTTACGGTTCCATCTGAATTGCGTTGGGTACTACTACTACTACTATTTTGATTAAATACTTTAAAATATTCAGAATTTAATTTTTTCCACTATGCAATATGCCTATCAGTATGTCACTGCACAGGTTGGCATTTTTTGTTGAGCTTTTATTTCTGTGCATAATTATTTCTTATGTGCTAACAACACTTACTTTGTTTCAGCAACCAAACGTAGAAATTGGCGGCAGTAAAGTTTTTACGTGGAGCGACATTTTCAAAATCAATCGCTTGTACAACTGTTTTGATTACAGGATGTCATAAATGTCGCAGTAATCAATTAAAAGACGAATATTGAACAAACAACACATTATTTTATCCTGCAATTTTCTGTCCAACAATGGTCCCCCTCAATTTTTAAATTACTGTTGTAAGAAAAGCTAGCGTAGATTATTAGTGATGAAAAATCAGAAAGTTCAGAAGTGATGCCTGGTGCAAACTTCCTTTGAACCTGGCTCGGAATCTAAGTAGGTTCCAATGATATCCTCAAAGTTCAAAAAGTGATAGGGCCTACGCATTGAAAGCATCATTTCATAAGAATTGACAAGTAATGTCAAGCAATTAAAATGGTGTTTATTAAAAATTCAGTTGACTTTACTTTGATTTTAGTCCACACAGGCATTTGCATACATGACAAATGTAATCAGTTGTAAAATCAATATTTAAAAAAAAGTTGCTGTTCTAATGAGCAAAAATGTATGTAACTTTACATTTCGTTAAAATCTACATGAAACGAATGTCCTTGAACTGGAGCACAAATACCATCAGTACTTGTTATAATCTAGTTTCAGTGTTTTGATGGAAATATTTCATGCATGCTGCCTAACGTTTGACAATATTATTCACTCAGGTTGTATTTAGTTTAGTATTTATTCATTTCCATTTCTTCATTTACTATATTTATCATTTACTTTGCATATTATTGTATTTTCCGTAGTACGGTATACTAATTCATCTGAAAAGAGTAACCGTGACTGTCTTTTATATTAATACTTATATCCACAATGGATGAAGGTTCTGATCTACGGTCCCTCTCATCCCAGACCACCAGCAAACGCCCCCATTCATCTTTCAATAATAATTTAATTATCAACTTATAAACTGTGTATTGAACTCGATTGGGGATCAATGATTTTGTATCACGTTTCGACGTTTTAAAATAATTTTTTAAAAAATGTTTATAATCAGTAATTCTGTGTATCTTTCATCGATGTCCTTAATTGGGGAACAATGATGTTGTATCAAGTTTCGATGTTATTAAAAAAAAAGTGTACCGTATACAATGTAATCAACTGCCATTGGACAAGTGAAAGGGGGTGAACACTACAGACCAAAACTGTAAATAAATACATAACTAAAAGAGAATATAAGAAAACAAATATGCAAACCTATTAACATGATTCTCAAAAGATGGCTTGTTTGGACAATATAAAACCCTTGTAGAAACACTAAACTCAAATACACCAAATCCCCAGGTTTGTTCAAAATTGAACATAAAAAATTCTCCAAGTCGAACAAGAAAAGAAAATCATTCTCGAATCTAAATACAAACGTCCATTATTTATTTCCTACTTTTTCATAGTTACCGGTAGGTATAGAAATAGGCCTATACCTAAAACGCAAGGAATAGAGGAATACCGGTCTTTGATGATCTTTAAATGATGTCTTTTAATCCAATGCTTTTTCTATCTCTCAAATAGAAATGTATTTTCACATTATTTTATAAAAATGCGGTAGACAATTAGTAAACAACAGTGGTAATTCTCCTAGATGGTAAATTTGTATCAGGTCTCAGGCATAACAAGGTCTTGAGGCTTGAGGGTATAAATTCCGCTTAGCATCTTTAACGGTTCAAGATCTACACAGCAAGCACGATAGGCCTACAGGTTGGTACGACGATTTGACTTAATCACCATTTCTAACAGTCACTTCAAAGTTTCTTCCATTTCTAGATAAATCACATCTTGGAAAAGTTATTCTTTCACAACACCTACATCTTCTGGTTTTATCTCTGTTAATTTCTTCATCATTTTCTCTTCCTTCAGTTTTTTCTTTGCCTCTTTTATTGTTTTCTTTTCTGCCTTCTCCTTCAGCTCTAGCATTTCCTTGAAACGGTCTTCTCGAGGATCAACATTGAAACCAAAATGTCTTCGAACCTCTTCGACCATCCTGTCTTTCCGCTCTTTCGCAGCTTGAGCATCGGCTAGCCTCTTAGCGATCTTTGCATTGACTTCTTTCTTCCATTGCTCTAGTTTGGCAATCTTTTTCGTTATATCATCCTCCCGAGCTTTGATAATATCTTCAGCTTCTTTCTTCTTCAGGGCATTCTTAGCGATCATTTCTGGTAACGTTTCGCTAAATCTAACACCTTCAAATTCTCTAATTTCTTTCAGTTCCTCTCGGGTTGGCCACATGATTCCAGGATTGACACCACTTCTTTCACCATGCTGACCATACATTTTACGTTTATATTTTACGGTTTCATGATACCATGCTTTAGCTTCCGAATAGGGAACTTCATTATTTAACATATTTCGATGTTGGGGATACAATCTGGATTTGTTCCTTTTCCATTCGGTGTCTGGTTGTTCATCTGCAAGATACTCAGTCTCATCAACAATACTAGCCTGTTCAATTAATTCTTTGTCTTCCGCCTGAGTTTTGATTCCTTTGAAACCAACGGTATTTCTTACTAGACCTACTGGTTCTAATGCTGAACAAACATCATGTTTCCTCAATAAATAAAGCGAATTAAATTTATTAATTGAGCCGGATTTAAAGAACCTGAGAGCGGCCATTGTTGATGTTTACACTGTGCAATGTCACCGCCTTCAAATCGATAGACCCATTTCACCACCTTTCAGAATTTCCAGAATTCAGAATCAAAATGACGTCGAAGCATAGCATACCAAAAGATGCTAGTGTAATTATGTCTATTATGAAGGACATGGGTATTGTAGAGTATGAAAATCGTGTTATTAACCAACTTTTAGAGTTCACCTATCGTAAGTGTTGATGAATTTTAATTAAACATTTTATAGGTCTCTGTGTATTGTATAGTAATTATGACACATTTTAGGTTATGTTACGTGTATCCTGGATGATTCTCGGGTTTACGCAAATCATGCAAAGAAGAAAGGAATTGATCTGGATGATGTAAAATTGGCTATTTCGCTTAATTCAGAACGATCTTTTACGACACCTCCACATCGAGATGTAAGTGACGTTATCAATACCGGTACTTGTGTTGTTTACACGGGAGCATAGGCCTAGGCCCTAGCATTAATTGAATTTGTAGTGTTCAGTGGCATTTAGTCTTCATTGGGAATTACACATGATTTTCCCCCTAATATATATAGTTTCGAAGTTCAGATTCAAATGTACATACAAACGACAAAAAGATGATTTTTCATAAAAAAATTTTATGTCTAAAATGAAAATATTCCAATCAAGACGAATGGGAGTCAGATGGTATGCCTACGCTCATCGTAATAGTTCAACGATACCATTGTTTTGTTGATATTTCCACAGCTTCTGCTCGATATTGCTCGCACGAAAAACACGATTCCGTTGCCTCTTATCAAGCCTCACTGCGGACTTCGTCTGCCGCCCGATCGTTACTGCCTTCTGTCGTGCAACTACAAGATGCTGAATGCTAAGAAGGTAACCATTGAAATGTGATTCAGGTTTGTAGTTTGAATGTTTTCGAATAAATAATTTCGTAAGTTTGACTTCCTCATCATGCTTCTTGTTAAAAACATAAACATTCAAAATACACTGTTAGCCAATGAAGAACTCGATGTAAAACAAATCCTTTTATTTGTTACTGGGAAACCCCGTCTTATAGCCCGTGGCCAAAAGTCTTTATAATAATATATAAACTTGAAACTGTCGGAAAACTTGGGGCCTACATTTTCAAAATATAGCATGACAGTTATGGTGATGTGTCCTGTCATTTATGTCTTATAGCAATAAAATGTAATATAAATGTCAAAATTTTGAGACCAAAATACGATATCGGGTAAAAATCCCTCTACGGTTATTATACAAACTAGTAATGTTTCGTAATTACAATTACCCGGTTTCACAGACTGCCGAAATTAAGGGCGGAATAATACATTTTTCCCGTCAACTATCCTCGTTGGAAGCGTGTTCACGTTTTGACGCGTACTCTGTTCTAGCCGCAGGTGAACATTGTCGGGCGAGGCGCCGGGTTCATGGGCGGCATGGGCAAGGGCATGAATAAACCGTCTCAGCTGTCGCTAGTCAAACGTCCTGTGCCCGGCGGCGCAATGACCACCATCGCGCGCACCCAATCCGTCACGATACCCAAGCCGGTCATCAAGTTCTCTCCAGGTAAGCTTGCTGTTTAGTACATCATCACATAGTTCGTAGTACTGGCAGTTCAATTCTAGCTAGAATACGGATCATTGTACATTGGATAATATTAGGGATGAAGAAATATATTTATTTCAATATCGATAAGTGTTTAAAATTTTCGTTATCGTATCGATAATACCGAAAATATCGTTTTTCAGATATTTGAATATTTCCCGTCCCACCAGTTTCTTTTTTGGCAATACTTGGTAGTTACTTATTACCCTTTGTCTCTCTCCATTTCTCGACAATTATTTTTTCGATTGAAATAAGTTACAGTTCACTTTCGGGTGTTCACCTTTCCCACAAACAGACGTCGAATACGCGACGCATCTATTCAAGTGGGGTTGCAAATGAGTCAGACTCGTAGCATACGTAACAAGCTTAGGGCGTATTACAATGTCGACATGAATAAACTTGCTTCATCGCCACCGTCTCGAGAGTTTAGGTGTAACTTGAAACCAAAGTTGGGCTGCACGTCAATTCACAATTTCTATGTGAATAAATAATGCGCAATGCACACTAAACGATTGGAAACTTATTCTCTCTTCAGCCGTAGTTCCGGGCCAGAAGATGACCACCGTGGTGAAGCCGAAGATCCAGATCGCGACCGGCATGCCGGGTGGAGTGGGCCAGACGCTGATCAAGGTCGAGCCCGACGCCACCAACGAGCTGAAGCGGAAACGAGACGAAGACAGCTTCGGTGAGAGATAACGCTTTCGGCCAATCGCAACGCTTCAGGTATGACCAATAGGATACATGCATGACAAGAAAGCAGGTGTTTCGTTGTTTGGGTGGGATTCTGTAATAACTGTTTACGTTTTGGTAGAATCTCGTATCATATACTGTGTCGTGAAGCCTCGATGCTTTGTTATTTCCTGCATGGATTTTTTTCTGCATGGATGGTTTATTTTTACTGGTCCCTTCGAAAACAGTGAAGGTTTCACTGTACAATAAAACCTTGTCAATCCGAAATGGACGGGACTAAAATGAATAATTTTGAATTTATAAAAATTGAGACCGACCAAATAACTCCTTTTCCATGAAATCATCTCTCTTCCCAATTTGAATTTGTCAATTTCGTATTGCGTGTGAGAGAAAGCTATTCACCAGCCGAAACTACGTTTGAGGCCTCACTGATCGTGTGTATTCGTTCGCTGCCAATGTGGACCGTCGCATGACCCGCTTCTATTGGCACTCGGCCGTCCCGAGTCAGACTGACGACGATTGTTTCGAGCTCAACAGATCTCGGGGTCGTCAAGGTCAGTCGGATGACACACGCAAAGCAGCGAACAGCTCGGTGCACCCACACCTACGGTATTTTCTGCGACGAACAAAGAGCATGGCTATTGGGAGAATAATTATTATTTCAAGGAATGCACTCAAACTATTTCGAATTAACCAATGTGACAACAGTGTCTAAGCAATTAAAGGGTCGAAATATTATTTGAATTACTTTGTATTCATCATAATTTGTATTCATCATAGAAATCAACATAGAAATGCCAGCCAGGGATGGACTTGAATTTGAAAACACTTCAAATTTTGGATTGACCAAGTTTTTATTAACGAGGTTTCACTGTATCTAGAGTCGATCTTTTGAAATACACGATTTCTAAAAAATGAAGACTACAGTAAAAATTAACATTATTTTACACTCAACTGCAAACGCCCATTCACAACCAACATTAGGAGTAAACTCGAGAATAAGTTTTGCCAAATAACATGTTATGTCCTCGTTCAAGACTACCTTTGAATTGTGTATTTTTTCTCTCTCTCTCTTTCTCTCTCTCTCTCTCTCTCTCTCTCTCTCTCTCCCTCTCTCTCTATATATGTGTATGTGTGTGAGTAATATAAGTCATGCATGTTACCTAATGTGTCTAGGCTGCTCAAAAAGGTGAAAATACTTTTGACCTAAGTGGGGCATTTTAAACTGGTTTGGGACCTTTTCATAGTACCTAACTTGACTAATGTTTCCAGGACTCTAAATTGTGAATTGTAAGAACCTTGGGATTTATTTTATGTGTTTACCAAAAGGAGAAAGTTTAAATGTCAACTGTAGGCCCACAGCGTAAATCACCTGTCACTATGCGAATATTGTGTCAACGTAGTGGTAATATAATGTTAATTAACTAGGCAAAGGCAGAATGTCTATTGTAAGATGAGCGAGATGTCTATATAAAGTATATTCGAAAACTCTACACACCTTGATCATATAAAATGAACTTCATCCGATGCCAATGAATCTAGGAGCCGTGAATTTAACAATGCAGCATTTTTCAACTACTATTTCTATCTTTTCGATAAATAAAATACATTTATTATATTATTTTCTTTGAAACGGCTGGTCCGAATTTCACACAAATTTTTATTAATGTAGGCCCTGTATTATTTTCGTGTTTACATTTGAGGAAAATTTGAATCATAATTGGAGAGATTTTATTTTTCAATTTTTTCCGCCCAGTCTAATCTTATGGGGTTTTTAGAAACTTTGAGATGATGTTTCTCAAAAATGGTCCAACTGATTTGACCTCAAAACTATATGGTTCTAAAGGTGGTTTTCCATGGTCGCGAATTTCGCGTCGCGTAGCGAAAGCGAATTCGCTTACCGAAAACGCGTCGCCATTTTTAATTCGCGTGGTGGTGCGACTTCTAGCGGTGAACTGGTGAGGTACAGTTCGGCCGAGTTCAGCACTCTATCGGTAGAATTTCAAAGCTCAATCAACCTCGTTTTTGCGGGAAAAGCTTGAATGTCACGCTTTTTAGTTTTGAGACAGCATAATGGATTTACTTGGTAGGGTGGGTGTACCAGTTGTGGCCACTTCAAGCACCTGACTTAGGGCTAAATCTCATAACTATGACGCAAAAATAATTTAAGGCGTGTAGAAAATTACTGTATGTAGAGAATACATCGATATACAACTAATAATATATGTTTTTCATTTAATTGATATTATTTAATAGATATTAATTGCTCAAGTCAAAATTTCAATTTGTACCAGTTTTGGCCATACACGTACCAGTTGTAGCCACTTATTGTCCCAGTTCTGGCCACCTGTTTCTCAAAAAGATGTTGTTACGCATTTAGTGAAATAATCAATCTTGGATGACTCAAATGTCAATCAAATGATTTGTTTTTTCGTTAATTATTTAGATAATGAAAGCACGTTTCAAAAAGCAGAAGAAAAATTACAAAATATCGCACGGTTTACGTCGAATGGATAAATCAAATTTGAGTATGCATAATTTATCAACATCGTCTAATAGTATACATTTTCTTTATTAATTACACTTAAAACATATAGATATAGCATTAGTTTACTTTGTTTTTCTCATAGAAAGGTATGGGTGCTGCTATTATGAACATTACTTGAGTTTCAAGAGATACCCTTACTCCTACAAAGATTCTAAATTTTGTTACTTCATTTTAGGCCTACATTGGAAGCTTGACATAAAATTATTGTTGCTAAAAAATTCCTAATCAAAATATTTTTGATTAAGAACAAGGATAGACCAATGAGGGTTGCAAACAGTAAGAATACTTTATATTAGAATCCAAATTTGGCCTTCAATGTACGGAATACTGATACATCTGAAGGTTGAAGGATATGGGTCGAATTGGGGTGAAGTGCAACGATAATAATTTTATCATCTCTACAGAAAGTAGACAGATGAAGCGTTAAATGAGATCTATGGCCATCCAAGAACAAAATTATAGGACGTTCAATTCCTTCGGCTATTATCCAAGGAAGAAATACATCTGATATAAAGTCGTAGAATGCTTCTCCAGTCATCCAGCCTGTGTCAGTTCTACCCAGACCCCATCCAGAAGGTGCAAGTTGTGCAATTGAGTGTGGTATTCTCTTATACTTATAAAGAGTTAACGGTGGGGCAATTATTCCTGCTGCGTTAACAGTAACAAGTGTTGTCACATTCTCTTTATCGCAATTGCTGGAAACGTCGTATACGGTTACGCGTCGAGGCACTAGTAGAAGATCACCTCTGGCTGTTAGGTTGAAGGCTGATTCATCGGTATTAAAAATCATAGTAGGATCTTTTAAAATACTAGCATCATTGCCCAAAAGCTGAAGTACCCCAACAAACCAATTCCGAATCTTTTCTTCAGTTACGTTGGCTCTGGCCTTATTGACGTATATGCGGATTTTACCTTATTTGGCGAGTAGCAAAATAACTTCTTTCGAGGCCTGGGCTTAGAATTTTGTGTGTTCACTGGAGGCATTTTAATACAAAGACCTGCAATTTGAATAGGTCTGGTAGGGCCTATTACTTATTGGGTTAACGCGTAAAACTTGACCAGAAGTATAACAGGCAAGATAGGCACAAGCTAAGATACCTAGAGCTAATGAGAAAATAATATGAGCCTGGGCTTAGGTCTAACACCAGATCATGCTTGCACTAGTTGGAAGCATGGTTTGAGGTTATAATGCCCTATGGCCACAACTACTCCTCATGTGTTCTAGTTGTGGCCATGTTCATGGCCACAACTAGAACATGTAGATATTTCTGTACCACATTTGGCCATAGAGCCTGTAGTTGAAATAAATGGAAATATTTGCTTCATATGGTTAAAAAATGATGTATTAATACATGTTTAATTATATAGATATGATTTTATATACCATTTACTCATCACTAATGAGAAAAATCAAAAAGAAAGTAGCCATGTGCTTAAGGAAAAACTTAACACAGGAGAAAAACAGGCTGCACTTTCACTCCTCAATTTCTTGTATCCAACTGCCAATTTCTGTGTGGACCAATCATATGTCTTCTAATAGAGGACAGTCTATATAATTTGATAAAACAACTCTCATTGGTGTAGACTTGGAGGTATGCTTATGGTAGGAGTGCAAAAATGAAAGTGGCCACAACTGGTACAATGGCCACAACTGGTACACCCACCCTATGCTAAGAAAACGAGCAAAAAGAAGGAGAATTGCTATGTTGTGGTTCCATGTCCATTGTAAAAATTTGGAGGCAAAAGTAATAGAGATGAAAGTAGGAAGTAGAAAGTTGTCTCGAAACATGTTGGAGATCGAGCTTCGATAAATCGATATCTCGCCGGATGCAGTACGCGATCCTGGGATATTTATTAGGAACTCTAGCCTACTTCCGGCGAAATCGCTCAGCGATAGCGAAAATATTGAATTTTGTTCAACTTTCGTCGCTCGTGTCGCAGTCGTCACCGATTGGCCGAATTTTCAAAATGTCTACCAAAAGTTCGCAACGCGAATTCGCTTTCGCGTCCAGGATTTAAATTGGAAATTTACGTAGCAAAATGTTTTGTGATGGCAAACCCTGAGTTGCGTATTTAAAAAAAAAAAACAGACAAGTCGTAGGAAAAGGGTGGAATTGAACCCAACCTAAGAATGGAAAGGTTTTGACTTGCCCTATCGTCCCTTGATTACTAAAAATCCCCCATAGGAGCCGTGAATTTAACAATGCAGCATTTTCAACTACTATTTCATCTTTTCGAAAATAAAATACTTTATATATTATTTTCTTTGAAACGCTGGTCCATTCACACAAATTCTTATTAGTATATTATTTTTGTGTTTCATTGAGGAAAATTGAATCATGAATTTTTTTTTCAATTTTTCCCCCAGTCTATCTTAGGGTTTAAAATTGAGATGGATTTTCAATAATGGTCAACAATTGACTCAAAATATATGGTTAATTAATAGTTTATCGTACAAAAATTTACTATATATGAGAAAAACTTGCATTTTAAAATACCCCACTTCCAGAAAAAAAACACACAAAAAAGGCGAATTGTTGTGGTGGAAATCTCGACGCTGTCATATGCTGTGATGAGAAATGAGGTTAAATCGTAAGTATGCACACCTTGTGATATAAGTGATTACCTAATTGTAATTGAACCCTCAAGGCCGATGCCAATGAATCTAGGGAGCCGTGAATTTAACAATGCAGCATTTTTCAACTACTATTTCTATCTTTTCGATAAATAAAATACATTTATTATATTATATTTTTTGAAACGGCTGGTCCGAATTTCACACACATTTTTATTAATGTATTTTATTTTTGTGTTTACATTTGAGGAAAATTTGAATCATAATTGGAGAGATTTTATTTTTCAATTTTTTCCGCCCAGTCTAATCTTATGGGGTTTTTAGAAACTTTGAGATGATGTTTCTCAAAAATGGTCCAACCGATTTGACCTCAAAACTATATGGTTCTAAGTTGGATAAGTTTACGTATGCAGAAAATGTTTCATGTTGATTGGTCAAACCCTGCGACGTGTGCAGTATTTACAAATGACCCCCCCCCAAAAAAAAAACACACACAGACAAAGCTCCGTAAGAGTTGGGTGGAAATCTTCGCTACCGCTCATCTAATAATGCACTTGATGAGAAATTGAATGGTTTAAGACTTCTGTCAAGTGATGTCACACATTGTTGTATTCACGTGGACAACAATGTCCCCCGAAATATGTCTCCAATTACAATAATTCATGTTCATGTTTAGGTTCGCCGTTCATGTTTTTATATGCGTATGTCATGTGTATATTATCACTCGTTTGCGTACCTCAATATAGCCCAGCAAAAAACCACGGTTTATACCGGCACATGCAGCGCAGTTGTTAACGTGCTCGCTTGATGTGATCCGGGAGGCGAGGGGAATTTCGATCCTTGCCGCCGACCATCTTTACAGGGGTTTTTCATGGTTTCCCTCTGTAGTCTAGGCTAATGCTGGGATGGTTCCTACAATAAGTCAGCCATGACCACTTCGTTCTCACTATCCTTCCCATTATCCAAGAACCTTCATCTCATACTCCCATCATCTCATTAATCATCCATCCGACGCCAATAGATCTTTCCTATCATTACAGTGCGTCGTTGAACCCAATATAATAAACAACGGTTAATGACAGGTTCAGCGAAGCAGCAGCTTACCTCGTTGTGCCTTCAAGCTCGCTGTTGACACGTGATAATTGTTTTGCAGAAAACCAGTACCTTGAACACCTCAAGTCACGCACTACTACCAACACGTGACCGCGAGTCGTGCGTACCAACATCGTGGCCGTTAAAACTACAATGTGTTTCCACTAAATTATGTCAATTCGTTTGTTCGGCCTACGTAGGGCGTGGTATGGCCCGATAGAAACGTGAACTTTTTCATTTTTATTTTTCAATTATTTTAGGTAAATTGTATTGCTAGTAATTAAGTCTAGTTATGTAAGTATGGTGTGTATTATTAGAGAGCTATGTCATATTCTTATTGATTCAATTGATATATTCAACGAATAAACTGTTTTTCCTATAATTATATAGGCCATGTTATTGCTTTCTTGAGCACTATTACCGGTAACTTCTACTTTCCCTTCCGTAGTTGCTGCGATCCATTGAAAACTCTCTTCGGTCAAGTTTAGTGTACTTATTTAACTAGCTGATGTAGTTTTTATTCTTGATGTCAGTCTCAAGTAAAGTCCTTTCAGGTACGGTAAATTGAGTCTCCGCTTACGCCTGGACGCAAACTGATTTTTAATAGATTTTTAGACCATACTAGAGTAGGCCTAGAATAAAACAAAAAATTGAACAAAAATTAGTGTAAGAAACTGCTCATTCAAATATTAAGATATTGATATAAAATATTGAATTCTCTTTTTTTTTTACATTTAAAACCTTAAATTTTCCGTGTTTTTTTGCTCCAACAATTTTAAAAACGAATTGATAAAATTATATATAGACAGATACATATAGGTCTACATAATAGCTTGTTATTCATAATTTATGTGTATTCTTCGAGTTTAAAAAGCACGTCAACGTAATCTTTATTTTTCAGTAATCTTGGCTTTTATTAATTTATTTTATCAACATCAAAAATTGACACAAAATCATTGTGATATGACACTATACATACCCACAGATAGATACCCCCAAAAAATAATTAAAATAAGATAGGCCGAACTCATTTAACAAACAATATATCTGAACTCAAGGCAATAATTTCATTTACATTGGGCATAAAAAATATCATGTTGTACTGCAGAATAGAGTCATGTCTTCCTTATTCTGACAGTTAGGGAATTTATAACCATGGCGATGAACTTGAAACTATTCAGCCCTAAATTTTAACCCTTATATGTTGAAGATCATTCAATTTTATATATATTTTTTCAAGTCCATGAGTCACTGATGCACGTAGCATTTTTCTATCACCGTCATAGCGTTATTGATCTAGAACGGTTGCAGCTGATAGTCGGTTATCTGTCGAAGCCTCGACTTCATGCCCCCTGTGATGTATTCTTAAGAGTCCATGGGAGTCAATTTAGCGAAATATCAGATTTTTTTTAATGCTGCTTAACGACCCCACCAACAGCTAGGTTATACGGGGGTACGAATGAGCGGGAGTCAATTTAGCGAAATATCAGATTTTTAATGATAACGTTTGAACGGTATGAGATATCAAAATTCTAGTATAGAGGAAATACAGATATTTTCAATACCTTCCAGATTATATAAAATATATTTCTAGAACTCATATCGCATAGTTGTCAAGCGTATACGGTTGAAATACTTGTTTTTTTCAGTTGTAAACGCGTGACAATTGTTTTTTTAGATGTAAACGCGCGACAATTAGGCGATATGAGATAAATAGTTATTGGTTATACCGTCTTGAAGGTATTGAAAATATCTGTTTCCTCGTGATTGGAATTTCGATATCTCTTACTGTTCAAAATGTATCACCAAAAGAATGATATTCCGCTAAATCGACTCTCATGGACTCTTAAGGAATCTTTATTGGTATATAATTTATTTGTGCATCGATGGTGCGTGTACATTTGATATCGTGTGATCTTTGTTACATATAGTCATGATACCCTAATATGGGTTATCTCTATGAACCTTGAGCGTGAAATCAAAAACTGTTTATTGAAATCATTGTTATTGAAATCGTAATTGTATACTTTTCTGACTTGAGAGTTTATAAGTGTGGAACAATTGAGTGAAACATAAATAATTAGGTAGGCCTGCTCTTGAAACTTGTTTCATTTGATTTTATTTTTTTATCAGTGTTGACAACTTGACATAGTCGTGGTCACAATTATTCAAAGTCTATCCAGTTTTTGGTTAGCCAAATCGAAAAGTATTTTGACATTAATTCTTCATTTGGAAATATAATTGGTCCACTTGAAATGAAGGTAACTTGAAAATGGGAATGGTTTTGCATAATTCTATATATAGAGTAGATGTGTCATCATTAATAAAATCACTTTTTATTGATTGTCATTACTTTTTATTATACATATATCAACAGTCTGCTATAGTTGTAGTTATATTTATTTTATTTACTCATTACAGATTGTTCTTAAAACAGGTGGTAATATTACTCTCATGAAATTACAATCAAACATACTCAATACAATTATACTTTGTTATTATATAGATAATAATATATAAATTATACTCTGTTAAATAGTCAAAATGTATGAAATAGCCTACACAAGCCAAATTATCTAGAAGGAATGATGAAACTAAAGTGATAAGACCGGCTTTCCAAAATTTAGCTTCACTTTTCAATAAACATTGGCCCCTTAACAACACCACCAATACAAGGATATATGGAATCACTGAACAATAGTCAGTTTCCAGAATTACCACCAAAAAATCTTTCATTTTTCAAGTTGCTATATTTATCTTCGTAAAAAAAATCACCATTGGCAGCGTTTTTGATTGGACCACTCATGGCCTGGTGCGATCGGAATACAATTACGTCTCGGACGAGCCCACGTTTCAAGTTGGCTCGAGTCCAACTTTGGTCATGCATGTGCAGCATTTTAATGAGATTATTATTGCATTACTTAAAAGTTTAAAGCCCCCACTTGTTGCCAGAATTGAATAGTGAACCATTTTTTACTTGATTATGTTATATATTTCAACTATGTAATCAATAATGCAAACAATTTTGAAATAGAGGTGATACAAAGAATCTTTATGAGGAAAATCTCGTGTCATGGGCTATATGTCATACGTGAACAATTGGCGATGATTTAGAACTGTGTGAGGAAAAGTTGTTACTAAAGATGCATGGCTCACGTCAGTTTCTTTTTTTCTACTAAAAATGATTAGTGGTGCCTGAGCCGTTGAAATTCTACCCTAGAAGTTGATGAAATTCACCCTTGACCTAACATGATGTGGTTATCTGGAAAAGACGTAGGCCTACACCAAAAAAATCGTTTTTAACAGGTAGATGAACACAGAGCTTTTAAAATTTTAGAAATATAAATTTTTTATTTTACATTTTTTTCTTATATTTGTGATTTAAAAAGTTTTTCAACTTTTGGATTTTGGATTTTGGAAATTTTCATTTTTTAGATTTTTGGTTCTAAAATTATCCAATTTTTGGATTTTAGAAATGTTTGAATTGCAAAATATTAATTTTTCATCTAAAAATACATAGGCCTATTACCCTGAATTGAAAATGTTTGATCTTGAAAAAAAATTAAATTTTTGATTTTGGTATAAATTTTTTAATTTAAAAAATAAAAAAATAAAAAATTACTGATTACCCTAAAAAAAATCAACTTCTGATCAATACATTTTTAAATTTGTAACCAACAATTTTCATTTTTTATTTTTTAACTAATCAAAAATTCTCTCCATATCTCATCAGACCACCCTGCCCTAACTCCATCTTCATTCTGATCACTCCTCTGCCCCTTGACAACAGCAAACGCATACCTCACTTACGCCGTGTCATGCATTACTCCAACACGTTACCTTGAATCTCTTCAAGATGGTCCATACAAGACTTATCAAGGATATTTGGTCAAAGCATGGGTCCAAGTGAAGGCCAAGGTCGTTGGGTCATCACATACATTGTTATTTCTTACTGGCAACTTATCAAGTTGAAGGCTATATCTCATGCATGTAAACGATAATCAGAGAGTGCATGTCTAGACTCATAATCTAAATATTAGTAATTATAAGTAATTATATAACTAATTACTTTATGATGTGAAAAGGTCTTGGTTCGAATCCCCACTGGTGCAGGTGCTGGTTTAACGAATATGAGATTAAAGATTAGAATAATGTTGAGTTTTTATGTATATGCTTATCAAGAATAGAACTCTTTAACATCTATCTTTTATAATTTGCTCTTTTATTTTCATTGACCAATAGAAAATTGAACATGTACAAATTAACATGTAGTCGTGTGTTGTCCACAAACCCGTGTCTGAAAGAGCATGACTTTGGTAAAATAATGTACAGAAGAACATAGAATATATACATGCAAGTCGTGTTAACAAGGTCGTAACAAAAAATTGAAATAAATTAGAATAAATAATAATATTTTGGCATATACGTAGAAATAGAAAATTATTAAGTGACGTAGAATGATACCTAGAAATAGAAAAATGAGTAAAGCAATGACTCAATTTTACTATGTACTAAATCGCGCTTCACATGCCAAATGAAAGTACAAAATCTGTTGAAACTTGGCTTACATGTGTGATACCATATCATTTGATACAAATTAATTAGCAGGAAAATTAATATCCATCTTTGTTACCACTGCTATATATGTGCCCCTCCCTCACTTCATCGTCTTGTTTTTGTGTACCAGAGATATAATGCTCTGTACCAGAGTTTATACAATATACAGGGCACCATTAGGAGGGAGGGAAGCCAATTAAAAATTAAATTACATGCCCAGTTGATGCTCGAGTAAAATCATCTATTTTTGAAAGATGAGTATGGTATTGTATAAAACTGGTTTGTCTGTCCATGACCCACACTGCAACCTTGATTTTGAGATTGTTTTTTACCCCCTGACATGACAAATCATTATTTATCTCTTCACTAGCCTTCATAACCTTGAATAATTTCAATGTTATGCTTTGGCTTTAATATTTATTTTGTTGTTTGCTATACTTGGTTAGTATTTGCCTTCAGCACACACTTATACACTAATTGTAGGTTGTGATATGGTAATGCTAATAATGTACTTGTATTTAAATAAAACTTAACATACTGGTGTTATAGTAATTGTATTTATTTTATATCAAATGTCATTGTTGCACTAATGAAAAAGACTCGATAACAATATTGTCATTGAATCGTCTTCAATGAATATCAAACATTATATTCAGAATAATACTTTGAATTTTTATATTATAGGCCTATTTTTTGTGCTAAGGCTAGGAGTTATTTCAGTACAATACTGTTGTAAAATTCAAATAATGGCAATCAACTAAATTATCATTAAATATAGTTTAAGTCAATTCCTATGTGGCCACTTGAAAGAATATTGTAATGAAATGTATAAACATGGAATTCAAAACGGAAATAGTCGACTTAGAGTATCAAGATCGTTTGATGGATTGAGTGTTAATGAAAAAAGATTTACTAAATAATATGAATTATCCGTCGTTCTTGCTGGCAACATTTTCTCGTGTTGTTAAATTAGCTGACTGGTGGCGACAGTTTAGCAGGTTTGTAGGGAGTGAAGCGGGCGTCTACTTGACCGGCGTTATCTTGCAGTTGCCGCGGCTACAATCGCCCTTCTGTTTGGTGCACGCACTCGTACACTGGTCTGAGGGCGAGAGGAAAACAAACTTATCAACTGGTCTTTGCTTTTAGAATTGATTATGTTTTAAATTAAATGATTATTTTTTTAAATATGAATTGATTTCATTTCATGGGAAATATGTAAATGCTTTCAGTACATATTTTAATTTTTTAGGTACCGGTACATCTTGAATTATCTATAAGCCAAAACTATCCCAAATCAATTTTCTCATGAAATTGAATGGTTATAGTGTCCTAGTTATGATTATTAATGTATCTCTATATTATTAATACATATATTTCTATATATCTATATCAAGGTTCAAATCTTATATCTTATAATACCGGCCTAATCTTATGAGCACAATTTTTCAAAATCAGTCCAAGTTATGGTTTCGATACATATCATATATTGTATCTTTCTATTCAGAATCGAAGGTGTGAAATATCTCAATTGAACGGCAACCACTGATTCAACAATACCTAACAGTTCAGACATGGCGGTCACTTACGTTTGCGCCATCGCCAGGGGTTGATCTGCAGCCAAATTAACCTCTTAGGCCGCATACCGATTGAGCGCTCTCGTAAAAAAAAGGAAAATAAATTATAAATACAGACAGTAATTTCATCACACACTGTAACACTAAACTGTTAGGTCAAGTTTTCGTTCAAACAATTTTCTGATTGATCAGTATTTTAAATTAGGGTTGCCGTTTGATATTATCAATCAATTCAATATTTTAGCATTTTGATTTGATATCGAACTAGAATATGAAATTTTCAATATCGAAACAATGGTCGATGTCTATTTGAAATTGTGAATAAATATCATAATACCTAAGCTGCCTATGGGAATTTCGTATTGCGTGTAAGAAACTTGAACGTTTTTACTAGCGTCAATGTGAAAAAACCGATAGCAGCGATTGTCCTAACACTTGACTGGCACTAATCTAATTTGAATATTTCTTTCCGAATCAAATCGATATGTTCAATAACGATTACCAGATGAAAATGTTGACATATTTCGCTGAACATTCAATATTTAAGTTTCGGTACCGATTGGAACTATCAAATCGAACAGCAACCATATTTTGAAATTCAAACAGGCTACTTTCTAGTTCTAGTCATGAATCTATTTGGTTAATTTACTTGTTTTTCACCGTGACTACTCAATTGAAAATGTTATTGGTGATAAATAAGAGTACGTGTATCAATAAATTGGCCAAGCAATAATTGTCTATTCTTCTATTGTATTTTTAGCTTTTGTTTTGATATATTTAAGAAGAAATAGAATTGTGTGAAGATAGTTATTATCTTCAATGTATAGAAATACCATTTGTATTTTTATCTGCTAATTAATGCGTGATCCACTAATTTATATTTTGTCAAATTTCACTTCAAAGGCGATTGTACCAAGTGATAATTAGTGAATTGAGCAAAAATTACTACTTACTCTGCTATATATTCAGAGTGCGTTTCACGAAAAAAGACAATTCATAATTTTAAGCTAATCAATAAGTAAGGTGTAAGAATTGATAATCAAGGGTAATGACAATCTTAATCTATTAATTATTGCCTAATCAAAATATTTGTTATTCGTAAGACCGGACCGAAGTAATTTGGAAATGAACGAATCAATCAGTTAGCTTAACTCACTTCTATTTGGTTTGGTGGAGCTCTCTGGCACTTTGCTTTCTCTCAACTTGCTGCACTCGTCGTTTGCTTTCGGCTTGCATCGGTTCTTGGCATCGAGGCGGTGGTGCGGCTTCATCTCACACTCTGTTGACGACAGACAAACCACGTTCAAGTCTAACCGCGCTAGAGCGACTTTGGCCCTAAACAACACTCGAGTCATTTTCATTGCATTAAAACGGTGAAACTGAGACGGCTGAACTGTCATTCAGGAGACCGGGGTTCGATTCCCGCCACACGGTCAATCATCCCAATTCATTGAGGTTTTCCGTGGATCCCCTCTGTCGTTTGGGTTGATAGCTTAGGTTTTTAATAATAAGCCACGACCGACACCTTCTCACTATCCAAAAACACATAACAAAATGACCGTTTATCTCGCTCATCATTTACCGACGTCTTTAGATCTAAGGCATTAGTACAGTATGTCATTAACCCAATATAAAAAAATCAGGGTGAAGTCAGCCGCCTGAATAGCTTGGTCAGCCAACACTCTACGTTAGAAACTGAGGTCAAGTAAAACGCCACTCATCTGTTATCTGCTCATTACACCCCCAAATAACATAGTTGTTGTCGGGATACAAATTAATTTGAATAGAATATGAACATGTTAGTATAAATATTTATTCATAATTCTGTATCACCTTCAATAAACTGTTCTTTAAAGAATTAAATGCCATTATTTTTTTGCTATTTTAATAGTCTGCTGAGAGCCGATTGTACCAACTGATGATTAAATAACAGTTAGTTAATCATTACTTAAGGTACAAAAATAACATAGATAACTAAGGGTGATAACAAGTTAATTTGCTAATTTTTGCTTAATTCACTAATCATCACTTGGTACAACTGGCTCTGAGTGAAATGAGCATGAAATTTGAAGGTTAGGGCCTACAAATTTAATTGATTATAAATTCCGAAATTTGAAGTGATATAACTCAGAATATAGCCCGGCGAACCTACGTATCATTTGTTTTGATATTATTATCCAGCGCACTTGAACAAATCGACTGGCAAAGATTCATACATTTTTCGTCCCTTTGAGATTACGATGCAGAAACTTGAGAGGTACCCATTTCTGTTACGTTTAGTTCTTACCGGAAGGGCTCTCGGTGGGCTTGTCTTGACAACCCGGTCTCTGGCAATTATTCCCCGAATAGGTCTTGTCAGTTGGCTTTTCCACGCCCCCGCACTTGGATTCGTGGCCGCACCTCTCAGCGGGCCGCACCTGTGTCCCGGTCTTTCCGTGATCACGCCTTTGGACGGCCCTCACTTCGTTTTCATCCAGATACTTTTCAGTTTTCTTCCGTTCGGCATCGCTGTCCGGATTTTTGACATGTTTGGTAAATCTGCCTTTCTCTTTGTTGACTTCTTTCGTATCTTCGCCGCTGACTTGTGAGTCATTGTAATCTTCATTCCGATTTTCAAGTTCGCTGTCAGATCTACCTCTCTCGTTTTCGTCTTCATCTTCTTCGTTTTCTTCGTCGCTGAAACTTTCTTCGTCCTCGCTTTCATCGAAATCATCTGAATCTTCCTCATTAGAATGAGAACGCATATTCTCATAATTTATATTTTTGTGTCTATCTGATTTTTCTTCATTTTCTGCAGCAATACCTTCATCATCCTCAGTGTCTACATTGTTATTCAAATCTTCATTTTTTGAACGAAAATGTCTTTTTTCTCGATTATGAATTTCAAGTTCTTCTCTTTCGTCTTCCTCGTCTTCTGCATTAAACTTTTCCTCGTCTTGTTTCATTTCTTGAATTCCATCCAAGTCTTTCTTCGGCTGAACGTATTCACCTTCGTCCTCCATTTTATTATCGTGTTCGTGTTCTGCAAATCTTTCTCCATCTTCGTCTGATTGAAGACCATCGTTATCATAGGTGTCAACGTTTTCGTTAAGACCTGCTCTTTCTTCTTTCTTGATTTTGTCCTCTTTCGTATAAGCATGCCGTTTTTTTATCGCGATGACTCCGTTTCGGTTTTTAGATGTTTTTAGATTCTTAGCTTCGCTCCTCTTTTCTCGATTAGTCAACAAACGCCCTCGTTTGTTCGACGTTCTAGCGACGTGCTCGTCTGAATCTTCATCGTCGTAATCAGCTTCATTATTTTCAATTTGGACCAATTCTTGTCTTTTCTGTCGCGACGTCCGATCATGTGGAATCACGTTTCGTTTTTTCTTCGCCTTTTGCAGATTGGAATCATCAGTGATTTTGTTCTTGAAGTGATCTAACGGTAAAGGGCGATGGTGGGTCTCTCGTAATTTTCGCTGGCCTACGTTTGGATCTGACAGGCGGTTCCTTTTCGTAATTTCAACGCTACGTTTGTTGACGTCATCGTTGGATTCGTCATCAGTCTGTAAAGAAACAAGATATTGTAAACATTTGACATGTATTGACTGTACTAATTATTTAATCAATGGGAGCATCTTCAATTTGTTCAAGCAGCTAGTATGTATGACACAAACAGTAAACTATCTCTTAAACGTTTTCTCCTTGAGCTATGCCCCTACACCGTCAACGAGTATCTACAATACGAATTTCCACGGAACACTGTAACCATATTATCAAAGTGACTAGAGATGTATCACTGAAATCATCACATATTCTATAACTGGTTTTACTTTGTCTAACAACTCTGTACTACATTCGGTTCTATTGAATAAATTTAATATAAACATATACTGTACTTCGACATATTATTAGGCCTAGATAGATTCGTTGGAGAAACCTATAGGCCGACATCAAGCTATTTACGTACCGATAAACTTATATCTAGTACGATAATTGACAATATTCATTGCTGCTATCATTGAGTAAATAATATCCGTACAGGATAGAGTGGCAGAGCCCTGGTTAAACAGTCTACAGGCCGTGGTAGTGGTACACCGGTAGTCCTGCTAGGAGCGCTGTTATCAGCCAACTTGGTGATTGATGGTGATCATAGGCATTGAGTTTGTAATGTTAGTTACAAACTCAATGTCATAGGCACTGTCATAGGTCGTTGCCTATCTAGAGACTATTTATCAACGATGCTATGATAAAGTTTAAATCAACAAATATCAACAAATATTCACTCTTTTACACTGTAGTAAATTCACTTGCTTTAAAACGATCAATATTAAATTTAAAATTCATGTTCAATTCTCGAACAAATTAGGATTAATATTTATAATTTATGTACTAAAAGGCCTATAAGCCTAAATAGGTTTGGATGCCACTCAAAATTCATTAAAAATTGGATTAATTCAATGTACACTTAACAGCACAAAAATTGAACATTTTCCCAGAGTCCCCAAGTTAATACTAGTCAAACAGACAGCAGTAGCCTTCAAACTGCACTTAGCTCCTGATACAAGTTTGAAGGCAACTACTATCTGCTCGACTAGTATTAACTTGGGGACTCTCCCAAAAATTTCCCAATTTTTGTGCTGGTAACTGGACAAACTGCTAACCGGTTCTTGAAGACTCCTTAACGCCGATGACCAGCTACGAGCCATTCTGTTCTCCCGATCGAAGAAGCTACCGCTGTCAAATTCACTTCCTTCATTTTCCAAGTATGATATCTGATCGGCAATTGAGGGATCGATGAATACCGGTCTAGGCTTATTTCGGTTCTGAACATTTGCTCTCAATTCGTCGAACAAGGTTATATCTTGCGACTTGGACTTCTCGACAATTACACACGTTAAAATGTAAAAGATAAAAGTGTGTCTCCATAAAAAAGTTGATACTTTCTTCATATTGAATATTGAATAATTGCTCAACAAAAATATGTGTATTTAAATCATATTTTTGTGTAAGGTTTTAAACCATCAATAATATTCTCAAATATATTTGATATTCTGTTGTCTCTAAAACAATTCCACTGCCATGTGAATCCGTTGTGATTTGTATCAAGGGACCTCTGTCTTTGTGTTTAAAATTTGTTTCAATTAGGCAGTGATTTCAAAACCTATTAATGGTTCAAGGGAATCAACATGAGATTTTTGTAAATTGTGAATATCTGGATGGCAATTTATCTTGAAGTTTTATTGATAATTAGCTCATAAAATAAGTGACCATGAGAATTTAGAAAACAAACCGATAACTGGCTTAATCTGAATCAACAATTACAAAACTATACCTTTTAATTAGATGCCAAAAGAATGAATGGTTAGTTTGAGCACTGCGGCTCCCAATAGTATAATATCGGAATAATGTATGCGTATTATTTTGTGTTTAAGAAAAGAAACTGCCATGAAATTTGAATATATCCTAGGAAAATTAGCTTTCCAGTAATTACTCTCCTCTGGGTTATTCTTATGAGGGTCTTCAGGATTTCAAAATCTTTTTTCCCAAAAGTGGTTCCACCGATTGCTTCTCAAATCTATACAGTATCATGTTAGATGATGTGATATGTGCGTGCCAAGTTTGATTGAAATTTGCTCTTTCATTTGATCTGTGGGGCGTGAACTGAAAAAAAAAATTGAAAACATTTTCGTTTTTTCAAGTTGTGTAAAATACAATTACATGAATTTCCTATCATTGCATCTTTTTACTTACTTCCTTTTTTTCCTTATTTTTACTAGCTAGCTCCAAGAGAGTAGAACTTGATTGATTACTGGTTAGTGCTTCCGAGAAAAGCTATCTACTATCATAGATTAAGGAGGTAAACTTCATAACTCTATGCTACTATGGCAAAATGCCTACTCTTTGTGCATCCTCATTATTATTAGCACACAATCGTAGCTTATGCTCCTAAAAGGTGAGCTAAAAAATTTGATAAATTAATTGCAACCTAAGAAACTGTGACAGTATTATTATGTTGTCATAGTATGTAGCACTTCTAGTAAACAGTCCCCAATCAAAATGGGAGCTAGCTAACCCTAGGCCCTAGCACAATATTTCTGCAGCTGTTTCTGTCTATACAATCTTTGTATTTTTGTATTAATTGTTATTCTGGTAACTTGGTACTTGGTAGCCATGGGGACTGCAGTGAAGGCCGATATTTTTTCAAGTACAAGGACTTGTTGACAAGTCATGTGTCATTACCCCTGTCATTATTACAATATATAGTTCTGAATTATTATCTAAATTACTGTTTCTTATTTCTTTTCTTCTTCTCTGTTTCTTATTGTTTGGGCACATGTTATGAATGATCTCTGTTTAGATCTATTCACATTTTTTTAATTTAGTAAGAATATGTGTAGAACGGGTTTCTTTTTATATTTTTCGTATAATTTCGGAAATTTCAAATTCCCATAACATATTTCCCATTTTTTGCCAGAGGAAAATAGTTTGAAAAATATTATTTCCGAATATATTCAAATTTCCTAACAATGATACACATTATTACGAAGTTGGACATAAATCGGATCAACCGTTTTGAAGGTAATAATTAACAACACAATAATTGCAGCATGATTATGTATATAATCCCAAGTTTTTACTATTATTTCGTTGGTAGACGACCTTCCTTCGTAGGTATGATTATACTGACAAATGAAGTTAGCTTTCAGCTGCATGTTTGGAAATTATAAAAATACGTATATTATAATAATCTAGATGTATAAACTATGAATAATAACTGATGCAATACGTCTCTGTCAAAAAATATGATTTTATTAATAGCGTTATAAATGTGTAAGAACGAAAAACACTAAAAATTTCAGGATTTTAATATTTTCAATGTTAAAACATAGAGAATTTGGCATATTATATTTCAATTATATCGTAAAATCTATACGCTGGCAAATATCTTTCAACATTTTTATTTAACTTCAGTTCTGTACCTGAACTCCTGAAGTATTGGCCCACACTCTGAAAAAAAAGAAGTCAATCCATTTCTTTGAGATTATGCCACAACCACTATCATGATTAGCGTGGATTAATAACAGACCCTACAGATTAATAACCCCCCAAATAACCTAGCTGTTGGTGGGCTGCTTATCTATTCACCAGACCATCGGTGGACGTCACAACATGTGAACATTGTTGTTGTTGTTGTTGTTGTTGTTGCGTGCAACCTAAATTAACTGTGACGAACCCAGTCTAACCACAACCAACCAAATCTATCCAAACCAACCTAAACTAGTTGAACAATAATATTCCTTGTATTCTTGGTAATGGTATCCACCCACACAGTTCGAGGCCACTGATACGTGTGACCGAGTTGTTAATACACTCAACCGTCATTCAGGAGACCGGAGTTCCATTCCCGCCATGGTCGACCATCCTGACAGGGATGTTTCGTGGGTTCCCTTTGTCGTTCAAGTCAATACTGGGATGGTTCTCTAACAACAGGCCACGCCCGACTCCTCCCCACTATCCAAAAACACCTAATGAATAACCTTTCACCCCATCATCTCATATATCATTCACCGACGCCAATAGATCGTAGTCATCATCAGTACAGTGCGTCGTTATAAACCCAATATAAATTAAAGTTCGAGGCTTGGTCAGGGCAATGTTAATATTTGACGATCAAACAGAAGGATCAGAAATAGCCCTGAACTTGGACTTGAACATCAGATGTAAAAGACAAATAATGATTTATTCTTTGTTCTGAATGCAATCTGAGATTCATCGCGGCTTGTCCAAAGACCAACATGTTATCCAACCCAAACGTAGTCGGTACAAGGTCAACCACTCATATTGACTCATCCGAGATTACCATCTTCAGAATGAAACCAATAATGAACTGTTTATTCACAAAATTAATACATATATATATATATATAGGCCTATATATATATATATATATTATAATGCTGCTTAACGACCCCATCAACAGCTAGGTTATACGGGGGTACGAATGAGCGGATGATAATGAAACGATGAAACGATATATATATATATATATATATATATATATATATATATATATATATATATATATATATATATATATATATATATATATATATATATATATATATATATATATATATATATATATAGATATATAATGTTTATATTTATTAAGAACAGCTAGACCTATTATTAACAGAATAAAAGGATCAGTACAATATACAATCATGGTGGCTTATAACGAGTGTATCATGCAGTATGATCAGTGCATAGAGATGTACATCTCTATGATCAGTGGGCGTATAGAGAAGACTCCCATTTCTCTCACTGAAAAAAAAACAGCTTTCCTTTTTCGGCTGGAGTTTTGTACGCGGCGTACAGGTCGGGCTAAGTAACCAAACGATTTGAAACTTCTTCTGTACATTTTGGCGTCATACCAGAATAGGTATAGGATTTTTTTCTGAGCAACATTGGTTCGACGGCTATATCGGGAAAGAGTCGGAAACTTTGGAAAATCGTCATAAGAAAAGCAATCGATAGAATTAAGAATTTACAATTTTCCAATTCGATCCGTTTGACATTAAATTTTCCAAAAATGTTGATATCGTTATAATACTGATTTCTACCAAAATCAAAGACATTTGGCTTCTACTCATGTCTTAGAAAATGGATTATAATATTGGGAAAATGAGCAATGACTTTATATAAGGAAAATTGAGATTCAATTTTTTTAAAGTGAAAATCTATGAGTTGCAAAATTATGAGTTATGACGATAAAATTATATTAATAATTGAATGAACGAATGAATGAGGAATCAAATAATCAATTTTCTCATGAACGACTTTTATTTCCTTATTTTTCAAACTCAGTAGAAACATGCTGTTGAACATTCTGAAATTCTATTTCCATTCACTCACACATTCTGCTGATATCTCATCTGTTGAAATATCATCTCAATCGGATAGAATTGGAGAATGGAAAATCCCACCCAATGCTATACTTATGGGGATTTTCATAGTTTTCCGTTTTTGGGGGGGAAAATCCGTTGAACTAATTCTTCTCAAAAAATAATTCCAGCCCATTCTGATGTGACATCAATGTTTAGAAAAGGTTTTAACTTGATTGGCTACTTTTTATGACCTGTAGATCTTTTTTTTTCGATGAAAGAATTGGAAGTCTTCGCCACGCTCATCCAATTAGGTGATATTTATCATTTTTCATGAGAAATTTTCAAATTGGTTTAAATAAGATGTCTTATAAATATTGTTCTACAGAATATTCTGTATCTGTTCTTCAAGGAAGCGAATTGTACCGGCGTGTTGTTTTTCGACTTTTGGTTTGTCTTATGAAATCTCTCTCTAATTGTTTTATCCCCAAAATAATTGTTCAAATTTCATTATTTTTCCTTTGTGTTCCTAAGATGCCAACGAAATGTTCTTAAAACATTATTTAATTTACATCAATTAATCATAATTTCAACTACCCACCTACCTTCTTAATTTTTTTCACTTACCTTTTAGATTAAAGATTATTTGACTAACCCAAGGCCAGTTTCATTGTTGCTGTGATTGGTCAGTTTTCAAGCTACTCGATTGTGATTGGCTGGCTTGTAAGTAGCTGTCCTGTGATTGGTCACAGCTGAAGCACGTTGTTTGGTGTGAGTATAAAAGCCAGCCAAAGTGCAGTGTTAAGTTGTCCAAGTTTGTCAGTCGTTGTTACTTCTACTAGTAAGAAGCACGAAGATAAATTAAATCATCATGAAGGTCGCCATTTTGATTGCATTCGCCTGTGTGATTGCCTACGCCAGGTAAGATATTTTATTTATTAATATATATATTAATTTTTTTAATATATCTTTTTGAACATAACACATATATACCATCTCATCATCAATAATAGACATGATTTAATTTCGACTCTGAAAGAAAGCATTCAAAATACTTCATATGCATCTTTATGTACAATTAATTTTTCATTAAAGTTACTTTTAATATTATCTTGCGTTTGTTAAATAATATTTGTTCTTTAAAAACTTATTATACTATTTTATAGAAAATTAATCTTCATGTAACATTTTATCACATAAGATTATATTGAATATTGAGCAAGGAGAATCTTTGTGTTCAACCAAAGCTTGTGGTCAATTAGGATAATATGTAGAATAATGCTCTCTTAGATCCATCATATTTAAATAACCATTTGATATTATAATTTGATTAAATTTCAAGATATTTGTTTCAAGATTGTTTTTAATTTTTGTTTGTATAAATAACTTCAAAAATAATTACATGATGGTATTTCATAAACGAAATGTTTTAATGTAAATTCTTGAGTATGTTTTTCAATCCTCTTTATTAATTCAGAAATATATATATATATATATATATATATATATATATATATATATATATATATATATATATATATATATATATATATATATATATATATATACAACAATTGGAACACAAATTGAAATTTGATCTGTACTTCTTTATTGATGGCAAATTGATATTCCAGTCCATTGGAAATATAATTATGTGTGATACTTTTCTAATAATTTACTAAATTTAAAAATTATTTCGATTGATTTTCGTAGTTGGACATTGATGTATTTGTCCTTAACAATTTAAAATATTGTGATTCGACTTTTGAAACCATTTCATGAAATAAAGTTGAAATATCTATATTGATCAAGACTATTACCAAAGTATAATATTTTTATAATTTGTAGTTAATATAATTGAATAAATCATAATTTAGTAGGCCTACAACACCACAATGGTTATTTACACATTTTTGTCTGGTCAGCATGCAAACTCAAAATTCAAAGTCGGTTTTAAGTTTTACCAACTGATAACTTCAGATAACCAAGAGTAATACCTACTTAATCTGCTAATTATTCTTGATTTACTAATCACCTGTTGATGAAACGGGCTCTGAATACGTAAATATTGAATACGAATATTGAATACGTACATTCGTAGTATTATAAAATTTATCAGAATAATGCAACTCTTTGTTAGACTTGTTCTATTGTCTCATCCACACAATTAGAGGTAATAAAAAACGACATTAAAATGTGAATTACCATTCAGTATATTTCTGTCACCAATGTACGCCAGCTACTATACGCTATAACAATGGGATGCAAATAACTGATGCAAAATATTTGAAAAAGGAGAGAGAGAGGGAGAGAAAGAGAAGATTTAAACATAATCATACCATTACCAAACAGTAACGAGACAAAAATATATTTCTTCCTTCAATTATAATTTAATTTAACTTTTTTTCAAATCTTATTACTCAAAATTTCATTGGTCGTACATTCAGCTAGTAAGCTACTATTGGTTAAATTACTTCTGTGATCAGCCATCAATCCATTTATTCTCTTTCTCAAACTTGTTCTTGAATATAACTTTCAATTTGAATAAATTAATAAATAGGCCTACTGTTAAATTAGTCTACAATAATTGCTGATAGATGTTTCTATTTAATAAATTGCAAATATAATCATCAAATGTGTACAATATGTGTATGAGATTGATGAATAACATTCCGCCCCGGTGGCTCAGTCGGCTATCGCTAGCGGTAGAAACTGAAGTCACCGTTGGGCGTGGGTTCGAGTCCCGCATAAGGCATGGTATTTTGTAAACGTCCTTTCACCTACCATCACTTCATCGTTTCATTATCACCTGCTCATTCGTACCCGCGTATAACCTAGCTGATAGTGGGGTCGTTGAGCAGAAAAAAAATGAATACGTTCTATACAACTTTGTGTTAACGTGACGAGTTGCTAACGTCTCTCGTTTTGTTTCCAGCGGCGAAGTCTGCCAGTGCAGCAGCTTCTTCAAGACGCACGTTGATGAGGCCCACAAGATCCACACCGCCCCCAACGTAGAACTCCCCAGCTGCGATGACACACAGAAGGACGTCTGCAAGAACCAGTGCGAAGCTATCGTAAGTGTCTCCGTAGTTTAGTACTGCTTAGTGACAACTGAGCCGCAAATTTGGCAATTATCTTAGAGCCGGTTGTACCACCTGATTGATAATTGAGTATTGTTTAGTAAACTATTTAAATTATTTTGACTAAATCAACGTTTGTGTTTTTGGTTTACCATTATTTTTGTTATTTTTTTTTTGTTATTTTTGTTTTTGATATTTTGGAAACTGAAAGACTTTTATTTGCAGCAATTTTTTGTCACAGACAGCGCGGTCCTAGTGTCAAGATTTATCATTTTTTTATTTGAAATAATCCACAGATAATTATTTATTCGGTGACAAGATCGCCTCAAAGTCTCAAAAGAATCAAGAGGTGCCGCTCATTTATAACGTCTTACTAATATATTCTTAGTCTTAATTGGAAAATAAAGATTGAACATCAAGATTTCGATATTAATAATAATGAAATCATACCTTATTTTCCAACAATCATCTTGTTAGGGGGTGGTTATAACCAAACTCTTGGGCAAATCACTTGCGATGTGTTGTATCCGCCAGGTAGAACACCCCTTCACCATTTTCACCCTACTCTAGCTCTGCTAATTATTGCTTGGTTCAATAATTATACTTGGTCCACATGCTCTTTGTTTTGTCAAAATGGTAGACAGGGCGTTGACAATTCCTAGCAGCAAAATTATTAGTCTCTATGAGAGAACGTTGCCTGTTCGTTGAATAAAATCTACGTTAAACGAATAACTAGACACAAAAAGCCAGAAAAAGCTCGGAGCCAAAAAAGTTAAAAAAGAAACAAGAAAAAAATACGACAAAAATAGAAATAGTTGATTGAAAATACGTAAATCATTTGATTTGATAAAAACACGTGCTTTGAGGAGTTCTATCTCGACTGATAACAACTCTCATAGTCTGCGTGATTAAGCAGGGAGACGCTGGCGTATCGTGACATAGTAGCCTATGCGATTCTATTACAAAACCAAACTATGGCTATGCTGGAATAAAGTATATCTCCAATAATTTCTTGAGCTATTTGTTTTCATTGAAAATTTAATAATACAAAAAATGGATAAATTGATTTTTAGTTGTTGGTTATCATGTAAAATGACAGGAAAATTTGTTCAAAAGAAATCCAAATTTTAAATCTATTGAGGCATATTTATTCACCAAAATGAATAATTTTAATTCTCAAATTCAATCATATTATTTTCAACTGCTGTTGGTTAGGTCGTTTAGTAATCCCTAGGCTTTAACCTTTCAAATTTAACCGATTCGTTCTCTCCGCAGTTCAACAAAGTAACCGACAAGGGCAACCTCCAACACATCACCTCCAAGGGAACCACCGTCGCCCAGTTCAGCTGCGACAAGTACAAGCAAGACATCACCGACGGACAGCTCGGCTGCTACTACAAGCTCTGCGACGGACAATGGACCTTCATCCAGGACACCAAGGGAACCGTGTGCTGCCACGAAGGCAAGGAAATCCCCTGTACCCACTAGATATTAACAAGCGAACCGCGTATTATTAACGTTAAATAAACTTACTTCTAAATATACATCACGTTTTAAAATGTTTTATTTCATGTTGTCCTATTTTCTGTCCATCCTCCTGATGAGTTTCCCGTTCCCACAAGATTAATATCTCAACTTGAATATATAAAGTGTAATTTGTTTTTTTCTGACGCATGTTCCATGTACTGTTGAGGGACTGAGGCTCACCCAGGATGTCAAATAATGTGAAGGTCTCAGTATGTCCTTACTGGTGTTATTAGGGTATTCATTTTGTATTCATGAGAGGGAATATCCACACTGTTTATCTATTGAGTATAACTTTGATTTATCAAAACTTAATTAAGAATCAACATGATTAATTTTGAAGGAAAGAGTAAAAAGAAGAGTTGAAGAAAAAGATACGAAGATCAATAAGACGATTTTACATTTCTTTTTCCCAATATAAATGATTGAATTGCTAATTATACCAATTATTACTATTCTATAATGATCATAATATGAGAACCAGTATTGTATATGACTATGATGAGTATGAGTGATATTAAAATTAATAATTTCCTTCGGGCTGATAAGGTCGCCCTTGTGGTGCCCTATTCGAACTATCCTACGTTGTCGATCTTTAGCCTTCAGTGGGAAAACTTACACATTTTTGCCAAAATCTTCTGTAGGGCGGTTACAATACACTCCCCCAAATAACCTAGCTGTCCTAGCAGTTTGTGGAGTTGTCAAGTACAACCACCAGGTTACACTAAGATCAACTCGTAATGGGATAGGTTACGACGATATGTACGATGAGTTGATAATCAAGATTTATCCATGTTGGTGAATGATAAATGGAATGATGAGATGAAAGTTTTTTACTGGGAATTTCGTGACAATGTGAAGGAAGCCTGCTTTTACCATCCTAGTATCACTTTAATGACAGATAGAAGCCACAAAAAATCTCTGTCAGGATGGTCAATCATGATTTGGTGCGCTAGAGACTGATCGTCTCAGTTTGTATGAATTATCAATTACGATTCAAGTGTTTACTATTGGTGCGTTAAACCCTGACACATATTGTGTACCAACAATCTAACGGTCGTTACATGAAGATGATTATTGTTTGCTCAACTACCCCACCAACAGCTAGGTTTTATGGGGGTATGAATGAGCAGATGATTATGAAACTATGAAGTGATGATAAGTGAAAGGACGTTTAAAAAAACCCATGTCTTATGCGGAACTCGAACCCACGCCCAACGGTGACTTCAGTTTCTGAAGCGGTGCCTCAGCTGACTGAGCTACCGAGGGCGGCACAGTCATTGCAAAATGTGCTTGTGCCACTAGTTGAATAAGAATAAAATACTCTATACAGACTATATATATATATATATATATATATAATATGTATGTATATTTTTTTATATCGGGTTTATCAACTCACTGTAATGATAGTGAAGATCTATTGGCATCAGATGGATGATTAATGAGATGATGGGATGATAAGATGAAGGTTCTTGGGTAATGGGAAGGATAGTGGGAAGGAAGGGGTCGTGGTCTACATTGTGGGAACCATAACGGCATTAGCCTAGACTATAGAGGGAAACCATGAAAAACCCCTGTAAAGATGGTCGGCGGTAGGGATCAAAATTCCCCTTCCCTCCCGGAGCACATGAGTCGAGCGCGTTAACCACTGCGCTACATGTGTATAGTTGAATTATTTATATATTTAGTTATTTATTTGTTGAAATCTAATATGTACTGTATTTGTAAGAAATGAAACATTTAGGTGATCTACAAATAGAGTCTAGGTAAGGGGTAGGTAGTAGGTACTAGTTTTGTTTCGAATAAAGAAAAATAGGCTGGTTTAAATATCATTTTATTATAAAATTTTTGTTCAACAAATTGTTACAAGAAACGTAACGTCTAGCTCCAAGATTTAAATTAACGTAGAAAACGTTGGTTATCAGATCGTTCTTAAAATACACAAGAATACTCTGCTGTTGTTGTGCTCGATCACTTTTTCAGTGTTACCAAACTTGGAGTAATATATTTCAATGAGATTCCGAAACGTTCCAGTCCTTCGCAAATTATTCAGAGCCATTGCATTTATAACAAGTTCACAGTATGCAAGTTGAACTCGAAGGATGATATTAGAGGCCAACTCTGATTAACGATAGTTAACATAGATTTATTTCTCAAAATCGTACTGTCTTGTATTTTTTTCATTGTATTTCTGATCTGAACATCAACCTTTAACCGTAAAGAACGAGAGTTTGATTGAAAGCAAAAAACTCTTGTGAATCATTGACGGTTATTGTCAACAAATCGCCGGCCGTCGTGTTCGCATCACTTCGATTCCGAGGTTCCTGCTGCCGCTGGAGGGGCGTCCTTGTAATGTCGGTATTCCGGTTTCAGCTCCCACATGTTCTTGTGTGGGTTCTTCAGGTTGTAGTGACAAACATCCTTCAGGATCTCCTTCAGATATACCTGGAAGAATAAAACGGTTCAAATGACGTACAACGACAGGAAAATCTATCAAGTTGTGCATGTAGGTATTTCTGGTCTATTTTTGTAGAAACATCGTCCTAGTTTGATTATTTCATGTTGGCTGCCTGCCTGCGCGGGAAATCAATCAGTCAACATGACGGTGTTTTATGAACGTCACGAATAATAACCTGCTTGTTCGTACACTCAAATAATCCAGTTGTTGGTGAGGTCATTAAGAAAGCATGGGAGTTGACTTTGCGAAACATTTTTTTGTGATGACTTTCTAATGGTCTAGGAGCCAGAACATACAACTCTTTAATATCTGCAAAATAATAAGAAATTAGTGAATTAACCTTGGACCTTACATCTACTCAATACGAATGATAAACAATACCAGTTTTTACATCGATGAATAACCCTACTATCACTTCCATTGTTTGGCAAGTGTCACGCAAAATGTATGTTCCCAAACAAAATGATGATCATCCAAAGTCACAGCTTTGCTTGACGGGCTATCAATTCTATCAAATCCGCAACCCTGACATCATACTGACATAGCAGACAACATATTTTTCCGCTACTCGAGCATGTACGTGCAAAATGCCGACTTACGATTGGTTGCCTCGTAATCTTGACTAGATCTTTGATGTTGTAATACTGATGCTTCTCGAACGCAGCGAACAACATCTCCAGAACGCAGTCTTTGTCGTCGCGAGCCTTCTTTCCCTCCGACTTCTTCTTCTCCTCGTACTCGATCTGCAAACAAAACAACAAACATGAGAACAGAAACTTCACAAGAAAACGATCTTGTAGATGTCTGAGTTTTGAGTGGAATTTTCTAGATCTTCCTAGCGTTTTTATTAGATTTGCTGGTACATTGAACATACGGGAGAAGTTTTAGATTTTCCATATTTTGTATTACGGTAGGCTTACAGGAATTCTCTCTCATGATGCTGGAATTGGGCTGGAATTATCAGCATGGGAACACTACCTGGCATCCAAGTGTTATCATTACAGTTACCTTATACTATTTATTTTTGCTGTCAGAATAAACCTTAATGAACCTCGTAATATCAAGCCCAAGTTGAATACAAATACATCCATTTTTCAGTACGGTGAAACCTCGATTCATCTTTACCAGATTCATTATTTTCCTAACGCTATCGTTCTTTACCACTTTAACATTGGTTATATGAGAGTAGACTTTTCTGCATGGATATTTTTCCTCTCCTTGAAAAACGATAGATATAGATTCAATTGTTTTTTATTTAGTTTTTACATTGAGAGAATTACAAATCTGCAGTGCGATGATCTCGATTTGAGTCGTGAATAACGCTCGCACTGAGTTTAGCCGAGACATTCGATATTCACTATTCATGGTTAACGAGCGCGGAAAGTCCTGTTTACGTACGTTGTGTTTGTGGTCCGACACAGGTTTAAAGTTCTGCACGATCCTGTCGAGTTGTTGCACCTGTCGTGCCGGTATCGACGCTTTACGTATCGACTCGAGTTTCAGTTTCATGTAACACGAGTCGGCTGTAACAAACATGGAGACGTTGAGTACGTTCATCACGGAGCTGGGAAACGGTTTGGACAAATTGATTTTGTACAAAACGGTTCCCATGTTTAACGTTTATCAAGTTACTTAAAATTGTTTTGGTCAAAACAATTTGGAAATTGATAGAAGCCAGGCATTTTGTTTATTGGTCATTGGCTTGGAGCCAACCCATCCCCCACCAAACGACCTCCAACCCCACCACCTCCAAACCATTTTGGCCTGTTTATCACATATTTCAGATTCAATTCGATTCAGATGCGAGTTTTTCAAATGTTTCCATTATCCAGGTATGTTGTCTTCCAATTACAGGTTGTTGATGATTTTTACTGTGCATCTAGTTTTTCAACAGTTTATAACAATTTCAATTTATTTTTTCATAACAAATATTTGATTAAAATAAAAATGTGAGGGTTGGTGAAATATTTACCATATGGTCGACACTCAAGTTTCTGTACGATTCGACCTTCCAAATACAATTTCTCTGTCTCTGGAACCACCGAGTCCGACGTACCTTCAGCTGTGAACAAGAATGTTACATTAAATGAATAAGTTGATGAAACTCAAAACTCAAGCCTAAGCCACTCATTCAGCTAAAAGACAGAGAGCTACATTCATTTCTCTAGCACCATTCTGTTTAGGGCCTGCTAACTATTTCTTTCGACTTGATATTTTTGACATCGATTAAAAATTTCAACATATTGAATATATTGAATAACATTTTGGTATCGTTTGCTATTTTTCTATCGAACGGCGACCCTGAAAATTACTAATAGTAAGCCCCTGTATAGTGAGGACATGTGGTACGGTAACTTACGAATGATGTGGGAAAACACGCCTAGCGTTTGATGAGTGACAGTCGATACGGTAAGTCTATGATCTCGAGGAATCTCTTCCTCACCAGGCTCCTTCAGACACATTACGGCTTCCGACAGAGTTAACGCTACGGACGCTTTTTGTCCCGGGTTCCTGAAAATATAAATCATCATGGGCTATAGGACAATATACCCGTTTTTTTTTCAGACTCGGTATCACCGTTACGTAGCTGTCAAGGCAGCCTAGAAATATATATAAAAAAGTGACGTAATTACGGTTTTAGAAAAGTTCCCTTCAGAATGACTTTCGTCATCGATTTTCGAGTTGATAAGCAAGCCGTTTAACGACTCAAACTAGCACTGACTAAATATGACTATCGTATTTAAAAAATCAAGGCTCAATTGTCTTTTTAACGTACAACTCCTCAAATAGGTCCTAAAACCATTACTCTATGTCTAAACTCAGTACAAGTTCTTCAAAAATTATTCTTCATTGGATTGATGATGACGATTAGTAGGCCCTATGCTTATAGTATGATTTGACACGTTCCTCAATTTTCCACCAGAGGAATAACATTACGCCTAACAGTATATCACAACTAGTATTGTTTTGATGTGTAATTGTGTTATTTGAAGGCACAGGTCAAGCGTTGTAGGGTTACTTACTTGGAAATTTGAAGCTTCCCAACATCAATGTTTCCTGGTGCTTTTTCCCATCGGTTAGCTATGTATTTTGGCACCTACAATAAGAATAATTATACCATGTACATATTAATCTAGGCCTACTATGAGGTAATGAACTAAATAATCATATTTTATTATTATTATGATGCAGCTCAGTCACGCCACGGAACCATTGTTTAAAAACGATTCTCGATAGGGACGGCATTCCTACTGTGCATGCGTATTCAAACCGTAGTCCTCACACTATGTCGTGTAGGCCTACAAATCTGTGCAGAGAAAAACTTAATGGAGAACAATTTCAGTTACCTGTGACTAGAGAAAATTAACCTGTCCCATAACTAATAGGGCCTACTGGTAGTTGCAAGCCAAATAGCCTTTATGCTTTTTTAACACAGAATTGATTAGAGGGGTGGATTCAAACTCAAGTTCTCTTACACTAAAAAGCAATTTAGTTAAACAGCTGTGCCTCAAATTACTAGAAAGAAAACATCTTTAACATCTTGACAACATGGATTGTGGAGGCATTAAGTATGGTGGAGGAACTGCATCACTTTTGGGAGAGAAACGATTTGAAATGAAGATCCTGTGTTATGAGCTGAGGCAGTACGCCATTTAGCACTAGAAATTTAAAGGCCTACGCCCAATCCTAAATTATATGCTTCGGCTGACAAACTCGTAGGAATGAATCATCCCAAGCCTTCTTTCGGTCTAAGGGTTGTTACATTATTTGAATGCTATATGCATTGATTTTTTAATGTCAAGACCTACCCATACTCTCACATGTGAAAAACCGTATATAGGCCCTTGGTTATACTAGACCTACGAATTCAATGTACTAGGTAGGCCTAGGCATTGACCTAGGCCAAGGCCTAGGCCCTACCGCCCTATCATATACTTAATTGACTTTATGGCCCTACGTAGCCTACTTCTCAATTATAAAATGAAAAAAGTAGGGTTATGTTGGTTATACTTCCTAAAATACTTTTATGGTGAAGAGATTTTACCTTAACTAACCAGATACCTCTACCAGCATTTGAAAGATCTAACTCTTTATCTATTGTTTGATTTGTGGTTGACATGATTTATTTTATTTTTATAGAAAATATCTCTATCCGACAATGTTTGACGTTAGCCAACTGCCAAGCACTCAAGAGTAGGCCTACAGATATGTGTGACGTGACGTCAAATGACGATACCGTGACGTCGAATTTTTCAACGGCGGCTATAGGCCATTACATTTCACTTAAATTGATTATTCGGTGCTGATTGGTTGGCCACTGCTCAGAAAAAATGCACGTGCTTATTCCAAAAATTTCTAGACGAAAATACAATAAGGGGGCGTGTACTACGTCTGAACTATTTGCTACAGCTGGCTGCAGTTCGTGCAGTTCCATCATAACCTTCAATATTTTGTTGTTATCGTGAAAAACCTGTTTTGTTGCAGGTCTATATAATCAAGACTATGTTTTCGACTGGTTAAACGACGTCATGCTTGCCAGACAGTAGGTCAAGATAATAACAGGTGAAACATCGTGGAAATGATAGGACCATTTAGACGTGTTATAAAGTTATGTTTGCTGACAGTGAGTGTGGTTGTTGGTGAGTAGCCTAGAAATTGAATCTCAATAGCCTAGCCATTAAGTATATAGTACTATCATTAAGTATAGGTATATAGTACTTAATGTACTTGATGCTTCTACCCTTTCGACATGTGAATCCGCACATGCAGCAAGCTCAATGATGCAGCTCAGTTGCGACGGAACTCCCTTCGTGTGATCCGGGAGGTGAGGGGCATTTCGGACCTGATTCGATACCTGCCACCGTCCATCTGTACAGGTTTTTTCGTGGTTTCCCTCTGTAGTCTAGGCTAATGCCGGGATGGTTCCTACAATATAAGCCACGACTGCTTCCTTCCCACTATTGTTATCCTCCCATCATCTTATTAATTATTCTTCTGACGCCAATCACAGACACTGACAGTGTCATAGTGTCTGTTTACTGAAACTTTCAACTGTGAATTGCGTTTTAAATTCAATTTAAACTGAAGGGTGAAAGCTCTCAAACTATTGTGGCATATGTCTGAGCTCACTTGTATTGCCATCTGAGACGTAGGCCTATGCTAGGACCAGTGACTAGTGTTATGTGTTTGTTTTGTAGTACCAGTAATAACAACATTCCTCTTTTTAGTATTGTGTGTCTACAAGAACTGGATCAACTTGAATCCAGTGCAGGCATATGCAAGTCAGGACACAGTTCGATTACATCGTAGAGACAAGGGGAAAAGTTTGGTTCATCAAGATGAATATGGATCAAAGTTTGATGAGAAGAAAAGTTGGGATAAGAATCAAGACGTTCACACTGTGGACGCAGATGACAATTTTCTTCATCCAGTTTCAAATTTAGATAGTGAAACTGTGAAAGATATTAATAGTGCAAAACAAAGAATCAAAGAGCTTGAAAGAAAAATCAGAGAATTGGAAAAGAGATTTCCACCCAGATTTCCAGATGTAAAGTTTCTGAACTACAGGTCTCGGAAGCGAATTCTAGTAAGTAAAAGTAACAATCAATATTAGCATACTTTAATGTTTGTGCTTCAATAATGGCTATAGATAATTAGATATACATCATTGCCAGTGAGCTCTGAGTGCTTTACGCATCGATGGATTTTTCCTTACGCTGATCTTCGGGTAATTATAAAATTTTGACTTGTCGGCATGAAAGTTTGTGCATCACTTTATTCAAACCAAACCAGAATGGATTAGGCTATTGTATTGTTTCTTAAGGCAATTGGGTTTGCCACTTTTATTTATAAACCTGTAGTAGAGCACATGAGAAAATCCCTATAAGAATGATATTGTGGCCATAGAAAATGTTCCACAATATATATTTTCTAATTTAAGCTAGGCAAACGCAGGATGTGCGTTGTACGATGAGCGAGATGTCTATATAAAGTATAATCGAAAACTCTACAAACCTTGATCATTTGAAATGAACTTCATCCGATGTCAATGAATCTAGAAAGCCGTGACTTCGACAATGCAACATTTTTCAACTAATATTTCTATCTTTCCGATGAATAAAATACATTTATTATATTATTTTCTCCAAGACGGCTGGTCCGAATATCAAACCAAATTTTTATTCATGTATATTATTCTTGTGTTCACATTGTGGAAAATTTGAATCATATTGAAGAGATTTAATTTTTCAATTTTTTCCGCTCAGCCAAATCTTATGGGGTTTTTAGAAACAAGTTTCTAAATGATGTTTATCAAAAATGGTCCAACCGATTAGACCTCAAAACTATACAGTTCTAAGTTGGATAAGTTTGCATATAAAAAAAAAGTTTCATGTCGATCGGTCAAACCCTGCGACCTGTGCAGTGTTTACAAACAAACAAAAAAAAAAAACGCACAGACAAAGTTCCGTAAGAGTTCAGTGAAAATCTTCGCTACGCTCATCTAATAAATTTAATAAATTTCTGAATTCCTAATCACATGACCTGGTTTCTGAGAATTTATTAAAAAAAAAATATTTCTTCTCAGCCCTATTCAATAATGTAATATTTATTATGTTGAAGTGGTAAATACAGAATCCATGTTCTCTAATTATTAATATATTTTTATAAATAACACAACATTTCGAATTTGTTTCAAAATCCATTTTCAAGACTAATTCAAAAAAGAAATCTTGACAAGAGAGAATGAAAGAGATACAGAGATAAAGAGAGATAGTATAAATATATGTTACAGGAAAATAGCTGGTTTTTGTGTAGCAACTGTAATGCCGCTAAGTCTGAACCGGATAACAGGTCCAAAGAAAGTGGTTTAGAGACTACTGCCACAGATTGCAGCTATTGCAGCTGCTAGGTCATTCATATCTGAACTAGAGGTGACTCTCTAGAGACCAGTTTTGTCATTGTCATATGTAAACCATGTGCCATTTTTATGTAATCTATTTCGATGACACGTTTTGTTAGCTAAGAGCGTAGGCCTAGTCTCCGTTTTTGTAAAATTATTTTTCTGAGAAACATGTTGCATCATCCCCATAATTCATTCAGATGATTTTTTCACCTACTTTTTAAAATATTATATTATTTGAAATGTCATTGTTACTAGGTCTAATGTATTCTGAGTAGGCTATATTCTATTCGATGAGGGTCGACCTTAAGATCTGAATATTTCGAAAAAAACAGTTATTAATCACGATACTTTCCTATTGATTATTGTTTATGTTTTGTGGCTGCCATTGCTGCGACATGTAGACAATGGTCTATACTTGTATCGACAAGAGATGACTTGGTAGTCTACCAACTACGTCCCTTGTAAAAACCTGGGTGTGTGTAAAGAATCTTACTGCACCTGAGCTAGGTCTATCATTTCAGTATTTTATAATTGGGCAAGTTATTAAATTTTGAAACGAATGCTGATTTCTCTTCAAAGACGCTATGGCTACTGACAAATTGAGTAAGTTTTATCATTGTATCATTACCCTGTATACATATATACCGGTACACACCTTGTTTTGAAATTATAAAGTCGCAGCCTTCTGATCATGAAGCACTAATTGTTGGACCTGTTGCTAATGTCAACCGTTTTACTTTCTAATTATTTTGTATGTGGCTCTTTTTAATAGGTTTATATTTTGATCTAAAACGTAATACTACAATGTTTTTCTTTAAAACAGTTGAGACCTCTTTGATTTATGTGAAACTTGGGGTTAATTTTTCTTCGTATTTAAGACAGCCTAACCTGGATATTGGTGGGGTTGTTAGGCAAACAACAATAACATACCGGTAATATGAATAAACATTTCATAAAATCAGGAAATATCCGATACTTGAGAAAGTGCTTTGAAGCCAAACGGGTCCCGCTATAGTTTTCTTTTTAAATTATTTTGAAATTTGATACAAAATCATTGTTCCCCAATTACGGCTATGGATGAAAGATGTAGGCCTACATTTTTAAAACGTTTCATCTCGTATCATCATTTCTTCTCAGTTTCAATAGTGAACCCCGCCTACTTTGAGCAATCATTGTATATTTATCAATAGGTCTACATTAAATTATATTTTATTATATCATACAAATATTGACCAAATAAATTTACAATACAATGCATCATTATTCTGCCCCCCACCACACTCACGTATGAACAAAATTATTTTTTCCCAGATGAATATCTTATTTTTCCCACTCCTTCAAAAAACAATGGCTATTAATTTCCCCGTAATAATGAATTATTTTCCCTCGTAGATAACAGGTGGTGCCGGTTTCGTCGGCTCCCACCTCGTCGACCAGCTGATGATGTCCGGCCACGAGGTGATCGTCGTCGACAACTTCTTCACGGGGCGCAAGCGCAACGTCGAGCACTGGATCGGCCACGAGAACTTCGAGCTGATCCACCACGACATCGTCAACCCGCTGTTCATCGAGGTGGACGAGATCTATCACCTGGCCAGCCCTGCCTCCCCTCCGCACTACATGTTCAACCCCGTCAAGACGATCAAGACCAATACAGTCGGAACGATCAACATGCTCGGTGAGATCAGCAAACGTTTCTTGTGAACTGCGCACTAATATAACCTCTTGTCATATGCAGCGCAGTGGTTGACGCGCTCGCTTCATGTGATCCGGTAGGCGAGGGGAATTTCGAACTTAGTTCGATCCCCGCCGCTGACCATATTCACAGGGGTTTTTCATGGTTTTCCTCTGTAGTCTAGGCTGATGCCGGAATGGTTCCTACAATAAGTCGGCCATGACTGCTTCCTTCCCACTACCCAAGAACCTTCATCTCATCATCCCATTATCTCATTAATCGTCCATCCGACGCCATTAGATCTGCGCTATCATAACAGTGCGTCGTTAAACCCAATATAAAAAAAATAAAAATTTCATTTTATAGAATAAAAAGAACGAATGTTGTAACGTTTCTCGTTGTCATGTTGGTAGGTCTGGCCAAGCGGGTCGGTGCACGTGTACTGGTGGCCAGCACGTCCGAGGTGTACGGAGATCCGGAAGTACATCCGCAGCCTGAGTCATATTGGGGCCACGTCAACCCCATCGGTACGTAATTTTTGACAAGCTGAATGTTTGGACATTATTTGGGTTGATCGGTCAAACTATGTGGAAAAGAGTTTGAATGAAGATATTTTGAAATTTTTCGAATTCCGTATTTCGTATTTATTGCTAATGTAGCAGAGTAAAATTTACATGCTTGTATTTTGTATTTATTAATTAATTTTCAGGTGATAAGCCTATCTTTGTTATTATTGATTGTATACACTTCAAATTTTTAATTTTCACTTATATATCAATATTTTTGAAACAAATTACTCGAATAGACATAAAAATCAATCATTAGTGAAAAAAAGGTAAAAAAATGAAAATTTCACCTCAGGAACCCCTAACGACCCCACCACCAGAATTGAGTAATTTCTAACAATTGTCGTCATCTCCCTCGTGTTGGCAGGCCCGCGAGCGTGCTATGACGAGGGTAAACGCGTGGCCGAGACGTTGAGCTACGCGTACGCCAAGCAGGAACGCGTCGAGGTGCGCGTGGCGCGGATATTCAACACGTACGGGCCGCGGATGCACATGAACGACGGCCGGGTCGTCTCCAACTTCATCATTCAGGCGCTCAAGAACGAAACGCTCACTGTAAGCGCTCGCTTCAAAATTGAAAAATAAATCTCACCAATATAATTCAAATTTTCCTCAAATGTAAAAACGGAAGTGATACACATAATTGAAAATTTGTATCCAATTCGGACCAGGGGTCGTCTAGTAAACAACAATGAAGTTCGTTTATGTGTTGACAGGTTTACGGCCATGGCAAACAGACCCGTTCGTTCCAGTACGTGTCTGACCTTGTTGACGGGTTGATACTACTCATGGCGTCAAACTACTCGGTGCCCGTCAACATTGGCAACCCTGAGGAGCACACCATACAGGGTAAGTGTCGATTACAATTACGGTTTGTCGTCTGCGTAAAATCACGTGTATTGTAGATGATTATTGATTTTCTCCTCTTTTTATTCTCTCCTCCCTATCCTCCCCCCCCCCCCCCCCCCACACACACTTAGTCCGTCATCAAGACGTTTCCGTGTACTTTAACTCGTTCAAAATCTCTTTGCTTGTAAAATACATACAACATACATTTGGGTTATCACTTTAGAGAACCATTGGTAACTGGAGAAGTGGTACATCTGCGTGAAAAATGAAAATACTTGTCATGAAATATATTTGTTGTGTTTCGCAGAGTTTGCGGAGATGATTCTGGGCATGGTGGGCGGGCCGAGCAAGATCGGTCAGGGCGAAGGCGTGCAAGACGACCCGCAACGCAGGAGGCCCGATATCACGCGGGCGCGGGCGTATCTCGGCTGGGAGCCAAAGGTAACGGCCACGAGCTCACTGCAAAGAATGTTCGGTTTATCTGAAAATATTTTCTTTGATTTTTTTGAAAATTTAATTTCGTTGTTGCTCCTCGAGTCCACAAATCACATCTAAACGGTAATTTAATCACGTTCGAGTTTCTGCGTACCGGTAATACCAATGACCAAACGAGAATTTCCAAAAACGTCCTCGATTAAGATAACCCGGTTCTTTCATTACGCTCGTACCAAACACTGGGAACATGTGTTAACGTAAGCATTTACAGGAAAAACACCTGAGTTACTAAATAAAAGATGGAAAGTTTTAAAATGTTTTTTGCTATTGGTATTGCTACTCTAAATAGACCTACTGTATACATATAGCTTACCAATATCAAATAAAATGGATAAGCGTGAGGTATACATAGCTAGATTAATATAAAACTTGTTTATTTTTATATCACACACTGATAAGACCCTAGCTGAATAAAGCTAATATTGTGTGAAGCACGTAAATAGAAAGAAGCCATCATTTGAGTGACAATTACATTCTAAAACTTTGTTCAAATGGTCAAACCTGCAGCAGAATATTGCCGTTCATTAGCTGACATATATATTCGTGTTGAGCTTGGCATAATTTCATTTTCACCACTAGGTGTCTCTGGATACGGGCCTAAAGAAGACGATCGAGTACTTCAGGAAAGAGCTTCAGCGCACGAGCCACACGCAACGCAACTTCTACGTGCCCGACGAGAAGTCTAGACCGCCGATAAATCACTTCCTGAGCGGCTGACGAGTGCGAGGCAAGCGACGCAAAGTCGCGGGTGACTTACGATTTCGATCCAAGACGCGTCGCATCGGGAACGACTTTTAGTTTAGCCGTGCATGTCGCATCGTGAGTGACTGAGAGATTGCTAACCTGACCAGCAACTGACAGCAAGTTGAAGTGTGCGAGTAACTTATGACTTCGAGGTAAGCTACACTAGTCACAAGTGCCTGAGTTGAACCACAGAATATTGAGTGACTTTCATGCGATCCGTATCATATCGCCAGTGACCTGAATGACTTGGAATCCAGCCAGTGACTCTACTCATCGAGGTAAGCTGCTAAGTGTTTGAGTTACTTGTAAACATCGTCGAGGTAAGCTGTATCATATCACTAGTCACAAGTTACTGAATTGAACCACAGCGTATTGAGTGACTTTCATGTGCTCCCTATCATATTATATTACTGAATGACTCGGAACCCAGTCAGTGACTTTACACATCGAGGTAAGCTGCTCAGTATATGAGTGACTTGTTACTTGGGCCTAGATGTACGCTGCGTCATATAGTATCGCGACTGACGGAGATTTTTCAAATTTGACAGTTATGTTGCCAATAATGGAGACGGTCGATCGGAGCCCTTGTCGTTTCTGACAGCAAGTATATCTGCTGAATATAGGTCTAATCATTGGAACTCATTCCAATAAACGTGTGAATGATTTTAATACTGCTGCGATTCCATATGCCTGCATACACAATTTAACCATCGTAGCGTGAATAACGAAGGGGCGCCCAATTAGATGCTTAATGGGGTGGTGAGATTGCCCTTGTGATACCCCATCCAAAAGAACCTACCTTTCATCCTAAGCCTTAATTGGCAAACAATGATTTTGTATCAAGTTTCAATATTGATGGAACAAAAAACAGTTCATGGGTGATGGAACACCATTCGTCCCTGACTGTAAGCTAAACACTGCAAGTTTCCAGTGAGTTTGTATCACACATGAGTCATGGTCGTAGGAGTTGATATCCGCATCGTATCATCTATTATTCACTCAGTCGTACCTTAGAATAACGTATCTGTAGGTGGGGTCATCATGCAATCAATCATGGTATAGTAGTTGTGAAGAAGAGGAAGAAGAAGTCGGACCTGGCAGGAACCGACTGATAAGAAGACTGCCCTAGAAGATGTGGTGGAAACATCCCCTGGCCCTATTTTAATTAGTTATCTGGGTTTTGAGAAATATATATAATCATGGAAAAGTTTGGAAGTAGGTATTTATTGAATTTCTGGCCCTGAGTGTGAATTAAGGTGTATTTTATTGTATTTATTTTATTATTGATCATTGAGTCCCACAGACTTGTATTATATGTAAATGATATACTTGTATATGAAGTGAACGTTTAGTAGTATAGAAGTAGTCAACAAAATCCAAATTACATAGGCCTATTATCTTCAATTGTTCATAAATATGACCTTGAATTGTAGCTATCCTCGTATTGAGGCAGGTGGTCGAGTGGCTAGCACACTGAACCGTCAACAAAAGGAGACCGGGGTTCTCTTCCTGCCGTGGTCGACCATCCTGACAGAAGTTGTTCATGGTTTCTCTTCGTCGTTTTGGTTGATACAGTGATGGTTCCTCAATTAGGCCGCGACTATCCAAAAATATCTACGTAATAAAAAACCCTTTCACCTCATCATAAAATCATCTTATTCATCATTCACCGACACCAATAGATCTTAGTCACCAGTGCAGTTTGTCCAAAAAAACAATATGAAAATATAGCTATCCTACGAAACCTAGAAATCCAAGATATATTGAATTAGGCCTAGAAAGGAAAAGTTGGTAGGCTATATACCAGTATTAGTAGTACTGTAATATCAAGAAGATCAATTTTTCCATTGTATATGATATGGCTATGTATGGTGCATGAATGAAAAAATTGCGAGGTTTTATTTCCATCAAATTTAGTCCTTTTCTTTCGTAAACTGCTACTGTATTTAATTATTGATACACCGTTAAAATGTGTATATTTAAACAGATTATGAGTACTTTTCAATTGTACTTACATTACATATTTAGAATTGTGTAAAAATACACTTTTGCTTTCAGGTAGCCTACAGTAGTATATTATAATTATTTTCACAAAATGCTAATATTTTCACCATAGAATCTAATTCGATTCTCGAATGGTCAAATTTGTCATTAATAATTCCAAATAACAGTATATGAATACCTTTGTCTCAGCCTTAACGAAATTGAATTGAGTTGAATTTTAGAACAAGCATGAACGTTGAACTGAAATACAGTATAGACATTTGTGAACTATAGCAAAATTATTTTCCATTCGAAAGAGTATAAATTTTACTAAGACTATGGCTGAAATGCTCGTTAAAACTGCTCTCAATCAATCTTTGCAGAACACAAAGAAATAAGAATCGAATGAAAAATTGAGACACAACGGCGTCTCTCATTCACGGAAAATCACATTTAATCTGAAATCTCTGGTGATACTTTATAAGTTGTTGAAAGTTGAACTGTGCAATAATTGAGCTTATAGAAGCTAAGACTAGTCTATGTCTAGTATTGTAGAGTAAAAAACTGGAATACGTAAGTGGAAATCTGTTTCAAATAGTTATCTGTTCTATATTATGTACAGTAGGGTACTTTTTAGGTTGTAAAACAGAGACCTGGTGCGTATTTAATTAATTAATAGTTTTTGAATAATAGAGATAAATTGACCTCTATACCTTCATCTGCTCATATGTGCAAAGCAGGGTTCTTATTGGTCATTGCCATGACAGCGGAGTAAGTTTCAATAGGAACAAATTCACGTATTCATGGTGAATCGATGACAAACATTGTGCTACTTCAGAGTGTGGCTGACTCCATAACTTGCCTTAGGCTTAGTATAAAACATATATCATTTTATTTATTTTGCCTGTAAAAATAACTCATTAATCATTATACGATAATCCCTTTTTTTATGTGATTATTTGTGCGGTTATGTAAACCATAGAGAATGTTCACGATGCCGTGAAGTTGTGAATACAATAGGCCTATCATGATCTGAGGACATATATACAGGTTAATGATGATAATTGATAGAAATGATAGAAATAAAAGTGTTGTGTCAGAAGTTTTGCCACTTAGTGAAAACAAACATAAACTAGGGCCTACTGATAATCTCTAGAAAATTAGAACTCTCAACTTTGACTTTGAAAATTTGAAAATTGGAACTCTTTCAAAATTGGAACATTTCAAATCAATAGTGAAATTATTCAAATTACTCCATTGTTTGTAGTTTTGTGTTTTTCTATATTTGTAGGGGCCTAGCATTATTCAGTTCTTAGTGTTGAATACTTGTTGAAGACGTGTTGAAGAATTATCAGAAAGACGGTAAGAAAGTTAATTTTATTAGAGAAAGTACGAAATGACAATGGTCGTTTGATTGCTGTCTGTATATTGTCGTAAATTTGTTCAATTGTGCCAGGTTGTACATTCATCATATGATTGTACCATAGCAATTTGTTCAAACTTTGTGGTCGTAAACTAATGTTTTATTGATATCATCAGCGAAGGGGTTGTATGTGACAGTAGAATGAACAAAAATGGACGCTTAACGTGACAGTCACTTGAAATAATGTCCTTTGCCTCTCTAGCTACCTTGGGACTAGGACTTTTATTGGCTAGTGTTTACTAACATCGGATAATAACAATGGCAACATGACTAGACTTCTCTTATTTCTATGGTTGAAAGAACGACTTACTTCTTGAATATGAAAAGTTGTTTCTTTGTAATTGATTGTGTAATTGTTTCTTGTGTTACTATTTTGGAGTGCTAAGAAATACTTAGGTGACAGTGAGTTATAAAGTTTTGTTGACTGTACGCACAGTCTCTGTCAGAAAACAACCAATGCCCAACTTTCAATGTCTCCTAAACTGAGTTATTTAATTAGCTACCAGAGTGTGTATTTGAGTGCTGCGGCTATTGATAGTAACTGTCTCGTTTAGTAAACATTAGCCAATCAAAGTCCTAGTTTCTTGGAGCTACCGAGGCCTAGGACGTTATTTCATCTAGCTGTCGTGGTAAGACTGAACTAGCGGAACCAAGTCAATACATTGTAGACTGAGTGATAGTACAAAGGACGTTACCAGAATTATCTTGCCTCGTTCAAAACGACATTAATATCGTTACGTTAGTCCGGTAGTAATTGGTTAATTGCTCTACTTTTTTTTTTACTTGCAGTAAGCCCGCATTAATTCTAACTTTGGTCATCAAAATTTTGGTCTCAAAGTTTCAAACAATAGTCCTGGTCTTTCTAGATTTCTGACTTATAAGTTCATTGCTGAATATTTTGATATTTCAAACTGTACAATTCAAAATTGCCAATTTTGGGTCCATTAGATTTTGAATCAAAGAGGATTCCCTGTACTAGAAAGCTGGTTTGCTCATTTAGAGGGCTAGATTTTTATCATTGGTGTAACGATATATTAAACGATATTTTGTTATGTCAGCTTGAATCAAATACGTACATATTATTCACGGATCATTTTAATTATATTTCATACAAATATTTTTATCATATTATATTTTTCAGGCAACAGGGAAATGGAATCTTTCTTAATTTTGGTAGCGTCCTAAATATTATTATCTTTATATATAATAGAATAGAATGTATCCAATCCAACTAATATAATATAGTTAATTTTAGGTATTGGGTAATTTGTTTATAGAAGTAAATGAAAAATAATCTATATATATAATATATATATAAATACATTATGTGTTGATATTTCTTGCCACATGGTGATTATGTGCTCGAGATGTAGAATGAGTGTATTTTGATGTAATATTATGTATCATTGATGTATATTGTTGTGTTGTAATTATTGTATATTAGCTTGTGTGATATTACTTGTTTTTGTCGTTAGTCGAACGGCCCCGCTAGTTACGTTGCTCCGGCGGGGTTCGTAAAGCTTTACGTTGAACTTGCTCAAACCGTTGTTTACGACATGAAAATGGTTGCGTACAAAAGTAAAACAAGATGGCGACACTGTTTGTACCGGGAACTGAAAACGTTGAGAAGAAATCGTTTTCACAGACGAAGAAAACTCGTTAATCAACCGGATGTGATTTTTCGTTGTAAGCGATTAAGCGTTTCTACTGTTAGTTATCACGATCGAGGATTTAATTTTTTTTTTGTTCCCAAAGAAACAACTAGGGTCACGTCTAATGCTTATACAGATTTTTGATTAAATTTAACGTTTTGAACTGCTTTTGGTGGCAGATTTTGGGACAATTCACTTTGTATTGAATACGTGCCCACTCTTGAAGACTCGGCAAATTATTAAATATGAGATAACCAGTACTATTCAGTAATATATTATATATCGCTACCTCGGAATAGTCAAACCGAAAACGTGTTTCTGATAGCTTGCGTATAACTTACAGTGGAGGATCTTGTTTTACTTGTGTACGTACCGTTGAACTCTCTCTGCGACTTGATAACTATGTGGTAGCTAAACGTCGCTGTTTTGTTACCGAGATATTGCCTCGTTGAACGATAGTTGCTCTTCGGCAGAATAATTTTGTCTTGCATGGATACATTTCAAGCTTGGTACATTTTTTTCATTAGGGTAATAATGTCTGAATTATTACCTTGATGAAAAAATGAAAGTATGGAAAAAGTCTGAATTCTGCTAAAAGTACCGTATGTTAGTTTCTGGATTTTAATAGTTTCTTATGTCTTCGTTAGGCTAATCGACTGATTAGTCGATAAATCACACCGGTAACGAAGGGAAATAACAAGCTATAACAGTTAACTTCCTTTGAAGAACTATTGAAAAACTGGGCGCTGAAAAATAAATAACTACTTATAAATTTTCTAGCCCTCAATTCTAAAATGATTATAATGTTGGTACAGACACGTTGTTTCCAAGCCGCCGAGAGAATTATATTCAAGGTCCTTTATTTATCTTTATATGTGATTTGTGATATTGTTATGGACGTAGACGTAACTATATAAAATATATAAATACATTACTATAACTTTTGTGCAAATCCTGTGCGTTTTGTGGTTAATTTCTTGTATTTCATCTATCTTTGACGACTCATTGGAAGGATGTTTGAGTTCTGCATTGAACTTATCATGCAAGAAATGAGTTGACCTCATATTACAAGGAACCATCCCAATTATTCCTCATCATCCAGAATCTCTGCCTAGTTACCTAATGATACAGAATAGACTAGAAATAAGTTGTTACGTAAGATGAAAGATTTCAAGGTTCATTGATTGTTCATCGATTCTAGACCTATAGATTACATCAAAATAGTGATTAGTAAGCAAGTGGGCATTTGAGTCTAACCCACAAATCACTTCAATAACCCACAAAACTTGATGAAGGGATTCTGGGGCACAGATAGGCATTTCGGCCTAAGCCACATTTTTGTTGTTTAAATGATAAGTAACACAAATAACTTCCACATGAAATAATCATGTAGGCCTAGTAAAAAAGAAAAAGGGATGAAAAATGAGTTCAATATAATGTGGTTTGGCCACATAAAAAGGATGAATATGCCTAGAATTCAGAGGCGTGAATTTGAAACTTCATTACTTTGGAAAAGAAGGGTGGGAAGACCAAGAGAGAAGTGGAGTGGACTGATCAAGGAGGATGTTCCTGCAAGAGAAGAAATATGGAATATAGTGGAAGAAGCAAGATTGTGGGAAGACAGAACAAGGTGGAGGGAGCTGGTGCGGAAAAAGGAAAGAAAGGATGAAAATGAAATGAAGAAGAGGATGAAAGCTTGTTTCCTGGAGATCTGGGGCCCTAGTATTTTGGTGTGACCCCCTGACCCATATCATTTGGAATCTGGGATAGATGATTATTATTATACATCAAAGAGCTACATTGTCTTGTTCATGATTGAGTGAGATGAGATGAGAACGATATATATTTTTTATGAAAATGAGTTATCCAAAAAACTTGTAATATGTTACTCCTTATAAATGTCCCTGTTCCCCAATCAATTGGCAAGAAAAAACATTTTGATTATTTGAAGTGAAAATAACACGTTGGAAGTTTTTTTTTATTCCTCCTGAATAATTTAATTTTTATGGGTTTGGCCTTCTGCTCGGACACCATCGATGTTATAACATATCTGTATTTTTGTATTCGATATTCAATCATTTTGTGGGGAAGAGAAATCTTCCACCTTCTTGCTAAGCTTTTTTAAGTTCTTCAATGCAAATCTTCCTTTTTGATTATTATTGCTTAGTTAACGACCCCACCAACAGGGGTACGAATGAGCAGGTGATTATGAAATTATGAGGTGATGATAAGTGAAAGGACCTTTACATAAACCCATGCCTTATGCGGGACTCGAACCCACGCCCAACGGTGACTTCAGTTTCTGAAGCGGTGCCTGAACAGACTGAGCTACTGAGGGCGGCATATTTCTTTTTCTATTTCCTAAATTCTAATAGGGCCTATAAATCGAGAAGAAACATATAATCACATATTTTCCTTCGTCTAATAATGAAACTCGCCACCTACTTATCCCTTGGAATATTTTTTATTCCTGTAAAGGAAATGCTATAAAGCTGGCATTACTTCCCTTCCCCAAGCATTGATGGGTCGACACCCTCAACCGTCCTGACTATTACATAGAAGAGACTATCGATCGGTCATGTAATTTCATTGTGCACACCCTCCTAATACGGTAATCTGTCCTGACACGTCTCATGAATGAATAACTAACTCCATTCCTTTCCATTCATTAATCTCACTTCTCGTAAGTGTTACTATATTAATGGCTTGGCCACCCCCTCTAATACGAAGTGCGTGGTCCAACCAGGGGTGGACAATATCTGTATCTGAAGATGCAAGGGTGTCAGAAGACTCACATAATGGCTTGTTTCCCATTCACGTATGAATTTAATGAATGAATTTAAAATAAATTATTCATTTACTTGAATATATATTTTTAAATATTTTTTAATTTCAAGTTACTTATTAATATATGCTTGTACTGAGACGAGTGGTCGAGTGGCTGGCACACTGAACCGTCGTTCAGGAGACCGGGATTCGATTCCCGTCATGGTCAACCATCCTTACAAGGGTTTTTCGTAGTTTCCCTCTGTCGTTCAGGTAAATACTGGGATGGTTCCTTGACAACAGGCCACGACCGACTCCTTTCCACTATTCAAAAACACCCGATACAAAATAACCTTTCATCTCATCATCTCATAGATGATTCACCGCCGTCAATAGATATTAGTAATCAGTACAGTGCGTCGTTAAATCCAATACAAATACATTGGAAGTAGATGCTTGTATACAAACGTGGACTGCACTGGTTGAAACACAGCGTCCTTTATCTGTGCTTGAACCACAAGTAAAAGTCGTTTTTCTACCTAGCTAAACCAATCAACATTGTGGTATTGAATAGGGTTCAACAAGTATCAGAGGAACAGAAAACAGTATTTTACTTCTCGTTCAAGCAGTGGTTCAAGCTCTACATCCAGTCAGTGCCGGACTGGGCCACCGGGCATTGCCCGGTGGGCCGCTGGCGGAATGAATATCAAAATGGGCCGGTCACCCGCGAATATGTTATGTTCGTACTGGTGTTAAAAATATTAAGAAAACGTAAAGAAATATGCCTAGAAAAAATTACGATTTTTCAAAAAATTACCGGCGGGGCACAGAGGTGTGGGTCCCGGTCCCCCAATCTGTCGTTAAGGTATAACCATTTTGGCTTCGCTCAAGCACAAAGACAATATTTACGAAGTGCGGGTGCGCGCCCCACAACTCCCCCTTTCTCTCTTCGTTCCCCGTGGGCCGCTGTTTCAATTTTTGCCCGGGCCGTTTTAGAGTGCCAGTCCGGCACTGTATCCAGTCATGCGGTGGTTCAAGCTCCACATGTACAGTAGGCCTAATTACGTACTTGATAGATATTTGTTGAGTTTTTTGTGCCATTTTCGTGTTTGGTCACCCCTGATTGTAAGCGTGTGCCTCAATCTACATAATCGTGAATTAGCGAGTCGTTTCCTCATGAATATAATGTCACAACAGCAGATGTGTGACACACCATTGGCCAGTTTTCTTTATGAAACTCGCAACAACCATTCACTAATTGAGCTGTTTAGTAAATTAGTTAGTTAATATTTTCTTTTGTTTTACGGTTGATTGTATAAGATTTAATGAGGAAGCCATTAAAGTTCTATCGCATTTCATTTCGATTTAGTGAGATATCTGGGTTTTTTTATCATATGGTTTGAACGGTGTGATATATCAAAATTGTAGTACGGGGGAAACGTAAAAATTTCTAATACCCACAAGAAGGTACAGGTAGAAAGCTTTTGGCTTTTGAGCTTATTTCACGTAAACTTATTTTTTCAATTGTTTTCTCCCGCATTAGAATTTTGATATTTTAAACCATTCAAAAGTTATATTGGCAATTTGGCAACTTGGAGTCACACCAGAATATAGGAAGTGGAATGGTTTATCAGAGAAATATGTTGAACGGTTTTTCCGGTAAAAATCGGAAATTTTGGAAAAACCCCATTAGGGGAAAATACTTGGAAAACGTAAATTTTTCAAAATATAAAAATTCTCTCTCAAACCCATGCAGAATATTGAAAAACTGTCTAACTGTCATTCATCAGTGATTTTTACAGCAATCGGGCGAGCAATAACGAAGAAAACGCAATAAAAGTATACATTTAATCGAATATTAGGATCAACAGCTATTGCAAAGTGTATATGTAACAGGTGGCACTATAAATATCAACAAGTTGCAAGTAAGGTTTTTGAACTTTTGAAGTAGCCTATTTCAAGGTACTATGTAGATGTACATTGAGCTGACAAAATATTTTTTATTCTAGATTTTCATACTTCTTAGCTCATCTCACAACGCATATAGACTGTGTTTTCCTAGTAGAGATAATTATTTCCAATTTCTTTCTCCTGTCTCTTTTATTTTAGCTCAGGAATGCATACTTTTACGCCGTAAACTCGGACGACCGTAGTTTCAAAATCAACCAGATTTATATTTTATTTTGCATATAAAAAAAACAATCACCTATTGGTCTATGCTAAGGAGGTTAGATTCCTATTCGTAATCTAACCTCCTTGGTCTACGCCAATCAAGGAGGTTAGATTACTAATTTGACGCCAATACATGCAGAACATCAATAAAATACGTATTTATTATACTGAACTTGGCGCAATATCACTACGTGAATTATTCAAGTTCTTCTCGCCTGCCAGCTCGTTAGGGTGCGTGGTTCGAGCCTCGGTTAGTACGATAAGAGATTAGTGTTGCATAGCAACCATCTGTCATCATCCGATTGTGAGCTTGAGGCAATGTCGTGGTCTAATAGTCGTCATCCGGTGACGACTATTATCAGACGAGATAATAGAGCCGGGCTATTAGCAGCCTGGTATGAGCGGGGAGAGAGAGAGAGAGAGAGAGAGAGAGAGATGGATAGAGAGAGAGAGAGAGAGAGAGAGAGAGAGAGAGAGAGAGAGAGAGAGAGAGAGGGATGACAAAGTATTGAATTGAAATTGTAATTTTTATATTTTAAATTTTAATTACAATTTATAATTAAATGTGTTTACTGTAGGGCCTATTTCTAATGAATTTTATGTTATGAAACAGAATAGGAAGAGAAGGGGATGGAAGAGAGAGTGAGAGAGAGGAGAGAGAAAGAAGAGTGAGGGGGGGGGGGGAGAAAGGGGATAGAGGAGTGGAATCCGAATGGATGTCGAAATAATGAATTAAAATTGTAATTTAATATTTTTTAATTAAAATTTATAATTGAAGAAGGCTTACTGTATTTTCCACGAATTTAAGACTGAGTGAGATAGAAAGAGAGAGAGAGAGAGAGAGAGAGAGAGAGAGAGGTAGAGAGAGAGAAAGGGGGGGGGGGGGGTGAATCTGATGAACGTCGAAATATTGAACAAAATAATTTTATACGGGCCTCTGTTTTTCAAATAATTACATTTTATACGCATTCTGTTATCGCATTCTTGTGCGCATTCTGGTACGTCATTAAAAAGCTCAGTTTAGGTAGGCTAATACTGAAAATTGGCTCTTGGTAATTTCTGATTGGCATTATATGATCCTTGCTTATGAACAACCAACTCTATCATTCACTGCCGACTAAAGGAAGAAAAACTAATTAGGCCTATAGTTGGCCGTCTTTATATGTATATATGTATATTTATGTATGTATCTATGTATGTATACATTTACGTATAAAGAATAATTATAGCTTATAGCTAATTTAATTAGAAGAGCTTTAGCGAGGATTCAATTTGACATACTGAAAAAAATTGTTGTTCGTTTTCATGTTTTTTTTTTTTTATTTTTTTTTTTTTTCATGTTTTTTTTGTCGGTTTTTACAGGTCAAACGGCTACAGCTATCAACTTCAAACTTTATTTCAATATGGTTCCTCATCTAACTTAGATCTGTATAGTTTTGTGGCATCATCGGGGGGTAACTTTTTTTTATGAATTTTAGAAATTTAAAAAAATACCCATTAGAATAACGTGGCGGGAAAAAAAAAGAAAATATCTTAATTTTTCCAAAAAATGAAATTTTGCGTGAAGTTGAATTACATTTTGATACATATTTCTAATGATTTTCAGCTTGATCGGGTCAGCCATTTTGAGGAAATAACATAAAATGTACTAAATTGGTATCACTCGAAGCAACGCATAACAACGCATACATGGCGTTTTCCTAGTTATACTTAATAAGACTGTATAGCAACTCACTCCGCCTTGGAAAATGATAACTGTGTTGATAACTAAGATCTACTGACGTCGGACGAATTTTCAATGAGATGATGAGATAAAGGTTTCTTATTGGTAATGGGAAGGATAGTGGGAAGGAAGCTGTCGTGGCCTATAGTGTAGGAACCACCCCAGCGGCAGCATTAGCCTGGACTACAGACGGAAACCACGAACACACCCTGTAAAGATTAACGGTGTCGGGGATCGAACCGGGCCCGACATCCCCCTGTCCTTACTTACCGGATCACATGAAGCGAGCGCATTAACCATTGCGCCGCATGTGCCGGTTACCTATATGATTGGCTGTGCTGGGTATTTGCTAGTTCTAATATTATTTTTTAAAGTTACAAATTATTTTTCCGGACTCACACAAACACACTGCATTACATTTGTGAAGCCCGTAGCTTACTGTAATCAAAGCCTATAACTATTACACAAACTAGAGAATATTTTCGAAGCTTCATAAAAACACGGCCCTTCCACCAAAAACAGGTAATTCACTTGTTTGAACCGATCGAGTGTAATTTACTGTTACCTTTATTTAAAATCACTATTTAATGAACAAGTTATTTGAAAATTGTATTCTCTCATTCCAAAATTCAATTTTAATATCCAAAATATTAATAATATGGTCTGCTGTATAGATAGGGAAAATGTATGATGAACAAATTCACATAATGTTATATGCCGTGTTTGTGTGGAAGGGTGGGGCGGGGAGGGTGGAGGAAGGGGGGGGGAGGGTTGAGGGATAATAGGTATCAGTTCGAGACGCGTCGGGATGTGCATATATATATATATATATATATATATATATATATATATATATATATAACTATACATCTTTCCAAGGCATTACAGTTTATAGCTGCATGTAGTTTCTTCAGAATTATCGATAATTTTACATTAATTCAGTTGGTGGATAATTTCTTCTTTCGTGGATACAAGTTTATACAAAACAAGAATCACGGAGTTCTCAGTTTCGTTAGCCCCCTCCCTCCTACCCCCACACCCACCCTTTTACATGCCATGGTCAAGACCTTGTGACGTCATCATCAGCATAATGACGTCATAAATGGTAAGACAATCACACGAAGACGTCTCGGAATTGATCGGTTGTTTCCGGGAAGCAGTGTCAGGCAGACGTCACTAGTGGAGGCTCGAACCAACCGCGCGCTAGTGGTGTGAGATGGGGGGATGATCGATCGGAACCTTTGATGTATGTTTCTGTACTGGATGCAAGTGATTTGATGAGGTGGGAAGAGGGAAGAGGAATAAGAAGACATGGATAAACGATTCCCGGAAAGAATGCCGCAACATATTGTTGTTTTCTGGAAAGTCTGGAGGGGGGTATGCTTCATAGGGAAGATGAAAATGCAGTGTTTTATATTTCCATGTTTTATTCTTGAATTTCTTTTACCTTTTTTTAAATTTGTCAACATATTGAGCAGTAAAGCAGTAAAATACTGCTTTATTAAGGAGTAAAATATGACACGGCTAGAAACATTTTAGTATATTGTTATCCAATTAAGTATGACAAGTTAGAATCGACCACCCTAAAATTTGTGTTATGCTTGTATCCACAGAATGAGACGGTAGCGAGCGACCGTCTTTCCTATCGCACACCAATGGCGCACGGGGGTTTCGCTCCATGATCTTTCTTCAATACAAGCACATAGAATTATTCGCTCAAAATAAGGTCGACTATTTGTGAGGTCTACAAGCAACAGGTAAGAAGTCTTTATTCACTACAAGGTCTACTTTACCGACAAATCTCATTATGCTCAACATTATTATGATTTACGATATTCCAACTACTTGTTCCATTTCTGTTAGTGTTATACAATAAACATCGAACGATGTGTTTGACGAACAGGTATCTACTTGATCGACAATACTTTAAAAGAGGGCATGATGCGTTTTAGAGAGATATATAGTTTTGAATTTCGAACGGTATGAGTTATAAACATTCTATAGTATTGATAAAATACATTTTCTAAGGGGGATAGTTGGAATTTTTGGGGCTAAGTGATAAAATAATTTCAGGATGTATTAAAGGACATCAAAACCCTGAATGTAGATTTTAATAAATAATGACGATATTTATTTCCTCAATTTTATATCGAAAAGTAGAAATCATCATCTCAATTTCAGAAATTATAATTGATTTATTTGTTCTCTCGGACCCGCCCTTTTTTCCGAGTCGTGACGTAGACATTATTCGATTTTGTTTATGTTTCTACACAGAATCGGTAATTCCTACGCCATGTCGCATGGTCTCTGAAGCTTATAGACGTGTGAAGGACGGAAAATATAATATTTTCTGAAATTGAGATACTTTCTAATTTTCTCTAAAATTAAGCAAATAAATATCTTCAATATTCATTAAAATATAGTATCAGGGTTGTAATGTCAAAGTGAGCTAGAAGGAGAGGAAGAAAGAAAGAGAGAGAGAGAGAGAGAGAGAGAGGGGGGATTGCATTGCCTCTGCAATGCTATTTTGTACTTAGACGGCGTCTAAAGTAGGCCGGGGTTAAACTTCGTTCTTGCAATCCACCCAGAGAGAGAGAGAGAGAGAAGTATCTATAATAAATGTAGGCCTATGTACGAATAAAAATTATTTCTTAAAAAAAAATCAAACTCTATTTTAAGCTCTAAAACGATCGGTAGGCCTTTATATGTTTTTCCTGTTACCGAATTTCATTAATTCCTTTTCAAGACTATTCCTTCAACTCTAGTTAAAACAGGTATAGAACACGATAAAACTAGTCGATCTGTACTTCATGTTTTACAAAACGTTTCCAGCTGTATAAAGTGAATGAACTGGATAAATCAGTTTTTCACGACGTCTATCAGGTAAGATTTGCTACTACCTGTTAATTCGATGGTTCGTTCGTTAGTCTCAACGTATCTTGAAGCATTAACGGTTAGTAGTTTCGATGCGGCGGGTAAGGATATTGTCCACCTGATTTACAGCTACCGGTCGGTACACCAATATACTCGTTAAACTAATTCCGTACAGATTACCTTCTTTGAGCGGTCGGTCGTTGACGCGTCTTGTTACAGAGTTGACGCGTCAACGGGGGGTGTAACTGTAGATGAATGCTATGTGCCGTAGGTGTGGAGAATTATTGGTTGGAACATGGATTCCAAGCAGTATTTTTGTTAGTGGATAATTTGATTATTATCTGGATGAAGATTAGAGATAACTTGAGTTCAATTTGATCGAGATGAGATGAAGGATATATTTCTAGAAGTTGCCGATATGGAAGATAAAATCATGAAAATGGAGAATAATTGTATTTTTTTTATAAAATTCTTTTATTCACTTGAGATACATGAATACATTTATCAAAACAAAATAAAAACATGTATAATAAACAAAGGAATACTTAGATAAGAGAATAACTGTATAGATAATATCTTATAAATGATAAAATATAAAATATACTTTTTGCCAACTCCGTAACTCGTTTTACTCGATCCCGTCCCCCCCCCCCCCCATCCCCGTGAGGAATTCCAGTACCCCTTTTCACAGATTCCAGCTTGGCACTTGGATTTTTGGTTGTGGGGAGAATTTGCTGATAAATGTACCCTTTGAAACAGAAAAACAGTCGTTTATGTAAGTACAGTTCAAGTTCAAGTATCAAGTATCGAAAATATCAAATAGAAAAAAATGTAAAACATAAAAATTGGCACTAGATCCAGAAAATTTTGTCTAGATAAATTGCAATAGTCTATCAAGAAACAGTGAAACTCGAGAAAAATATGATTTGAATGGCATTGTTTAATAGGATAAGTAAAGTGATGACTAAATTTTCCACAATAAAAAAAAAAAAAAAATCACATTCTTTGTATTCATTGACGTATTATCTCAAAACTGATTGAATTCACAAAAATAAAATGTCATATTAATTAAAGAGCATAAAACTATCTTGGAGATGTGAACATTTTTTTTCAATTACACTAGTTTTGGAAAATATAAAAAAATATTAAAGATACATTTCTCGATTTGTGTGAGCACCGTGCTTACGTTTCAGACCTCCTTAAAACAATTGGATACCGTTTATTAAAAGTCTGAACCCTGGTGGCAACTGGGCACCATCGTATTTCAGGATCAGGATTCCATGCGACCCTGATGAACTATAGGCTCCTCCCATATACGTTGTCAAGTGAAAACAATTCTAACGTAATGAATTAATACAATTAAACATAATTATATTTGCACAGCTTTCAGGAAGCGTTCAGATAACGGAAACCAATATACTAAATGATGTCAAGTATATCAATACACTAATTGAAATACAATCAGTAGACCTATAGTTCTTGATGTAGAGTGTAATCTACAAATTATATTTTTTACTCTTGTGTTTCAGATAAGCGTACTACTCTGTGTACACAAATCTGTGTTTGTTTGTTTGTTTGTTTGTTTGTTTGTTTGGCATATATGTTTTTTGTCCGCGCTCTATACTAGTCAGCACAAACGACGACCATTGATGCACATTAAATAACTAACTAAATGTCATCAGAACCTCGAACTAAATTTTTACGAATAATGGCGATATTTAGTTTCTCAATTTTGGAGATAATTAAAAATCATCATCTCAATTTCAGAAATTTAAATTTATTTATTTGTCCTCCAGGGCCTGGTTCTCTTTTTGAATCGTGATAGACAATACTAGATAGCCGCCCTGGTAGCTCAGTCAATTATCGCTAGCGGTAATAACTGAAGTCACCGTTGGGCGTGGGTTCGAGTCCCGCATAAGGCATGGGTTTTTGTAAACGTCCTTTCACCTATTATCACTTCATCGTTTCATTATCACCCGCTCATTCGTACCACCGTGTAACCTAGCTGTTGGTGGGGTCGTTAAGTAGCATTAAAAAAAATCATTACATGATTCATGTTTCTATACAGAATCGGTAATGCCTACGTCATGACTCGTGGTCTCTGGACAACTCAAGTTTCAACTGTTTTATCGCTTTTGTCGGTTGATGTTAATTGCATGTAAGTTACTTCTAAAGCGGCATCACATAATTTCATAAGGAAAAGTAATAGTTTAATCCGTGAGTTTATGTTGCAGCCTTGACTAGTTCTTGTAATCGCTAAACAGTGCTTCTGGGTTTAATACTGAAGTAAGATTGATTTCCCGAATTTCTTGGAAAGCCCAATGTAATAACAATGTCTGGAGTCTGCGTCCATCTTCAATGAGTGAGATTACAGTCAATATGCAACATTTAATTCCAGAAGTGGTTTAGATGGTTTATTATGACTCAATTCGATATATCTATCGGCATACAGAAACATTATTTTATTTTTCAATTTTTAACATAAAAGTTATAATGTTCATCTCCCAGCTTTAATTTCAACTCCAAACTTTAACTCATTCAATTGGAGAAACTATAAATATTAAAGTGGTATAAGCTATGGAATATTAAAAAATATATTAATATGTGTCAGGGAAAATTAATCTTCGAACTCTTGATGATTTTAGTATTCTTTTTCTTCGATTTTTCTATCTCTTCTACTACCACAAATCTTCTTTATAATTTGTAAATATCATGTTATAATATTTGTCGTAATTCCTATTTTGCATGGAACTATTTTATCATTTCAGATTAATTTCATTCATTTTTTTGATCTTCGCTTGATTTTGATTCCCACCCAAGCGACGGGAGGAGATAAAAAAAATACCTTCAGGATGAAAAGCAAATTATTACAGATGGAGCCCATCACATGTTATTATAATATCAATATTTGTATTAATATGTAAAAATGTGTACTTATATAGTGATTGCTTCCCAACCAAATCCGGATAATACAATTCAATTCAATTCTATTGTCTTTATTTTTGTACATAACACAAAAAATTGCGAAATTCAGGTTGAGGTAGGATCATTGTAACGGGGGTGATCTTACCACCCCAATAGAATACAAAAATAATAATAATATTGAAAAAATTAAAAAATTATAACTTCAAAAAATACAATACTACTTTTATAATACTAAAGAATTATAATTTCTACCTTAAGGGTAGTTTCAACAGCTGTTCCTGAACATGCTAATGCGCGCGCACGCTCCCTCTCGCCCCCTCCCTCCCCTCGCCCTTGCTAAACAAGTCAAACCACTTTCAAGTTGATCCCACTGTCTAGTGATCACTCGCGCCGCGCTCGTCGACGATGCAACAGCGTGCCGCTCTTGGCTTATCCTACTGTTTACATATAACCAGCCGACAACATTTATGGCTTTGACAAAACACGTGCGCGATTTATCAATAAATATAAACACACTTAATGTATTATTCAAGCATGTTGTACAATAAATTTATTTATTTATTAAATTTTATTTAAAGTGTTTTCCATTTACTTGTTTTAATTTTCGATAGAAGATTTTTTTGTTGAGTTTTAGAGTGGTTAGGTTTTATACTGAAACGATTCGGACGCATCTGGTTTTGAAGTGATTGTGTTTTTTTGTGTTTCGATTTTTCGTGTTTTTTTAATATATATTTGAAATCTGCTTTCGTAGAGGGTTCAATCAACTCTTGGCGGCAGATATATATGTTTTGTTTTGGCGATCGTTTCTCTAGTGTTTGGCAAAGTCAACCGATTTAGATTCTTTGAGGAGAAAATAAGGTAAGATGGAATTATATTTTTTTTCGTATTGTAAATTTGCCAGCGTGATTTTTGTGCATGGTTCATTTGGTAATACTGTTTTCAGATCGTGATTGATTTGAAGCGTGATTGAGTTTTAGGTCAAAACGTACGTCTATATACGTATATCTTTATACACAACGTACGTTGAACGTCACATTACCACATTTTATTAGATTTTGTATTTTGAAACGCAATTTTTCCTTCTGTATAATTTACGGATTTCCATCGATAATTGGTTCTTTCATTGTTCACTTGGAGTTTTAATGTAATATGTAAATCTTACCGCAATAGTTTCTACCTTACAATATTTGATAATTTAACTTTAAACAACGAAATATAAAATATCTTGTACACTAAGGCAGTGTGGGAGTGATTTTTATAGAAATTTATTCCTGTGATTACTTTTGATAAATTACGGCAGAATTGAATAAATCCGATTTCAAAACTAGTGTAAGCGAAATAATTCGATTGAATCTATTGAATTATAGTGAAATGAAATGTAATTCTGTGTTGAATATTAGTATAATAATATCACACAACGTTTCGATACTAAAAAGAAGAGTCATTGTTACAGTTAATTGTAATTAAATGACATTTTTTTTCTCACAATACCCGAATTACTTCATATATTTCAATACATAGGCTAATTTTGTACACCTTAGTTTCCTCATATTTTAATTGAATTGCTCCAATAAAGGAACAAATAAAATATAATGGTTTCACACGTAGTACATAATCTAAAACATTCGAGTGTGGGGATGATAGGGATCAATTGAGGATCGATTAAAGATCGATTAACCGTCGAACCGATCCTGGAATTGAAAGATCGATCTTCCTCATTTTTTTATTTATGTTCCTGGTTTATTACGATTTTTTTTTATAGTGATATTTTCGAAACTGAAGTAGGCCCAATATCTCTCACTGTGCTGCCAATTGCCAGTCCCATATAGTCCCTACGTCATAAACTGATAATTTTACTACTATATGCTGTCTATTTAGGACTGTTTTTGTTTTTGCCAATGATCTTGATTTCTACTGCCACAGACAGTGCAGACACAGATTATAAGCAACAGCCAACAAGTGTCACAAATTAAATTGAAGCGATCAAAATCAGTAATGAATAAAACAGGAAGGCAGTAACAGTGTTTGGAACTCAGGGTGCCTAGCTTAGGCCTAGCTTTCCTTACCATTACATTTCATATAAATTTGCCTTTATCGCTCATCCAAGAAAAAATATTCATACTTATCGTATGATTTCTTCGAAATAAAGTTGCCTCCCCCAATTTAAAGGCACGAGCCGCCACTGCATTAAGTTGATCTCATCAATTATTAATAAATTAAATAAACTAAAACTTATTTATCACATCAGCGTGTGGTTTACCTCTGTATATAGTCTAGGATGGTTCCTACAATATAGGCCACGACCGCATCCTACCACTATCCTTCCCATCACCTAAGTAACCTTCATCTTCTTAAAGGACATCACAACCCTGAAACTAGATTTTAATGAATAATGACGATATTTATTCCCCACATTTTAGAGAAAACTTGAAATCAGTATCTCAAATTCAGAAATTATGATCAATTTATTTGTCCTTTCTATGAATCCATATTTCCCTACTTCTCTATATCCACTCTTTCCACTTCCATTCTCACCCCTCCCCTTATAGGCCTACTTCTTTGTAATCCCTTTCCGATTCTATTGCTTAATTCCTTCCATCCTGTACATTCATTCTTGACTCTATAACAAACTGCAAAGCTCTAGAAAAAAAGGCACAGTTATCATTACAGTGCCTCTCTAAACCCAGTAAAATGAATACTCCGTACCGGCACATGCAGCGCAGTGGTTCATGTGCTCCGGGAAGCGAGGGGAATTTCGGACCCGGTTCGATCCCCGCCACCCACCATATTTACAGTGGTTTTTCGTGGTTTCCCTCTGTAGTCTAGGCTAATGCCGGGATGGTTCCTACAATAAGTCGGCCATGACCGCTTCCTTCCCACTATCCTTCCCATTACCCAAAGACCTTCATCCCATCATCTCATTGATCATCCATCCGACGCCATTAGATCTGCGCTATCATAACAGTGCGTCGTTAAAACAGAATATAAAAAAAAAGAAAAAAAAAGAATACTCCGTCAGATCCTCCTCGGTGGATCCTCCTTTTGATGCTGTGTGTTCCCCCGCATTCTTACATGTCCGCAAATTGTTAATAAATGCTAATCTAGACAGCCTAATATCCATTAATTGATTGTAACACATAAATTCCTTTTATGTGGCTAATGTCTGGTGTATAAATATACATCCGAAGATAGCTAACAAATACATGACCTTTGCCCTGGGATCAAATAAATCTGTAAAACGGCGGAGACTTTTGACGGGGAAGGGGCAGGGGGTTATAAATGGTGCCAACTTTTGTATACGCTTTAATTGGCTCGGAAAAAAGTGACTATAATTATGTTATTAATAAAATATGACATAAAATAATCAGCTGAAGATGTAGTTAAGAAGGCTCGAACCACCCGTGTGATAGTGGTGTGGGATAGGGGGGACGGTCGCTCGGCACCTATTTCTCCCGTGGATACAAGTTTATAGATGTTTTTTGTTGTACTGTGATGTGACTTATAGGTTTAAGAGTGCTAAGGAGTCAATTTGAAGAAATTTTGTTTTTTATTGTGATGAGACCTACCTTATATTGAAACGCCATGAGGTATCAAATCTATTATAATATGTTAATATCTTTTTAATATTTTCAATGTTATATACATTGAAAATACCGCCTTCCGTGGATTAGTCAACGAATAAACCACTGTAGAAACTGAACTGAAGTTACAGTTTGTCATGTTTTTTTCTAAACATTCTTTCACTTATAATCACTTCATAGTTTCATTACTAGAATTATTTTAGAATAATTTTTTTAATTATTAGAATTAAGTTACATTAATTAGAGTTATCACATTTTAATTATTCTTTGGGATGGTGACATTGCCCTTGTGGTGCCCCGTCCAAACGATCTCATGTCATCCATAGCCTTAATTGGGGAACAATGATTAAATATCAATTTCCGATGTTATTAAAATAATACATTAGAATTAGAATTTCGATATATTACAGTGTTCGAAAGTCATCACTAAAACACTGATATTTCGCTAAGCCAATTCCAGTGCCCTCTTAAGATGCATTAACACGTGCTAAGAAGTGAAGGTATTGGAACGAGTGTACTGTGTGGTCACGATCGACCGTTTCCCCTATGTTTCAGTATTGACGGTTGGGTGTGTCGACACGTCAACTATGCAGTGTAAGAATAGAGCTCTAAAGGGAGATTATATGATACAGGTTGACCGTGATATGCCAAAAACTTGCAGCGTGTTAAAATTACCCCCCTCCCCCTCCCCTCATTAACTCCCTCTTACCCCTCATCCTGATAGACGTAGACTTGCATATAATTGTGTTCCATGAGAGACGAATGTTTCGATCGACCGTCTTTTCTATCCCATATCATTATCGCATGGATGGTTCGAGCCTTTTTCTGGATACGAGGATATTTGATATATGCGAATTGACAAATGTATAATGTGATAGTCTAGAGTAACATGTACACTCGCGGTCACATAAAATGGTTAATTCTGAAATTTAAATATACGCACTTTTAACTGCTGGAAATAATTTGAACCCGGCACATGTAGCGCAGTGGTTAATGCGCTTGCTTCATTTCTGTGCACGAAAACTGATCCAAATTGAATCTGGACAGTTTTAGGGTCAATTCGGTTGAAACAATTTTGAGATTATCAATTTCAAAATTGTAAAAGAACTTAAGATAAGAGGTCGGTTGAAAAAAATTGATAAACAAATCTCATCTCATTTTTGCACCTAATTTTTTATTTCAAAATTTTTTCATAAAATAATTAGATTAATTCAATATCACTTTGATGATTTATTTGAAGGCCTGTTTATTGATAAAATATACTATCTATAAAAAATTGCAATAACATTCTCATTATTGTACAAAGATATATTGATTTTTTCACGCATATCATTCTAATATTGCACTTTGCGAACAGCTGTTTATAAATATTTTATCTACAATTTGAATTACAAATTTTGAATTCTCAATCAAATATTCCTGCTCCATTATTATAGTTTCCAAATTATTCTTATTCCAACTAAACGCTCTCTCAATTCATCCATCTCTTCTTAATGTCTTTATAAACGTTCCCTTCTCATTGATTCCTTGGTTTGATTCCTCGTCCAATAAAAAGCATGGATCATTACGCGAGGTTTTATACGGGTAATAAGACAGACTAATAACGCTTTAGTTGATTCACTTTGACTGGCGATTAATTAGCATACGCTTAGTTTATGGTCGCGGCTTGGACAAATGCCATTGAAGTAGCCACTGACTGAACTGGAACTATACATACATGTATATTGTAATTTATTAGATGTTTTTAATAATATTATAATAGGCATGGTACGTCATGTACAGTGGCGGTTGGCAGGGAGTGTGGGTGAAATCTGAGGAAAACTGATAATTGTAATTGCTCGCCGTGGCGAGAATATGGATATATATTTTTTTAATTTTGTTGTAACACTAAAAATCAATGGACATATCAATAATAAAAATGGAGAGAGAGAGAGAGAGAGAGAGAGAGAGAGAGAGAGAGAGAGAGCGACATGAGAGTAGTATTTTATATTTGGAAGAAAATATATATAGGCCTATCTTTAATTAAAGGTTAATAGTTTCGCTGTTACGCTCAAAAAATAATTATACAATTACTTATAATATAGTATGTTGTAATAACTAATGAAATGAAATAACTATTATTAAAACTTTCTCTCAATTATGAGTATAGATGGAACAAATCTTCTATAAATCGTTATAAAATATTTACAATTAGGCTTGGGCATATTCTTACATTTTTATTCCAAAAGTAGAAAATACTAGAATCCTAGAATAATGACGACATTTATTTACCTAATTCATTTTAATTTTAATTAATTCATTTGTCCTCCAGAACCCGATCCTTTCTCTGAGGCGTGACGTAGACATTACTCGATTCTATTTTATGTTCCTATACAGAATCGGTAATGCCTATACGTAATGCCAAGTCTCTTTTTGTCTAATGGTGCTTAACGACCCCACCAACAGCTAGGTTATACGGGATAGTACGAATGAGCGAGTGATAATGCAACGATGAAGTGATGATAGGTGAAAGGACGTGTTTATAGAAACCCATGCCTTATGCTGGACTCGAACCCACGCCCTACAGTCACTCCAGTCTCTGAAGCGTGCCTCAGCTGACTGAGCTATCGAGGACGGCATGCCAAGTCTCGGGAGAACAAAAACACCATTTATAATTTCTCTGAAATTAAAATGATTTCTATTTTAATCTGAAATTAGAAAATAAATATCGTCATTATTAATTTAAACCCAAAGTTTCAGTGCTGCGATGTCCTTTAAATTAATAAACCCATTCACAAAATATCTTCGCTGTTTCAACAGTCTCCCCCAGTACCCCACTGGTCGTACTAAGGCTGACGCTAGATGGGAAGTTACCTTGATATGACTAATAGTTTTATTTAGCATATAAATGATGTTTTGCATCGAGTCAGGTGCGTAAATATGTTAATGTGAAACTTGCGAGCCAAATGGTGTCATTTATCATATTTGTTTGAAACACTGTCAAGAATTATTTCATAGTATGTTTTTATAATCTATTTATAAATTATTGATTACAATTATTCAATAACATTTTTAATATTGACATGTAAGACTTGAAACAGAAAGTCAATGTTTCTCAAATTAGATCAAATATATATAGGTAGGATCGTTCGGACGGGGCACCAAGGACGATCTCGCCACTTCAATTTAGATCAACCTAATATATAGCAAAGTTCAGATTCAAATAAAGTTCAACGGTACAGATAATTACATCTTTTGTTGTTATCACCTAAAAGTAGGCCTAACACAGATTTCTACACACCTTGATTTCAATTAAATATAAAATATATGCAAATACATTCATAGTATAATTGTATTTTATATCTCATACATAACATAGGCCTACTAGTTTATATATGTGTGTATTTGCACATTCATTCTAATTTCATATAAAAATATTTATAAAATATATATTGTACATTTACAAGCATCGTCCACTCCTCCCACCCCCCCCCACGCCCCCACCCCCCCTCCGGCGATAAATATTTCATTAAAATCTGTCTATACAGCCGTTATCAGTTACTAGTTGCTGCATGCGAATTGCTATCATAAAACAACAATGCGTTTTACATAATAGTGTTGTTTTATGCAAGTACTCCCCCCCCCCCCCCTCTGCATGCTCAGCGAGATAATTAGATACATGAATAACGATGTAATAATATTGTCGTATACTTTCTATATGACGCAGCGTTAGTGTCTGTAACTTCTGACGGGAGATGGTTTCATCTGTGTTGTTGATGATAATAATCAATAACATCGGTAACCGAAGTCAAAGTCTATTAGGAAATAAATGAATGGTTCAGCTATGGAAATAATTGAAGACGCATAATACGTAAATATAGGAAATACTTGTATGTAAACAATTGTATAGACAAAAGAAGGACCTCTACCAATAATATAGTTCTATAAACTTCGGTACCGGTATTTACATGACTTTGAAACATACAGTTGTGTTTCTTATTGTGTATCTCGTCTTGAAAAATCCCAATAGTGTATAGGTAAGAACCGTAAGATGAAGGTGTAATGGGGAGGGGATGAAATCTCGCGGGGATGATAATGGAATTATAGTCACGTCACTGCAATTGCCCTTATACTACCCCCAAATAACCTATGGTGTTGGTGGGGTCGTTGAGGAAACAACATTAGCTCCACTCAATCGCACATAAAGTCAGCACTTTCTTCATCCAATAAGAGCCGATTGTACCAACTGATGATTAAATAATAATTAGTTAAGCATTACTTAAGGTACAAAAATAACATGGGTAACCAAGGGTGATAACAAGTTAATTGGCTAATTTTTGCTTAATTCACTAATCATCACTAGGTACAACCGGCTCTAAGCGATTTGAAATAGATAGTTCAACATGTCCACATTATGTACATTTATTTATATTGGAGTAACGACGCACTGTACTGATGACTGAGATATATTGGCGTCTCGAGAATAATATATAATATTATGATAAGACCAAGATCATGTGTTTTTGGTTAGTAGTAATAAGACGGCCGTGATCTGATCAAGGATAACCATCCCAGTACTGAGCTGAATGACCGAGTTAAACCAAGAAAAACCCTTGTAAAGATGGTCAACCAACGGTTCAGTTTACTAGCCACTCGACCACCTGTACATCTACCAGTCCATATCATGATTCAAAACTACCAACGGAACAATGTCTAAAGAACACCAAATATGATTCGAAATATTATTTTTCGTACTTATGTATGTTGGTGTACCTTTTAAGGTCGGCCACCCATTAAGGCTTGCTCAAGTCTTCGACAGGTCGGTCGTGGGTTTCGAGGTGTTTAGGGTGTTCCGTTATTCTTTTGTTTCATACCTATTGGTTAATATCAGTCTTACATGGAAACTAGTTCTGCATTAACATTAACCAACATCTGTCTTGAACCACGTGGTACTCGAGTGCCGGTCAAGAGTTCTGTTTGGATATACGTGTTTTCAAGAAAGAAGAATGTGTCGTTTACGAAGATTCGCGACTTCATTGTTGTTAATTTTTGCCGGAACGCACCGGAACGGCGTTCCGGTTCTTTTTTTGAAAATATTCCAGTTTTAAAATGATAAAAACCCAATTATAGGATGGATTTTCATTCATTCACTAATACTTTTTCCATGCGATATAATCTTTATAGACGAATATGAATATTTTCCCATTCTGAGACTTTTTTATATTTGTATATGTTATAATCAACATTATCGTTCAATCAAGATGAAAATAATTCCGAATATATTCTTTGGAATACGTTTTAAGGCCAAATTAATGAATATGTTGTATTTTTTTTTCATTATATTTTTGCACTGGCCGTGGGAGGTGGGAGAAGAAGGGATGGTTTACTTTTAGTTGCGTTTCGGTTCCTTTTTATTCACAAATTAAGCCCTGACGATATGTATATACATACACATTCAACGAACAACATAGGCATATGAAAAAATATCTATGAAATATGAGTAGATTCTATTTAAATTTTAGTTACAACCATTTTATTTGACCGCAAGTGTACTCTTTTGGAATTTTTTTCTTCTTTTGTTTACTCTCGCATATAGAGTCTAGTTAGCTACCATCCATACTTATAAGGCTGCAGTATTGCCACTAGCAATCATTATAATAATTAATAATTATTGAATTTTAAAATACTCTTCGTGGAACGGTAGTCGATAAAACTCGTCCGTCTCGCGGTATATACCAGCATTGACGATTGGGGGTGTTGATTTGTCACTATTCGTATATTTATATCCATTGCAAATGACAGTTACGATCAATAGTCTCCCCTATTCGAAACAACTAACGCGCGGGTGATTCGCGCCTTCATTTCTCCTGAATATAAGCATACCTGTTGATTATAGCGGTGGAATAGTGTTTTTAGTTTTTTTTTGTCGGCTCATTATAATAATATGTAAAACTCGGTGGATGGTTTAGTTTATCACCTCAAGCTATTGTTATTCAGTTAACAATGGTGAAGAATAGTTTATTTTTCCTAGGAACAAGTTTTCCACAGTTATTTTGGTAGACCTGTAGGGTCTATGATATTTCTGAACCAGGGAAACGCTATGCGCTTGCGTTTTGTGAGCGTAAGTTTTTTTCATTCGAAATAGGGAAACTGACAATTTTTGAAAATCGAGAAAGTTGAAGTGAATTTTATTATGTGTTCCTTTAATTCTAGTAATATTTTTAAGTTTTGTCTTTCCCAGATTATAGGCCGGTTAATTGAAATTATCCCTCGCGGATATTCTCTTATTCTGCTATATAACCTCCTTATGTAAAAAGAATTTAACATTTTCAATCACCTATAACTGGAATAGTTAGCATAGGTACTGCTTTAAAAATTCAAGTCAAATCGGGCATGAGTTCGAGTCCCGCACAAGGCATGTCTTATTGTGAACATCAGTCATCTATCGACCTCTTATGCGTGCCCCCCAATAACCCAGCTGTTGATGGGATAGGCAACAAAACATTAATCAGCTCGCCTATTCATGCCAGCGAGCTGCGAGAAGAAAGAAAAGTAAAATCGGTCAAGAATAAATGCGAATCTTTACGATTGTACATAAACTACTTGTTGGAGCACGCCCGCTGTTCATGCTATTATAGTATACTAGTAGGGTGTCATCCTTATTCACAGCATAGTCATGACGTCACATATATTATCTAAAAAAATAAATACTTGTGTCCACGGAATAAAAATTTGCAGGGGACGCTGAAGAGCGTATACTGGAATGAGGTATACTCGACTGTGAGGTATGGGCTTGGAGGTTCGCATGAATACCACCACATGCAGCGCAGTGATTAACGCGCTCGCTTTGTGTGATCCGGGAGGCGAGGGGAATTTCGAACCCCGTTCGATCCCCGCCGCCGACCATCTTTACAGAGGTATTTCATGGTTTCCCTCTGTAGTCTAATGCTGGGATGGTTCCTACAATATATCGGCCATGACCGCTTCTTTCCCACTATCCTTCCAATTACCCAAGAACCTTCATCTCATCATCCCATCATCTCATTAATTATACATCTGACGGCATTAGATCTGCGTTATCATAACAGTGCGTCGTTAAACCCAATATATATATATATATATACACTGGCGTCGGAACCGGGGGGGGGGGCAGGGGGGGCAATGCCCCCCCCAACTTTCGGCCAGGGGGGGGCAAGGGGGGGCAAGAAAAAGGTCTTGCAAAAAAAAATTGAAAAGACGAGAAATAGAAAAGACGAGAAAAAGAAGGAGGAGAGAAAAAAAGAAAGAAAAAAAAGAAAGAAAGAGTAGGAAGGAAAGATGTAGACCTATTTGGATGGATAAATTGTACATAGATTCATATTTCACATTGCATAGAAAATCAAATATCAGATGGGCACCTTCAGTTTTAGGAGAAAATTGATTTTTGCATCTAAGTCTCATCTGGAACACGTTGAACCATATTGAAAAAGGTGTGATTTGAAGGAATTTGGTGTACTGTTTTGGAATGATAGCTCTGGTAAGTAGTTATTAGTTATCAGAAAACAACAAACAACCCCAGTGCTTCTTTCAGATATAAATTATTCATTACAATTTTTGTAAATTTTGTAAATTTCCAAAATTCCAACAGTCGTAACAATGACAATACAATGAAATGGAGAAAGGTAACTTCCAATAAGGGTCGTTCGGTGACTGCCAGGGGCGTCAAATTTGAGGGGCGCTATCGGCGCACATTTGTAACATTCTATTAATAATAATATGCCATAAATCGTATTCTATTTTACTTGTGCATTATTGGGTGGAGAAAATGTTATCATTCGAACAGCATTGTTATCGAAGACATGAATTTTCTTGGTCATCCAGATTTCCGAAACTAGCTCTCAGTACACTAAGAATTCATGAATTCAGAAATTCCCAATTCCAAAACCGTAGAATCGTATGTAAAAAGTAAATTCACAAAATTCTGCGGGACTTGGTTCCTCCACACTGCATTCACTTTCACTATGCCAATGATTTTTGGATCATATTAAGACCCTTTGCCCAGTGGCTAAAATGATCCAGAATGACCCTGCATTCAAACTATTTTGTCAATACAGGACCATCATTTCAAAAATTATTTCTCATTAAACTTTCTTGAATCACGTTAAATACGTGTAAATAGGGTCGTTTATAATTCTTCGAGGCGGGGGTCCTTACCCTATTTCTACTGCGAGTCATGCTGTCAGTAACATGGTTGAAACTTCTATGAGCTATCTTTTCTTTCAGCCTATTATAATTATATTTTTACAAACCATTTTATAATCAAACAACTTCATGCTGTCATTTGATTGCTTACTTTACGTCGAGGGCCCTATATTATATAATAATTTATATTCATGAAAAAATCAGGTAGTATGATATCATACTTTCAACCGTCATTCAAGTGACTTTGGTGCAATATATGGTCTTTAAAGTGTTTTGCCCTTAACCCTCCCACCTGACCCAGTCGGGCAGATAAGTGTTTATATTCAGAAAGTGTCCATTTGTACGCTTGGCATCATCGTATAACTGATACAGTTAATTGGATTATAATGATACCATTCGTGCTCGGCATAAAATTTAGTTATGGGCTGTCTTAGAAATGATTCGTCACTTTCCAGAGCATATGTGGAACATATTGTCACGACACCATAATAACTTCATGATTTTTATTAAATAAAATATATAGTAATATCTGTTTCAAAGTGGCATATACTGAAAAAATTAATACATCAACTGATCTGCCTTCAAATGCACCTACACATTTTCGACAATATACTGATATATATATATATACATTATATAATAAATATATATATATATATATATATATATATATATATATATATATATATATATATATATATATATATATATATATATATATATATATATATATATATATATATATATATATATATATATAAACCGGAAGCATTATGCATATTTTTTTTATCGTTTTCGTAGTAAATACAAAAATACATAGCTGCTTTGAAAGTGCAATACGAAATCTATAAAACCTATAAATAGAATGTTCCGCTGCACAATTATCCACAAAGCTGCAACTATTTATAGATGCCATTGACCTCGAGTTGTGTTCTATGACGTTCTGGGGGTGGTGTGTTGGGGGGGGGGGTAGGGGGGTGAATTAATCATCCGTGATGCTTCGAGTTCGAGAGCGATAGACAATATGAACGGGAGGGTGAGAGAGAGAGAGAGAGAGAGAGATAGAGAGATTTTATCGAGATATTATACATCAAATGTTGCACGGATGTTTTGTATTGGTGGCTTTTATCTTTAATTTGTGTTTTTGTGCACGTGAAATTGTGGATATTTTGTATCGGGCTGAAATGTACAGTGTGGTTCATAGATACTATCCCATGATAGTTGAGGTCCTTACTGGATCATTTGATTCATATTGTGTTTAACGACGTACCGTACACGTCATGATAGTTTTAAGACGGCATGTAGAAATAAGTCTACTGACGACAGTGAGATAATGGGAAGATTAGGCCAAAGGTGATTTTTTTCCCTGCCTGTAAAAGAACCACCCCACACATTCACAACCATCCCAGACAAAGAAAACCAAGAAAAAACTATTCAAGTTTGATTGGTTTAAGTTTGATTTAGTAATTTTAATTTCTGAAATTGAGATGATGATTTCGGGTTTTCTCTAAAATTTCGAGAATAAATATCGTCGTTATTCGTTAAAATCTAGTTCCAGAGTTATGATGTCCTTTAAAAAAGTCAAAGAGAATTGTATAATTTTATGGATCATGCGCTTGGCCAAATCTGTACCCGCATGTTACAGCGAACTCTCTGTGACAAAACGTTGCTATTGTATACATAGTAGGGCACGTTTTAGGGGTGCTGACCCCCCTTCAGCCCCTGATCCCCCCCACCCCCACCCCGCTCAACGCTCAACGCACAATGATTTATGTTTGTTATTAAACGTGTCTTTCACTTAATAGTGTTATTAATTCAATGCAGGCCAGTTCACACATGCTGCATTTTATACGTCACAAAACTGAGAAATGTCAGGAAATAATGTCGTGGAAGCGTGCAGGGTGCTTATATACAAATCGAGAAATTTATATTTACTATTTTTTTTTCATTTTCAAAATCCAGTGTTATTGAATGAAAAGTTCACATCTCCAAGATAATTTTATGCTCTTCAATTAATATGACATTTTATTTTTGTGATTTCGAAAAACACTTTTTAAGATAATACGTCAATGAATTTCATCACATTCTTTTTATTCATTTACGTATTAGGTACCTTAAAACTGATTGAATTAACTGAAATTGAATGTCATATTAATTGAAGAGCATAAAACTATCTTGAAGATGTGAACTTTTGATTCAGTTACACTGGTTTTTGAACATGGAAAAAATTAGTAAAGGTGAATTTTTCTATTTTTATAAGCACCGCGTGCATGTAGGCCCTATAACGTATTATAGATAAGCTTCATTGAACGCTTTTGAAGGACGCGGCTTAAAGATGATCGATATTCGTACCCCTGAATAACCTAGTTATTGATGGGGTCGTTCTCGTTGTCGAGAAACTAAAAAGTTGAGAAAAAGAAAAAGTCAGAAAAGACATATATTATCAAAAACACATGGTGCTTAATGAAAACTTGAAGAATTGATGAAAACTTAGAACTTACTTAGAGAAATTCACCTTCCCATTTTTTTTTTCTATGCAGACGAATCAGTGTTATTGATTGATAAGTATAGGCCTATATCAACTCCAAGATAATTTTATGCTCTTTAATCAATAGCCATTCTATTTTTTGTGAATTCAATCAGTTTTAAGATAATGTACGTCAATGAATTTCATCACATTCTTGGTATTCATTGATGTCTTATCTTGAAACTGATTGAATTTATGAAAATAGAATGTCATGATAATTGAAGTGCATCAGATTATTCAGTGTAGATATACATTTTATTCAATTACACTGTTTCGAGAATTTCGAAAAAATATATTTAGATGAATCTCACTATATTTATAAGCACCGTGCACATATGCACCCCCTTGAATTGTTATAATTGAAACAATATTCAGATATTTTTGCCATTATTGGCCCTAATTTAAACGGCACCGTTACTACATTAATGATGCTAGTGTGAACATGGCTTGTGCGCAGACTCCAGCTGCATTATAGTATAATGAAATAGGCCTACTATTGAGCTCTGTAACTGATTGAGGGGGGGGGGGGAGGGAGACGGGGTCTTTCAGGTCAATGTCCAATCATTTAGCCCTTTCACTTTTAATTCGCTGCGTTCAAACATTGGAACACGCTTGATATAAATCACTTCTTAATTGTTTTTATTGGCGCGTAGACAATCATTGTTGGAACATTAGGTCTCTCCGAGTGGTTGCAACTCGCATATTTGGTGTACACCTGATTTCAGATTTCAAGATTCTAGGTGATTTAAAAGATCTCAAGAGATTTTAGGGATTTCAAGAGATTTCTTAGGGATTTCAAGAGATTTCAGGGATTTCAAGAGATTTCAGGGATTTCAAGTGATTTCATAGGGATTTCAAGAGATTTCAGGGATTTCAAAAGATTTCAGGGATTTCAAAAGATTTCAGGGTTTTCAAAAGATTTCAGGGATTTCATAGCATTTCGTGATATTTCAGGGTTTCAAGAGATTTCAGGGATTTCCAGAGATGTCATAGGGATTTCAGTAGATTTCAAGAGATTTCAGGGACTTTTTTGCAAATAGTTTTTGCCTTTCATATTTTAATTTTTTAATGTAGGCCTATAGGCCTACTTACATATTTGTTCGATACTAAGTCACTTTGTTGATTATAAATTCAACCAAATCCTAGATAGCGTCATGGCTCAGGTTTCATATATTGAATGTGATATGGATGGTAAATAAATCAAACACTATCCAAGGACTAGTAACCAGCAGTCCATTTCAGTCCATCTCATCTTCAATGAATGAAACACATACAGTAAACAGTAAGAACCGATATACCGTCTCCTCTATCAACCAACACTAACGATTGTCGGTGTCGACCCTTCCAACAGCAGTCTCCGTATCACACAAAGGAGGGTCGATTTTCACCGCTACTTTACCCACAAAAGAGTTGCCCATTCATTGATAATTTGTAACACGCATACCGTAGCTCTTTCTCCTTGTCTCCCCCGCTCACCCCTTCTCCTCTCTTTCTCACCCTCTCTCTCTCTCTCTCTCTCTCTCTCTCTCTCCCTCTCCCTCTCTCTCTCTCTCTCTCTCTCTCTCTTCTCTCTCTCTCCCTCTTCCTCTCTCTCTCTCTCTCTCTCTCTCTCTCTCTCTCCCTCTCTCTCTCTCTCTCTCTCTCTCTCTCTCTCTCTCTCTCTCTCTCTCTCTTTTTTTTGTAAGTTGCTTAACGACCCCACCAACAGCTAGGTTATACCTACGTAGGTACGAATGAGCGGGTGATAATGAAACGATGAAGTGATGATAGATGAAAGGACGTTTACAAAAAACCATGCCTTATGCAGGACTCGAACCCACGCCCAACGGTGTCTTCAGTTTTACCGCTAGCGATAATTGACTTAGCCACCGGGGCGGCTCTCTCTCTCTACCCCCCTCTCTCTTCCCCCTCTCTCTCTCTCTCTCTCTCTCTTTTCACAGCTGCGTACCGGTACTTCTTGCTCTCGTTGCGATTGACAAGATCAACCTTGTCCGGGGGTGATATGCGGACAAGGGTAGATCGTATACATGTCCACAGCTTGCTAAGACTTGTCCAATTGTTGTAGACAGTCAGGGCCCAAGTGATGCTTGAGAGATTGACAGCAGGTATGCTATGGGATGACAATACAAGCAGAGTAAAGCCATGGTAAAGCCTTCTAGATCAGTAGTAGGATTTTTTTTTATTATGTTGTTTAACGACCCCACCTACAGCTAAGTTATACGGGGGTACGAATGAGCGAGTACTAATGCAGCGATGAAGTGATAATAGGTGAAAGAAGGTGTAAAATAACCCATGTGTCTTATGCGGGATTCGAACCCAAACCCGACAATCACTTCAGTGTCTGATTGAGCTAACGAGGGCGTCGGTTTGATTATATCTATGGGATGAGTTTTGGTGAAGATCTCCATGCGACTCGTATGGTACTTTTTCTGTGTTTCATGTTTTATTTTTATGCACTTATTTGTTTTTACGTCAATTATTATTTCCGAAAAAAGGTATTATTGTAATATCACGTTCTAAAACAACTCGATATGCTACCCGATTCGTGATTCCACTGGTTCCACTGGTTCCTGCTTTTACTGGTGTCTTGGTTCCACTGGTGCCTGCTTTTACTGGTGTCTATGGTTCCACTGGTTCCTCGTTTCACGGGTTCCACTGGTTCCTGATTCCTGGTTTTACTGGTGTCTTGGTTCCACTGGTTCCTGCTTTTACTGGTGTCTATGGTTCCACTGGTTCCTCGTTTCACTGGTTCCACTGGTTCCTGTTTTCCGGCTGGTAACGTACCATAAGTCGGTCGGCTTTCCACTGGTTCCTGTTTTCCGGCTGGTAACGTACCATAAGTCGGTCGTGGCCTGTTATCAGGAAAATATTCTTCATCTTTTCACGTCTAATAGTCCTACGTAAGTCCTGTATTTACTATTTAGAGATTAATAATTTCATCCTTCTTCACTGCATTTTATCTCTTCAATCCCACACTTTGATTCATCTAACCACTAATATGACTATTAATTGAACATCTATTCCATATTCTGGTGTTGGCAAGCTGTCAAGGATTCAATTAACACATATAGATAATAGCGAGCCAAAAGTCACAGTTATTATCTACTGTTAGGGCTATTAATAGCTTATAGTCTCGTGCGCAGGCGCCTGGTATTAAATTAGGTGGAACGAGACGATTTTTATAGTCAATTAATATAGTTTTTAAAGATATCGATATGTTGATGTTGTGTTAATTAAACGAGGAGAAAAAAAGAGGAGGAAAAGCGCATGCGTTGTGGGGTGAGAGGATGAGTAAGTTGTATTCGTATGGAATACTTTTTTATATTGTGTTTTAACGACGCACTGTAATGATAGCGAAGATCTATTGGCGTCGGATGGATGATTAATGAGATGATGTGATGATGAGATGAAGGTTCTTGGGTAATGGGAAGGATAGTGGGAAGGAAGCGGTCATGGCCGATTTATTGTAGGAACCATCCCGGCATTAGACTATAGAGGGAAACCATGAAAAACCCCTGTAAAGGTGGTCGGCGGTGGGGATCGAACCGGGTCCGAAAATCCCTCGCCTCCCGGATCACACGAAGCGAGTGCGTTAACCACTGTGATGATGGGTACATGCCTTCTTTCTTTAATTTTATTGCGCTTATATTTCTTCAATTAGTAGGCCTATATACTGAAAATAATTAAGAAAAAATGGTCTTTCATCAATAAAGTGGAAAATGTATTTGATTAATTGTAATAGGGCTAGTCGATTCTACGAACTGATGATAGGGTATTGATTAGTTAATTATTGATTTCGTTACGTGCTTAACCAAGGGTGTTTGTCGCTGATTCTTGCTTAATCCACAAATCATCACTAGCTACACAACTGGCTTTACATGAGCTAATTATTAATCAATGCACAAAAAGAAGAAAATTACAAAAATTAGTAGACAGGGTTGACAACAATTTTTATAAATAGGCCCCTACATACTTATGGTTTAACGAGTTAGTGATAATCAAGATCTATTGGCGTCGGATGAATGATTAATTCGAAATGGCTAGAGTTTAAAAGGATAGATACAGGTTTCTTGGGTAATGAGAGGGATAGAGAAGATAGGCCTACATTCTCTTCCATCTATACATAATTACTATGAAGAAATATAAAATTATTATTATTAATATAAATGTATTACCTTCCCTCCGCAAACATTTCGGTAGAAACTTAATAGCTCTGATTATTACACTTATATTAAACATAATTACGGATCTTCCAGTTATATTTGCATATCAACTCGTAAAACTTGATCACGTGACGTAGGCTTTTACAGCTGAAGAGGCTTTAAAGTTTATGAAATGTAATAAATAGGCTATTAAATGTGTGTGATGACGATTCTACTTTGCAGTCCCCTCTTCCCCTCCGCCCCCTCCACCTCCCCACCACTCCACCCCCTGCCTTATACCCCGGGTATTATTACATCATGTAGCTAGTTGTCTCCTTGAAAGAGGATGATCCTCTACCAACGTAACAAACATTAATACTAACGTTATGTTTGCGTGTCTACTGTATTTTGGAATATTATTATTTTTCTGGACAAAATTTACGATAAAAATCCCAACGTCATCTTTCAACAGCTTTGAAATATTAAAGGCCATCACAAGCCTGAAACAAGATTTCAATGGATAATGCCGATATTTATTCATCGGATTTAAGAGAAACATGTAGTTTATCATTTCATGCAGTTTCTGAAGTTAAAATTAATTTGTTGGTCCTTCAGAGACCGTCATGACGTAGTCGTAGAGATTACCGATTCTGTATAGAAACATGCACAGAATCGAGTAATGTCTACGTCACGATCTCAGAAAAAGGGCCGGGTCCTGGAGGGCAAATTAATTATTCATCATTTCTTAATTTGAGATGATGATTCATAGTTTTCTCTGGAATTAGGGTAACAAATATCGTTAAATTCGTTAAAATCAGATTTTTAAAATTGGAACGATATCAATATTTACAAGTATCGAGTATTTTATATTATATGGTTGGTAGTAGATTCTTTCGTTGTTACGAATGTTTTTTCGTGGAATCCTTTTTTGTTATACATAAACATATTCGTAGTAAAATCTTGTGCGTATTTCTCAATGATATCTAACGACATCGTTAAATAGTAAATACTCATTAAACGGCTCGTTAAAGTACTCGTTTTTGCTATTGGAAGTGATTTAATGATATTTTCATTAAAACAGTGAAATGATGTTTCAACTTTTATTGACTGTAATAAATTTTATGCACCAATGATTGATGTATTTAAAAAATAATACACTGATCTGATCCTCGTGTATTGAATAATTTAATTTTAACGCCTACCTTTATTGCTGTATTTATAGTGATTTAATTTATTAGTGACAGAGAGGTAAATATAACGTGCTCATCCTGCTGGTATGGATTATTCGATGAATAAAACAAACAACATTTTGCCGGTGCTTATCCTACAAATCGATAAATTTATCTTTACCATATTTTTCAATTTTCAAAAACCAGCGTAATTGAATGAAAAGTTCACATCTCCAAGATAATTGTATAGGGAGGGCCTATGCTCTTTTCAAAAACCAGGGTAATTGAATGAAAAGTTCACATCTCCAAGATAATTGTATGCTCTTTAATTAATATGACATTTTATTTTTGTGAATTCAATCAGTTTTGAGATAATACGTCAATGCTTTTTAATCATTGACGTATTATCTTAAAACTGATTGAATTCACTGAAATAGTATGTCATTTCAATTTAAGAGCATACAATTATCTTGGAGATGGAAACTTTTCATTCAGTTACACTGGTTTTTGAACATGGAACAAAATTCGTGAAGGTGAATTTCTCTATTTTTATAAGCACCGTGCCTATATCGACTTTATAAATACTGTACGGTTGCGGTCAGATAAATCACGTTATTATTTCATAATTTATCCTGAAGAAAATATACTGATTTTATTATAACAAAAGAAAGAAAGACAGCATATTCATTCCATCCAAATGATAAATTATCAGTTGAAAGTGTTTCGATTTTACTCAAATCTAAAATCAAATTTCGGATTGAATCATTTTGTGTGACCACAAGTGTACATTTTCAAATTTAATGCACTCAAAAAAATATATTATAAAAGTCCGACTTTTCAAGCGGAACATATATCTCGTAAAAATGCTCGACGTACATATATGAAATTGCTTCAGTTATTCTTTAAATAAATGCACGTCTGCATAATATTTTTTGTCTTGCCTTCCTCCACCCCCACCCCCACCAGAAAAGAAATTGCTAAAAATAATAGAAGATCGTGCTCTGAGCTATTTTCGTGAATGCTACGGCCCCCTCCTGCCCCCTGTGTCTTCCCCCCCTCCCCTCCCTCTTGCCTATCGTGCTGCCCAGAAGAACTACGTCTTGATTTATAGCTGGTTGAATTAGTAACACAGTAATTGGACGTGACAGTAATTACACACACACACACACACACATATACTGCGGTAGTTTATTAGTGGTGTGCAGTCGGAACACGCGAGCGGTAATCGAAGAGGATAGAGGAGACGGTCGATCGGTTCACGGACGCGCATCTAAGATTTCGTTTACCGTAGTTAATTGTTAGTATTTCGTTTGATTTCGTGAATATTTATTGGCGTTATCGATTGATAGATGAGTAATGCAAAAGATTTGGTATCAAAAAATAGATCGAGATATTGTTTCGATCTATATCGAAAATATCGAATCGAATTTGATATGTAATATTTGAAGGATATTGCTGGTTATGTTGGTCAATTGTTTTAGTTATTAATATATGTCTCGGAATTGATATCGATTATTGAATATTTCGAGTCCTAAAATACCGTATATCGATCAAATATATCGAATTCTATTCCAAAAATATTCGGCTTACAATTACAACTGAATCGCGAGATAGATTTCGCAAATTACACGTTTTGATTTTAATTTTCTTTTCGTCCATTTTAGATTTTTTTTGGAAAACTTAGAAAATCTATTGTTAAATTTTGAAAGCGCATTCGGCTGTCATATATTATTGATCATATTGAAAATATTATTCGTTCACGGATCAATGTAGTTTGAAACTAAATCTCATAGGCTTAATAATGAAATAATTATAAGCTACTGTGTAATTCATCAAAGTATCATATTATAGGATACTGTAAAAATGTAGCTCTCAGGGATTTTTAATCTGCAGTTTTCAAAGTTTCAATTTAATACTATGACTATAATAAATATGAGTGAATACATATTATATTTCAACATCTTTTTGAATCTTGATATCAATTTAAATCTATATTGAAGCCGCTTACCAATTACACATAGAGCTTTGGCCTATGTAGGTTTAGAGCCATCATTTAGAGTCAATAAGTTGGCCGGCATGTTGATTTATTGACAGTTTTAGTTCGGTTGCAATAATTCAAGGGGGCGTGGCCGAAAAAGAGAAAGAAAGAGAGAGAGAGAGAGAGAGAGAGAGAGAGAGTGGACAAATAATTCATGGGTGGTGGTGCGTACGCAAAGAAAACGAGAGAAATAATTGATTTTGTGGTTGTGTTTTATTTTCTTATTTTTAGAGACTCTTTTGAATTGGTGATTTATTTGTAGATTTGTCTGGAATGTGTACCTCAAAAAAAATAGCGAAAAAAGTTTTCGCAAAGTAAAATAAAATGGCTCGTATAATAGTAAAATAACTTGAATGAAATAAGTTGAATTATTTTGATGAACTAGAAGAAATCTAAAATACATAATGATGTTGATAAAAGGTTTTTGTTAAAGTGTTGATCCTTGACACAAGTCAATTGTCATCCCTAATCAGGATTAAGGATGTCAAGTTGGGACTTTTCGGATGGAGAATCACAAACTCACCATCCAGAAGAAAATCATTAATTGTTATTTTGTGGTGTATTTTGTTATTTTTTTTATGTTTTTATTTTGGTAATTGTACAATTTGTATAGTGAACACTGAACTTTGAATTAGTTCAGGTTTTTCTGTCATGTACCATTTATGCAAAAGTAAAACGAATAATTTAATGATCTGCCTGTACTGACTGACTTTCATCAAGCACTCTCTGATCTCTTTTCGAATACTTTCTTTCAAAATCTACCGTTCATCTTCAGCATAGTATTTTTCTGAATTATTGCTTTCAAAATTATTTTATTGTCAAATAAAAGTAAACCCATCTTCAAGTTATCTCTTTTAATTAGAATTAGTTACATTTTCATTGGCGTTCTGATGAAGCAATGTTATGTCCAAAGACATAATAATAATACTCTTCAACTAAAATTATGCTCGGAATATAATGAAGATTCCAAATGATATGAATATAAACATAAACTTGTTTAACGACCTTCCTTCACCAACAATACAAGGTCCGTATTCTAATCCGGAAGAGTGTTTTTTCACATCTCTTCTGTCAGGGGCTTAGCCAAACACTTATTTCACATAATAATCATCTCATCTCTCTCTCTCTTTCTCTCTCTCTCTCTCTCTCTCTCTCTCTCTCTCTCTCTCTATCTCTCTCTTTCTTCCTCCCCCACCCTCTGTTCTCTATGGTCGAATAACAGAATGAAAAAGCGCTAGAGAACGAAAATAAGAAAAGAGCGATCGGACCACACCGCCGCCTTCCTCTACTTTATTATGTTCGCGTTCCGAAACCTTGCGGAGGAATTTCGTTGACGATCAAGAAGGCGTATATAATAATGGTCAGCGAGGAATGTGTGATCTGCTTTTGTTGCTGTTGTTTGTTGTTAAGAAGATGGTTTACGAGGAGATTGTTGAGTGGGTCGTGAGGGTTTGTGGGGGGGGGGGGGGGGGGAGACCATTGAATAATGTTTAGAGACTGTTTGGCGGGAGTGTTTTGTGGAGTATGGAAAACGATAAAAGTGAAGGTGACGATAGGGAGGAGGAAGATACCGCTCACCGAATTTCATTTTTTTGAAATTTATATCGAAATTGAGACTGGATACAAAATCATTATATCTCAATTAAAGTTGAAGATGAAAGTAGGATCGTTCGAATGGAAAACCTCAAGGCTGATCTAACCATATCCCAAAGAATGATTAATACTATTTTCACTCGAATAAGAAACTCATTTCTTAAATTGCGAACAATCGAAACATTTAATTGGGAGGAGAAAAAAAAACATCAGCTCGCTGAAAACTCAATTAACAAACCAATTTCCAAGATTGTGAACAATACAAACATTCAATGGGAGGGAGGGAAGGGAAGGTGGGAGAAAAAATTAACAAACTATCTGAAATCTTTACAGAAACCATTCTTGCGTCCCGGTGTCTCATATGTCTCTCCTTTTGAATGGCCGATGCTTGTAACTCGTCCACATTCTTTCACCTCTCCACATTGTTCTCTGGTTCTTTTATACCCCGATATCCGTCACCCCCCCCCCCCCCTCCCCAACACCCCCGCCACCCACCGCAGCGGTCTTCGACGTGTGAAGAGGCTTCGTGTTTCATTCATTTACGACCGAGCGCAGATGTTGACGACGCAGAACGTCCGGCCGGTGGTGCTGGAGGATAGGGGGAACAGACGAGCGTGACGTTCAGGGTGGCACGGCGTGAAATACACGGAGTGGACATGGTGAATAGGGAGCTTAGGCGTGGAATGTGATTAAAATGGTTTTGTTGTAGAAATATTGGAATTGTTATATTAGGTGTGTTCGATTTTTGAAAGAAGATGGTGCGAATCACCCAAGCGTTTGTGGTGTGGGATAGGGGGGACGATCGTTCGGAGTATTCTATTTTGTTTTTTTCGGTGTGAGGAATTCTGAGAAAAGCCGCTTTATATAAATGGATAACTAAACGTTTTTAATTATAGTTGTGTCCACGAAAGAAGAAGGTCGTCCACCAATTGAATAATCGTAAACATGTCGATAATTGTGTGTGTGGTAGAAACGCATTCCAGCATACATATTTATTAAAGGACATCCCAACCCTGAAACCAGATTTTAACGAATAATGACGAATTATGTATCCCGAATTTGATAGAAAACTGGAAATCATAATCTGAATTTCAGAATGTAGGCAGCTATAATTGATGTAATTTGTGCTCTAGGATCCGGTCCTTTTTCTGAGGCGTGACGTAGAGATTACTTGATTCTGTGTATGCTTCCATACAGAATCGGTAATGCCTACGTCATGACTCATGGTCTCCCGAAGTAAAAAAAAAAAAATCAGAAATTGAGATGATGATTTCTAGTTTTTTCCTAAAATCAGGAAATTATTTTCTTTACATCGATTGAATACTCTGAAAGCTATTACGAAGAGCAACAGGTGAAATAATTAAATCCAGAACAGTTCTAATAGGCAATAGATAAAAAAGGGAGGCAGTGACATCATAGTTTCAAAATCAAGTTGTATTTAGCTTCTTATTACATTTTCATAGAAATATGCCTATATCGCTCATCTAATAACAAATATGTTGTGTTTTCGTAGGAAATTATATTTCCTACTAAAAATGTTAAAATTGCTCTTGCTGGTTATCAAAATAATTGTACCTAACTCATTTTAATGAATGAATATTAAACAGAACCCATACCTACGCCACTGCCCCCTAACTGAGCCCCTCACCCCCCCCCCCCTCATAACCCGTTACCAAATTATGAAAACTAAAAAAAGAACAACTTTTCGATGTCTTAATCTCGGTCATGACAATGGGACTGAATAATATATTTATTTTCAAGTTTTATTTTCTTGGCATGTTGCCATTTTGTTTCTCCATCATTATTCTTGTTCGCATGCTTGTTTGTAATGGAAGATCATTATCTAGATTGTAGATGTGAACCGAGAGAGCCGGGTTCGTGCCCGCGGAGGGACGACTCCACTTAACTTGAAAGTTTAACAGAACAGACGCTAAATCTAGACGTGCCGTTATCATAATAGAACTTATACATGATAGTACTTTTTTTATTTTTATTTGATAAAGATATTTGTTTATTTAGATTATATACTTGGATTCGTACGAAAGATGAAGGAGCGAATCACCCGTGTGATAGTGTTGTGGGATAGGGGGACGGTCGATCGCAACCTTCATTTCTCGTAGACACAAGTAAATATAATATTGTAGATATCAATTGCACAGAAGACGAAGTATAACCAGATTAGAAAGAGGTGGAGAATGCATATTATACGTTCGTGCAAAACTCAAGTGTTTATATCTTGCCAACGTGTCTAATTTCAGCAAAAATATATAGGCATTATATATATATATATATATATATATATATATATATATATATATATATATATATATATACATAAGCAAAAAATAATATAAGCATTAATTAGATTACCACATCTTTTTTTAATAGTGCTTAACGACCCCACAACAGCCAGGTTATACGGGGGTACGAATGAGCGGGTGATAATGCAACGATGAAGTGATTATAGGTGAAAGGACGTTTTACAAAAACCCATGCCTTATGCGGGACTCGAACCCACGTCCAACGGTCAATTCAGTGTCTGAAGCGTGCCTCAGCTGACTGAGCTAACGAGGGCGACTACACCACAGTTTTATTATTATTTCCATGTCCCTATCATCAGTATGTCCTCCGCGACTCAGTCAATTATAGCACTGCGGAAGAAACTGAAGTCAAGTCGCGAGTGGATTCGAGTCTCGCATAAAGCATGCGTTATATCATCATCATCACCTCATCTTTTCACTATCACCCGCTCATTCGTAACCCCGTATAACCTAGCTGTTGGTGGGGTCTTTAAGTTAAGCAGCAATAAAAATAAATCAGTCGGCCTCTTGTCACTTTATATAGTTAGCTACATCTGTGAATTTGTAAATCATCAAAAAATTTCGCAAAATCTACTCCCATACTCTCTTAGTATATATAGCATACATGCAAACTTCGAAGATATACAATGTGAATATACATCTTCGGGAAGTTTTACATAAACGTATACGCATTGCCGCTACTTTTGAAAACAAAATTTATAAATGCGACAACTTACAACCCTACTAAGATTTTTTCATCTACTCTGATATTTTTGCTGCATAGATAAACTACATAACACACCGTTTGTATGTAGACTCTTAATAGTATTATTTCTGCTTCTTTATTTTCCCGACTCGAATCTCAAAAACCATTCACCAGAAAAGTTTTGGTGCATGGCGTCTATATGCCCAATACATCTTATATATTTTCAATATCATCCCTCCTCATACCCCACCCCCTCCATCCCATCGTCATGTCTAGTCTTTTCGGACGATTAACCTCTCCCTCCCCCCCTCCCCATCCTCTGGACCAACAGTCTCTATCTATCATCTATCATTTATGTCTCACTATCTTCTCTCTGGGTGTATATTTGTATCCGTAAGAGATGGTTCCGAGCGACCGTCCCCATCCCACTATCCCCCACCATGCCCCAGCGTACCATGGTTCGCGGCTTATTTCGTCTGAGGATAGGGGAGAATATAAATACCTTGGCTACAAGTGTGTTGATCAACTGGCTGTGAGTTGAGGTGAGGCGCTAGATTAGGGTGCAGAGTTTGTTGCTTTCCGCGAATGCGTTTTGCGTTATATGCGTTATGTTGTATGATATTTTGATAGATTAGAGAATAGAAAAGAGTGGAAATGAATTCAAAACTGGGATGAGAGCATAATATAATGTCCCGTACGTATTTGAGATTTTTAGCAAACAAAGCAGTCAAGAAAATGAAAAAAATGAATGAATAACTATTTGGTATTCAAATGGAATCGAGAACCATAGGGTATAATCGTAGGTTAAGAAGGTTGTGGTGGTTATGGGTTATGGAGAAGGTTGATTTTTATATGTAGGCCTATTTTAAACTAACAGAAATCAAACAATATGACTATAAATACATGTTTCTGATCTCTTGTGTTTACTTTTGGAAATGATAAAAACACCTATACCACTAGTTGGTTTTTACAGATTGTTTGGTTTCTATAGCTATTAATTGAAAGATACCAACCTTTCCCATAACCCCATTCATGTCTTATTTAGTTCAAAACCTAAATAGTTGATTTATTCACATCGTTATTTCCAACCATGCCTTAGCTATTTGCTAAAAAATACGTGTGGCCCTCAGTCTTATAGAATGCAGTAGAATCAATTTTATTTATGAATATAATATAAATTTAATACACGTGTATATATATATATATATATATATATATATATATGTTGCTTAGCGACCCCACCAACAGCTAGGTTATACGGGGGTACGAATGAGCGGATGATAATGAAACGAAGAAGTGTTGATAGGTGAAAGGACGTTTACAAAAACCCATGCCTTATGCGGGACTCGAACCCACGCCCAACGGTGACTTCAGTTACTACCGCTAGCGATAAGACTTAGCCACCGGGGCGGCTCAGGTAGCTCAGGTAGCTCGGCCATCTGAAGGTCCCGGGTTCAATTCCCGGTCGAGACGTATCTTTTACGACATGGCTAGAATATTCCACACATCTCGATATTGGATCGTATCCAAGAAGTTTAATAAAACAATCCCACAGTGACAACATTTGATCCGAGACATGTTGGGTGGCCTGCTGACAAGAAGGAAACATTTGATTGGCCGGCGAAGTGCATGTGTGAAGACCAAGTGTTCGCAGCGAGGGAAAAGGTTGCTATGGTTTCGTGTATTGTTGAGATTCTTGTTGAGCGCGGCGTGGATGGTAAAACCGCAAGGTCGCCAAGGGAACCTTGGGGCGTGCTACACCAAGAGGGGCCAGTTACTTCCGTAACCCGATACGGTTTATGTCCACCGCCGGAAAGATTTCTTTTCATTTTAGTGGGGGACGCCGAAGAGCGTATACTGGAATGAAGTTGACTCGGTCGTGTGACATGGGCTTCGGGGTACTTGTCAATGGAATGTGTTAGGGTTCAGGTAAGGTTGGACACCTAAACCCATGTCACACAACCGAGTCGACTTTATTCCGGTATATGCTTTTCAGGCGCTCGTTTTAATGTTGCTTGACGACCCCCCTCCCATACGAGGCGGCGATCGTTCTCCCCTCACCCTGTTTAACGTGGTTAGGGGCCCTCATTCAGTTCTGTAGCTATTGGGGGATGAAAGTAGACAAGTTGAATACTGAATAATAAATTAATTTTAGATCATTTATAGTATAATTCAATTTGTGATAGCGTTGTATTATTACACACATAAAGTAATAATATGCACCTTCACAGATAATGTATTTTGAATGTTATTCCATTGCTCAGCCTTGCAATTTCTTCAAAAATTAATGTGGTTTTGTTTTTTCTCTACGGGGGTCCCATTTTAAATCCCCGCCCGGCCCCCCTCCTCCCAGTCCACCCCTGGTAAGCAATGACATATTCATAAACACAGACAGATGCCAAGTTGTTGTGTGGGATTTCGCTCTAGATTGGAGATTTCACTGATTAACCTTGACAGTGAATGCGACTGTTCTTAGCTAGCTCAATAGTTTGGTGTCATGGCAGACCTATTATACTCTATATAATGTGATGCTGAATCGACTGAGTCATGGCTATGATTGGCTGTTGTCAGCAGAATTAGCAGACATCCTGTCCGCTGATTGCCTGACCAACACTAATGAGATATGTCAGCAGGTCTGTTTGGTATCAGCGAGGGAAAACGAGCTAGTTCTGAGCAAAAGCTGCACTGCAATTGAATTGTGAAAGCATATGCAGTGTTTTGAAAATGTACATTTATCATTTGGGGTATTTTAAGAGGGAGGAGCTGTGACGATGATGATATATGGGTTAATCAGGCTGATTATAATTGGGATATTAATTCAAAATTCATTCCAAAAATGGATTTGGATTTGGAGATATGCCGTCTTCATGAAAAGAAAACAACACTTCCAACTTTATACCTATACCTGTGAAAATGTTAGAATCCCCGAGATTAATTATTTTAGTTTACATGATTCTGATAGCATTGAATTATCTGCGAATTTTCCCGTATTAAAATTTTGATTTCTTTTGTACCGTTCAAAAGCTATCATCAAAATAATGATATTTCGTCAAATCGACCCCCATGCACTCTTTAGTTTGTTCAGGCAATCTCTCCACATAGGAGGTTTTCTCTTACGTTGCTTTCTTGTTATACTATTACTTGCCAGTAAATTTATACCAACTCTTTCATTTCGACAAAATGTATTCTGTTGCAATATTTACGCCATAATGTCACATAGCCAGAATAAAAATGTACAAAAACGAATGAGAGAGTGACGTGTTCAAAAATTATAATAAAAGTGGGCTTTTAGCAGATACATTATGTAGTGTATGTGTGACAATTGACAACATTAAAAATATACTGCGCATGCGCGACTCGACGCATTGCATCCTGGGATGCGTATTATGAACACCTCGTTTGACAGATGATTTGTATGTGCGTGAATGTCGTTTGTTGTGATGAAATATGAGTGAAATTAAGGTATCAAAGCACGGCGGAACTATTTGCTGCGTTCCATTGTGTATCAAAAACACTAAATATAGCCGTGATGTTTCATGGCATCGTTTTCCCAAAGATTTGAATTTGAGAAAGGAATGGATAAGGCGAATTCGACGTAAGGGACCCAAGGGCAAGTTTAGCGAATGGGTTCCTACTACAAGCCATAGAATTTGTGGAGCACATTTTAATAAAAGTGGAAAGAAAAAGTACGAAGATAAACTGCCTTGCTTCTTTCCGAACAAAGTATATTCCAACAAACATTTGCATACGCGTGAAACGCCAATCAGACCCAGACCTGTCGAAGGTAAGCCCATTTATTTGACTGTAGGCTTAGTGACATTTTATGACAGAGAGGGCCTAACCCAGCATCTGGCAAGGCGTAGGCCCCTAGGTTTAGGCCTATCATAATTAGTGTACCAGGCCTGAAAATTTTCAAGTTGGCCCCAGGTGTTAGGCCTACAGGCGTACAAACGAAACCTAACCTTAAAATGTGTAGGCCTAGGCATACTTGATGGCCTAGGTGGTTGACCTAGTGCATGATGTAAAGATGAAAATGTACTGTGATTGTCGTTGGAATATTATGAGCACAGTTTTCTTATTTATAGGAATTTATAGGCCCTAGTATCATTGAGTTATGCTAGTATCCACATGTGCATTATCATACCCAGACGTAACGATTATGTTCTTTCAGTTGGAACCTACGAGCAAATAATCTACCCAGTTCAGTTTGATGATGCATCACCTTCGTTTTGGTCACAACCTGGCAGTGACATCGATCTTAGTTTGGCATGTGATATGACAGTCTTTGATGTAGGAGCCAATGTCATTATTGAATATGGGAGCAGAAGATCTACTATCGGGCCTATAAGTCAATGTGTAGAACCTCAAGTATGCGAGAGTGTTAGTGGATACCAATCACACTGTGAGTTTCTTTTCTTTTTTATGCATATCTCATTATGAGACATACAAAACAATACTCTAAACATACAAAAGACAGTCACCTTGCAATTTTGTAGACTTAACTAAAAAATGATTATTACGATAGTGCATGACGTAAAGATGAAAACGTTGAAATATTATAATCATTTTCACAGGTCTACACAAATATACGTTTCTTTATAATGAACTACAGTTGTCACTATCCAAATTTGTATCCAAATCCATAGAACGCTCCGTGTTTACCAAAATTGGATCATATGAGTGGGTTAGGCGTATAGTGTATATTAATGTTGTTTAGCTGACTTAACGCTTCTATTCTTCAACCTTGATTCCAGTTCATTCTTACACTTTGACAGAAGAAAATCATCTGACTGCTATCTACAAGTTGAAAAAAAACCTTGATGAAGTAATTTCTGCAAACGATGCACTTACGACAGAAAACAACATTTTGAAGAGAGAAATTAAGTACTTGAAAGAGAAGTGGATGGTTGCCGAGACACAGCTGAGTCTGGAAAAATCGAAACCGTCACCTGTGACTCAATTTTCACTTGCATCAATAATTAATGATGATAAGAAAATACGATTCTATACTGGATTTGAGAATAGAACAAGGTTGAAAATATTTTTAGATTTTTTAATTGATGTTCACAATGGGTATAAAAAAAAAAAAAAATCTTGCAGTGGTAGACCTAAAGCTCTTTGTGTAGAAGATGAAATATTTGCCGTATTGTGCCGGTTACGACTCGGACTACTCGAGGCCGATTTGGCATGCCGATTTCAAGTTAGCGTAAGCACTATAAATAACATTTGGCAGTTCTGGGTAAACTTTATTGCGTCAAGTGTCTCTCAGATACCCATTTGGCCTAGTAGAGAAACAGTAAATCAATTTATGCCAGAAGAGTTCAAGGAGCGATATCCTTCGACACGAATAATTCTCGATTGTACGGAACTATTCATTGAAAATCCTACCGAGTTTCGAGTACAAAGTGATACATATTCGTCATACAAATCCCATAACACAGCAAAAGGATTGATTGGTATAACTCCTAATGGATTTGTCTCTCTTGTATCTGATCTTGTACCTGGTCGAGTTTCTGATAAGGTAATTACTAACGATAGTGGACTTTATGCTAAGCTGGAACCAGGTGATGCAGTTATGGCTGATCGGGGCTTTTTAATAGAAGAAAGTTTAAACGAAGTTGGGGTAAGCCTTAATATCCCGCCATTTCTTCAGGGTAGGGAACAGTTGAGCTTGGACGATGAACAGGTTACTCGTGACATCGCCAAACTACGGATTCATGTTGAGCGAGTAATTAGGGGAGTGAAACAGTTTAGAATATTAAAATACGTGTTTCCAAATTCCATGGCTGACAAATTAGACCCAATATGGAAAATTTGTTGTATACTCACAAATTTCATAAATGAACCTTTATTACAGAGAAATCAATCGGACTTGGATGGATAAGTCTACTGGTTGTGGTGAATATCAATAAGGATATTATTTGTATATTTTGATGATATTTCAATTGTGAAATATAATTATGTGTAAACACATCAAGTCATACTCATACAATAGTACTGTAAATCTTCAGATTCAATGTAATTAGTAAATTACTGTATGTAGACCTACTTGTAGCCGTCAACATTGTAATTCATATGCAGATAGTTGATACAGTATTTGTAGGCCTGTATGCCTAATACATTAATGCAATAATGCATAAGTTTACAACTTTCAAGTTTTTCTCACATTACTGTCAATATCACATTTTCATTCAACTAGGCCTAATATGCCTAATACATCAGTCTTTTTTGAGTAAGATCATGAACCTGATTAATATAGCCATTATTTGTCAATTATCATTTTTGTTTTGGCCAGTGCAACAAATGATCAATAAATATGATGTAAACAACATTTGCATCCATTCATTTATGGTAAAAGGTAACAATTGTCAAGTCTTATGCATCCATTTAATCCACTGCAGGCTAGAATACTCTAGAGCATTTTTTAAATTATTATTATTACAGTTCGATTAACAATGGTGAGCTGTTCCAATCGACTAACTCCCTTATCCCTCCAACACTAGCGTCCTCTGCCAAAACTCGTGAATCGGTCTCGTCATTCCACCATGTCTAAACCATGGAAAATAATCATCATACTAAATTACTAATTGAAAATAATATTATACATTTGATTACCACAGCCATTGCAGTTCATCTAGTGTCGGTTAACACAGCCATTATATTTTAAACCATGGAAAATAATCATCATACTAAATTACTAATTGAAAATAATATTATACATTTGATTACCACAGCCATTGCAGTTCATCTAGTGTCGGTTAACACAGCCATTATATTTTAAATATTTTAAACCATGGAAAATAATCATCATACTAAATTACTAATTGAAAATAATATTATACATTTGATTACCACAGCCATTGCAGTTCATCTAGTGTCGGTTAACACAGCCATTATATTTTAAATTATCATTAATAGGCCTTGCCGCCCCGATGGCTAAGTCAATTATCGCTAGCGGTAGTAACTGAAGTCACCGTTGGGCGTGGGTTCGAGTCCCACATAAGGCATGGGTTTTTGTGAACGTCCTTTCATCTATCTCTTGATCGTTTCATTATCATCCGCTCATTCGTACCCCCGTATAACCTAGCTGTTGGTGGGGTCGTTAAGCAACATTAAATTAAATTAAATTAATAGGCCTTTATACAACTAATTATAACAAGAACTATAGGCCTACAATAATAGTATTTTGAATTATTCACCAGCATCTGATGATAAACACAGCCATCATTCTATCTTCAGAGCCGCCCCCGTGCCTCAGTCAACTATCGCACAGCGTTGGATGTGGGTTCGGGTCCCGCACAATACACGAGTTTTTGTAAACAAAAATAGGGAAATATACCGACCTACTTATTTTTTAACTATACAACTAAACTCAACTAGGCCTATGAAACGTTTTTTCTGTTTTCCAGCGTTCTCTGCCCTAAAAACACTGAGTTGAGTAATTATGCGGCATATTGGCAATAACATATTTTCTTTCAAATCTATAACACATTTTCTGAATTTACTCTTGCTTTAACAAAAAAAAATGAAAGTTTAGGCAGTACAACAGTCGTCCAAAAGCCTGGATCGAAACTAATCCTCTCAACGTTCACGTCTTTACCAGAGTCTACAACAAAATCACACCAGGTTAAGCCTGTTATAGCAAGTTGACCCTGGACTTGGTAGTAATACGAATGTGATTTTTTCAATTCCAGATTTTTACTAAGGTAAATTGCTTTTCCATTCTTGATGGCTTCGAGAATAGAGAGACCCATCTCCATGGCCTTGGCGAGTGTTTTAATCTCTAATAAGCCAAACTGCTGGATTGATTTGTCGAACACCAATCCGTCCGGTGAGGCTCCTAAAAATGGAACGCCGGGATTGACGCAGAAGCCGCAACAAAACACCTCGACTTGGCCTCCCTTGCTGGCTACATATTTTTCTTTAGCCACAGCTTCATTTTCCAGTCCAACCTTCATGAACTTCGACTGGAAACTGCCTCTCTTGAAAATTTTCTGGATGAAATCGGGTGTAATAGCTGCTCTCCGGCATACTATATCTTTAAAACGTGACGATGTTATCCTAAACTCACGTTCCGCGTGCCAAAGCTCGCAGTTACTTTGGTCCCGAGTCTTCTTCTCCAGCTCAATTGCATCTTCCAAATGTAAATCACATTCCAGGGTAGAATAATCTATCTTTTCTGTACCTTGTACATCATGGTACCACAGGATGCTTGTGGGAAGTGAAGGAGGTAGAATATCTTGGGAAATGGGCCCAGTGGAAGAGGTTGGAATTCCAGAAGTTACAGGAGGAGCTAAGGAAATGGGTATGAAATTATTCTCGGCAAGTGTAGCACGGAACATAGGGGACAGATTGGCTCGAGTCAATGAATTGTGGATGTTTTGAGTGTTGTTGGTAGTGACGGGATATGTGAAAGATGACACTCGTCTGAATTTTATCTTCACTCTTCCCGGAACATGTTTGACGAAGACCAAATCTTTAAATTTGGATGTTCTAACTCTTGATTTGGTTGTTCCAACTCCCCATACTCGCTTCTTCTCTGTACACGCTACAGCAGGCTGGTCTGCAATATACTTTTGACCGCTTTGTACAACATCGAAGATAAACCAGAGTAGCGCAGAAACGTGTTTGCAAACGCCTCCTTTTCCGGCAGGGCAATTACAATAGCCCGCAGACACACTTGCATCGCTGCTCTGTATCTTCGCCTCAACGATATATTTTTTTGAGAGGGAGAATGATGCCTCACATTTGGCCTTTAAGAACACAAAACCATCCGTTGCGTAACTCAATAGTACGTTACTAACTTTGTTCGATTTAAATAGGCGATAACCAGACAAACAGTGTTTTCTGGCCCCATGCCGTTGATGGTGTGAATTTATATTGGAGCTAGAGAAGATCCCTGGAAAGTGTTTCAACAGCTTGGTTCAGTTTCCCTGAGGTAGGTCGTCCAGCCCTCGATGCTGGGCTGGTTGCAGCACTCGTAACGGCAGCACATCACGACACTTCTCGGACTCATTGTTTAATGATGCCTTACTTAGCCTGAAATGACAAAAATGTACATTATTCATGTACTAAAATGAGAATCAATGTCTACATACGCCTAGCCATATATTATCCCTAGGCCTAGGCACGTGGCTTATTTAGTTCAGGCTGTTGGTGTATAACTAAATAGAATAGAATATGCATTGCCATTCAAAATAAAGCTGAAGACTAGAATATAATAAAGGTCCTAAATACAAATGTTATGGTCAATCCCAGAATAGGCCCACCAATACTCATTTTTCCTATAAAATGTATCGCATGCCTTGCCTTAACCTACAAATTCAATGTCCTAACCTATATTTAACCTCAAACTAGATCATTACTAAACCTAGATATACAGCTTACTCCCGCGTACTGTAGGTCATGCATGCTTGCTATTAATTGTCCATTAATTTTACATAAGATAATCAAGTAATATGCTGGTCATATAGCTCGTAATAATGGTATAAAACAGGTGCTTACATTTGATCAACTTCACAATCCTCAACGTGGTTTAACTGCGAAACGTTAGCAGAGTTGAAGGGCAGAACGGCAAGTTGTAATACCACTCCCAAGATGCAATGCGCGCTATTGTAGATGGCGCTGGTGATTGTTAATATTGTCTATTACTTCAGTACTTCACTTGACTGAAATGTCACATCTGATATTTGTTTTGACTCCAGAGTATAACCAGGCGCGGCTCGTGAAAGTATCAGCAACTGAGGCTTTTAAAAACTAATGAAAATAAGTATACTAAACCCACAAACACACAGGGTCTGGGTTACAGGCCCTACCCGCGTTAGCAATTTTTTCATATACCCAACATAATACCATGAAAGAAAATATTATATTCCTATCGTCTCTAGCTTTAGAAAAAAGATCGCAAATTGAGCTCTTCTGGTTGTTTGATTATCTCATTTGATATAGTATAGCATACATAGTATAGAATAATTAATGTTTCGTCATATATACGTGTAAAAGTCAAAGATCGAAAGTCAAAGGTTCGAATCCCGCATCACTTCATAGTTTCATAAACCCCCGTACCCCCGTATAACCTATAGCGGCTGGTGGGGTTGGTGGGGTAAGCAAACAATAACCATTACCATAAACCATAATCCCATTCACAATATAATCTGAACTTCAATCACCACGCAAAACTGAAAGAAACGATAATTCATCCTAATGTTGGTCCGGAGAGAGTTTGCTCTAGAATCATCATGATTTGCATTTCCACACACAGCTACAATCCAAGATACAATCCAAGACTGTCACGGCCCACGAGATAAGGCAGTAAATTGAAGGAAACACCTACATACATAATGATGTATATGACGTATATTACACGATTTTATGCACATCCGAGCTAAACAAATGTTAACATATGGTATATCTTCAATAAATTCTTCCGAATGCTTTGTTTTTTAGTTCTGGTTATCGTTCAGAATTATAAAAATCGAACATGCATTTTGCCTATTGTAGAGCATCGATGAAGTGAGCCGACATATTTCTGGCATATTGATGGCACATTTCTGACATATTGCTGGCATACATATTTCTGGCATATTGTTGGAATATTGCTAGCATATTGCTGGCATATTGCTTGCATATTGCTTTCTTGCTGGCATATTGCCCCTACCGATCAGTCCGGCCTACTCTCACAAGCATAATGGAGATGTAGATAAGATGTAGGAGGACATGGTGTGGGATTGATATAGGCATTTGTTTCATCAGAACTGATGCTAATAGACAACTCAGTTGTTGTGACATGCGCAGAGCATTAAACACGTGGCTGTTATACTCTGACGTAAATATGGGAGAGTTTAAAAAGCGCTCCTTTGAAGGACGAAAACACGTGGATTTGTCGTCAATAACTCAATAAAATTCACGAGTACAACACTCCTTATTCATGTATATTGTATTCAACGACGAAGTTTAATGATAGCTAGGATCTATTGGCGTCGGATCAAAGATTAGTGAGATGATGGATTAATCAGATGAAGGTTTCTTAGGAAATGGGAAGTAAGCGGTCGTGGCATATTGTAAGAACCATAACGGTATTTGCAAAGGTTATAGATGGAAATGCGGAAAACACCGAACCAGTTTCCGATCTGCCCTCACAACCCGGGTCGCATGTTACCGCTGATATACCAATGCCAGTAACACTTCTTTCAAAGACTCTTCCATTTAAATCGACAAAATTTTGGAAGATACTTTTTCTGGCTGGTAGTAAACCAATGACACGGCAATATGATCAAAACTCAAAATTCAATTTAATACGATAGTTGATATGTTATGGTTTTATGACGGAGAAAACTGCAATAGTAATAATGGAGCTGTACGCATGCACTGCATCCAATAATTAGCAAAATGCCTTGACACTGAACTTATAAATGTAGGACAATTATTGTAGTTGCAACTTACAATAATTGCGCCATTTAAAATAAGTACAGAGCTGTCATGTGTTATATAATATATGCATGCTATAATAAACACATGTTACTATTCACAGATTTCAAATTGCAATTCAGATAAGAAGTAAATTCTCTCTAAAAAAAAAAAAAAAAAAAAGATAAAAATGTAACCGATTAACTAGATACAATATATGATTGATTTTATTTCATAATTATTTCATGATAACGAAATAAGAGTAATGAGATGACCAATCTGTCGGTGTCATTTCCCCCCCCCCCCCCCCTTAAAAAAAAAAGGAACCGTATCATCACTCACTTCAACGAGAGGGAAACTTGGGTAAAACTCTTTCAAGATGGCCGCTCATGGCGGGAAAAGAGCCTCGTCTCTCGAATGTCTATTAAGTTGAGAACTGGCAAGCAATATTTCCGAGAACAATCACACTAATTTAAATTAATTTTCTTCACAAGTTATCATCATTGTTTTAGGCATATATTACCATCTTCAACTTTTGATCCTCATTAACATCCGAACCTCGTATAGTTAATACCAAAATCTAAACACTAAGCCTTTGAAAACATTTTAAGGCGGTGCATGCACGGTGCTTATAAAAATAGAGAAATTCATCTTTACTATTTTTTTTCTTCATCACGAACAAGTGTATTTGAATGAAAAGTATATCAAACCCAAGATAATTTTATGCTCTTTAATTAATATGACATTCTATTTCTGTGAATTCAATCAGTTCTAAGATAATACGTCAATAAATGTTATCACATTCTTGATATTTATTGACGTATTATCTTAAAACTGGTTGAATTAACAAAAATAGAATGTCATAATAATTAAAGAGCATAAAATCATCTTGGGTTTGATATACTTTTTATTCAAATACACTTGTTCGTGATGAAGAAAAAAATAGTAAAGATGAATTTCTCTATTTTTATAAGCACCGTGCATGCACCCCCTTAATTGGAAAACATGGCACAGAAATACCGTTATATTTTAGCTCGTTATGTTGGTAGATTACCGTAAAAACTCGTGAGTTAGAGTATAGAACGTGATCTTATTATAGGAGTTAGCACTTAGCACGTTTACCAATCAAAGACACGAACTTACTCATATACTTGTGTTCACTCAAGCATACCTCGTATACCAACTAAACAATTGTGAAACATTTGTAACTGACAAGAGAAATTCACCACAGCTTGAAACACTCGACGCTTTTGAAAGATGTAGTGGTGGCAATCGTAAATCTCGTCATTAAAAATCATTGACTTCAAAATATCACCAGCTGTGATAACATAACGGTAATATTTGTGTTTCTATGTTGGTAGACGACCTTCTTTTGTGGATACATGTGTACCAACATCAGAAGTCAATGTCCACTCAAGTATATTGTACATATGTGTGAGTGTACGGGTATTTTAAGTTGGTAATAACACGTATTCCAATATTTACGATATGTGAAATCTAATTGGCCGTGACCACAACGTCTTAATTATGTCACAGTGTAAATAACTACCTTACAGTATAGCAAACTCGAAGTGTATATGGTTGACTGATCATGACGATTGTTAGTTTTTATAATGACCCCACCAATAGCTAAGGTATTGGAGGGTACGAATGAATGGGTGTTTATAAGTAATGTTTACAAAGTCTCATGCCTTGTGCGGGGTTCGAACCTATGTCCTTGCGGGACCCGTTTAGAGTTTGTTAAGGGGTGCATGCACGGTGCTTATAAAATTGGTGAAATTCTACTTTACAATATTTTTTCATATTCAGGAACCAGTGTAATTGAATAAAAAGTATATCAATCCCAAGATAATTTGATGCTGTTTTATAATTTTGACATTCCATCTTTGTGAATTCAATCAGTTTTAAGATAACAAGTCAATGAATATCATGGAATGTGATGAAATTCATTGACTTATTATCTTCAAACTGATTGAATTCACAAAAAAGAATTGTCATATTAATTAAACACCATGACATTATTTTGGGGTTGATATACTTTCTATTCATTTACTCTGGTTCGTGAAGATAGAGAAAAATAATGAGGATGAATTTCTCTATTTCTATGAGCACCATACACGCACCCTCTTGAATGAGTTATTAAATCTCAAGATCGCTCTTGTGATGTCCGTCCGAACGATCCTACCCTTTTCATCCTTCGGCTTCACAGTGGAATTGGTCTCATGTCATTCCCAAGTATTACACGATAATTAAAAGCCTATATATATAAAATGATACCAACATAATAATATATATTCCCACTAAACACAAAAGCTTTGCTATACTTGAGAGAATCACGTTTATATACTATGAGACAACTGACTTGTGCGGGGGAGTGAGAGGCACTACACAGAAATACTTCCTTCCACATCGAGTTGACGGCTCGACACCCTCAATCGTCAGTAATGATATATATAGGGGAGACGGTCGATCGTTGCGGATCAAAAATAGTGAAAACGAGGCCTCTCAATTTTCTCATAACTATACGTGTGTGTGTGGGCTAAGAAGCTAAATGTGTTAATTTATTCAAAACGTATAGGAAATAGGCTGATCATGTTTAGAAGGACGTGGGTTCGTTATTCGTCGAGTACACTGTCAAACAAAAGTAAATACTTGCATCTCGTATATAAATATGTTTGAAAACAAATAAAGTAGTTGAAAGTGAATTGGCTGATTTGCGCTTTGGGGCTCATGGCAAGTGAAGTCAATCGAAAAAATGAGAAATGAAAATTCCATCTTCGATTTGGATGAATTTTTGCACAGTACTTGATTAGTATAAAAAAGAAGGCACGTGGATTTTCTTCTTCCTCTAGCTCTATTAGTTTTTAGTTACGGATGGCTCAAAATCTTAAATTTGAGTACGCTTCGTTCCATAAAATTGGGGGTATGTATCGAAGCTGACTCAAATTCGAATTTTTGGGTTGCCCTTAACTCAGAAACTATTAGAACTAGAGGGAAAAGAAAAAATACGTATATGTTCTTCTTTTTGTAATCAATATCTGTACGAAATTTTATTAAAATCCAAGACTGACATGAAAATGAGCCTCTTGATTTGAAGTGGAATGACCCCTTTCTGAAAAGATTAGCTCTTTTCAGGAGTTAATAAATATAACCATTTCTATATTTGTATCGACTGTCTTGCCATCTTCCGAATCATAAGTTAAATACCGACTCAATTAACAACCAACTTAGCTGGATTGGTTTTGCACGACCAGGAGATAAAATCTTTGTTCCAAAATATCAGTAATATGGCCGACTGTTTGTCGGTGTATTATACTTGCATTTGCGAGAGATGAGGGCTTGAACCACCCGTGCGTTAGTGATGAAGGATTGGTTAGACGGTCGATCGGAACCTTCATCTCTCGTGGATGCAAGTTACACACGAGAGATGAGGGCTTGAACCACCCGTGCGTTAGTGATGAAGGATTGGTTAGACGGTCGATCGGAACCTTTATCTCTCGTGGATGCAAGTTCCCCACGAGAGATGAAGGCTTGAACCACCCGTGCGTTAGTGATGAAGGATTGGTTAGACGGTCGACCGTAACCTTCATCTCTCGTGGATGCAAGTTCCCCACGAGAGATGAAGGCTTGAACCACCCGTGCGTTAGTGATGAAGGATTGGTTAGATGGTCGATCGTAACCTTTATCTCTCGTGTACACAAGTTACACACGAGAGATGAAGGCTTGAACCACCCGTGCGTTAGTGTTGGAGGATTGGTTAGACGGTCGACCGTAACCTTCATCTCTCGTGGATGCAATTGCAGTCTGTAGAAACCGTGGGATTGCTGTGTTATTACTTCGCGTTACGTGCAGACAGTTTGCATGATCACAGGGTCACTGTTCGACAGAAAAAAATGAAAACTTTACCTACGTTTTAATAATTAATATTAATCGAATTATGAATTATATAAATTTTCAAACGATTTCTGAAGTATCTAATTGAAACGAAATATATAAAATTATTTGAGACAGAATGGTGCCAGGAAAAAGAACGTTTTGGATCATATCAAATAATACTAATTCATTTGTTCAGAATTCATTGGTAATATTGATTATAATTGTTATCTTTTATTTTATATTGGGTTCAACGACGCACTGTTATGATAGCGAAGATCTATCAGCGTCGGATGGATGATTAATGAGTTGATGGGATGATGAGATGAAGGTTTCTTGGGTAATGGGAAGGATAGTGGGAAGAAAGAGGTCGTGGCCGACTTATTGTAGGAACCATCCCGGCATTAGCCTAGACTACAGAGGAAAACCACGGAAAACCCCTGTAAAGATGGTCGGCGGCGGGGATCGAACCGGCGTTAACCACCACGCTGTGCACGTGTGCCGGTAGCTCCACTTTTTCACGAGCAATATATAAATTATTGACAACTGCATATTGTTATATTTATGTATTCTTTAAATCGATATTGATCATTGGTTCGATATCAAATCGATCGAATATTGAATGTTCCAGTTTTATATCGAGTCGAAGTTCTCGAAAATCGAATCGATCGAAAATATCGCAATCGAACGGCAATCTTATGCTCGAGAATGTATTAAAATGATAACTATTTGCGTCCAGAGAAATGTTTTTGTTCTAATCGACGTGCATGGAAGTGTGGATTTTTATAAATTGAATATTGGAATTTTGATATTATCTAATGTCTAACGAAAGGAAAAGGACTTCTACCAACTTGTTAAACAAAAATATCATCATTGTATATTTGTTCCATTATATTGGAGTGGTAAGATCGCCCTTGTGGTGCCCCGTTCAAACGATCCTAAACTTTCATCCTTTGCCTTTATTGGGTAACAATGGCTTAGTGTCAAGTTTTCGATGTTGATAAAAAAATATATATATTTGTCTACAACTGTGATGGTAACAGGGTATTTTTTTTTTTCAGGACGAGGTTTACGATAAGAAAAGCAACTACATCACTCATCAAAAGCTGTGAATTCTTCAAGTTGCTCCAAGCTTATGTAAGTACCAAATTTGTATGATCAGGTGGTATCTTCATACAACAGAAAAAAAATGAAAAAATTTTCATCCTAAAAAATTGAATTTCGATTTTTTCTAAGAATACAATGATGAGCATATTTGACAATTTTAATGATAATCGGGTGAGCTATTAATCATCAAGGTATGTGTATTTCCAATACATTTCATTTATCAACATACCTCGATAGTCATACAACGCATTACGTTGCGTTTTCCTGGTTAAACCAAAGACAAAATACTACTGCTAGGACAAATAAATTCCCATGCACTCCTTTATTCTCCTCGCCAACTTCCGCAATTAGTACCTATACTCGCCACTGAATTAGGAACGGCCCTGATGACTTTTGGGTAGCACCACAATCCAGCACGCATGTAGCGCTTTCTAGCAAACTGCACGGGTACTACAAGTATTACATGTGCGAGGGTTAGAAGAGAGTGGTGATAAAGTAGTGGGGGTCGGTTTTATTCAAAATTCCTTGACATGTCTTGGTAGTAGGCTCAAGTCTTTCGTCTATGGTTAAAACTAGGACTATAGCTATCTACGATGGATACGCAACTTGGACTTGTCCCATGTTCTCCCAGCTGACGATCATCTCCAGTGCTAAGAAACCTCGACGCCACCTAGATCGACTAAAAGCTAGCTCTGATGGCCTGAGTATTCGATCTCAGTGGCTTAGATCGGTTTCATAGATCCAGAACAACGTCCCTCCATCGCGTATCCATCGTGTAGATAGCTATTGTCCTGGTTAAACCAAGACTTTATAGAACAATGCCATGTATATTGCTGTTAATTCGTCTCTAGATGATGTAATTTAATCCATAAAATCACCAAGGTTTCATAAAACTTTCAGACGAGCTGTATAATCACTCACAATAAATCTAAACATCAGTAAAAAAAATGTCTGTACTTGTTATTAAACAATAAAGCGAACTGACAGATGGAACTCGTACAAATAAAACGAATAAATAAGTAATAATCGTAAATAGTTCGAGAGTATACGTCAATCTAAAAACTGACACCATGCATTACCCAAGCCGATAAGATAGTTCTGTATCGGTGCTACTCTATCGGCCCTTGCAGCGAGTCTTGTTTTAGCAGCAAAAGATATTAAAAATATATTACAAAATATAATTATTTTGGAAGAATATTGAATTATTAAAAAAAAAATTGAATTTTTTAATAAATAAATAAATGTGTATTTAAATGATGCCTCAAGTATATGGTTATGGCGAGTTATTTTTTCATATTATACTCAAGAAACTAAGGGATTTCTATCAAATCGAGTTTACTTTCCGACATATTCAGAACATAAATCTCTATATACCCCTCTACGTTCATTTTATACTGATCACTGGGCTTCTGAGGGTGCATTCCTGTACAAGGTAAACCCAGTCTAACTTGAGTGCATGGGTGCATGCATGGGTGCATGCAGGGTGCTAATAAAAATGGAGAAATTCACTTGTACATTTTTTTATATTTTCACGAACCAGTGTAATTGAATAAAAAGTATATTAACCCTTGATAATTTCATGCTCTTCAATTAATGTGACATTCTATTTTTGTGAATTCAATCATTTTTAAGGTAATCCGTCGAAGAATTTCATCACATTCTGGTTATTCATTGACGTTTTGTCTTAAAAGTTAAAAGTGATTGAATTCACAAAAATAGAATGTCATATTAATTAAAGAGCATAAAATTATCTTGGAGTTGATATACTTTTTATTCAATGACACTGGTTCGTGAACATGAAAAAAAATCGTGAAGATAAATTTCTCCATTTTTATTAGTACCGTGCATTCACCAGCTGTTAGTATATTAGATAATACTGCTTTTCTGCTGTTTATTTGTGGTATTATCTTTTCACAAATAATTAAATCCGGATTAAACTATACAAGAATGGAAAAATCAACGTTCGTCATAACGCCATTTCAATACTAAGCCTCTACTAAGAGCCGGCTTTACGAACTTTCAATTAAGTATTAATTAACTAACTATTAGTTAAGGTACGAAAATATCATTATACGTAACCGCAAGGGTGATGAAAGTTAATCCTTCAACTATCGCTTAATCTACCAACTAAGATTTCTCAAAATCTGATCTTTATAAGTCAATTTATAATCATTTTCGAATTGTTAGCTGTTCGGTAGTGTACCCGTGCTTGCAGCAAAAAGATAACATCAATGTTGAGAATTCATGCTATTGTTGATGGAAAACTATTTTTAGTTATGGTGCGATGGTTTTGAACTGAGGAATCACCGGTACATGCAGTATAGTGGTTAACACGCTCGCATCATGTGATCCGGGAGACGAGGGAAATTTCTAACCCAGTTCGATCCCCGCCGCCGACCATCTTTACAGAGGTGTTTTATGGTTTCCCTCTGTAGTATAGGCTAATGCCGGGATGGTTCCTACAATAAGTCGGCCATGACCGCTTTTCTTCCCACTATCCTTCCTCTCCAGAACCTTCATCTAGTCATCCATCATCCAATAATCATCATCCAACGCATACATCTGCGCTATCATAAACAGTGCTGTTAGCTATAAAATAATATTTGCGTCAGGGCATCCCCTTGGATTCTGAAGTCAAATCGGTCATAGTTTCGAGTCCCGCGTAAGGGATGCACCATAAAAATAAAAATGGAAATAAAGTAAAAACGTATTAAAATTAAACTAAGAAGAAAAAATGAAACTGCTTGAACAAAAACAACAATCATCAACATCCAATTAATAGCAACGCTTTAGAAACTGAATTCCCCGTTGGGCGAAGGTTCGAATCCCGATTTTTGTGAACATCCTCTCACTCAACATCACTTCATAGTTTCATTATCCCCCGCTCCTTCGTACCCCCAAATCATCCATCTCTTGCTGGAGCAAACAATAACCCGAATCGTGGTGCAACTGGCCCCTGTTTGTGTGGAATGCCACTTCACCTCACAGTCTGTAGTGTTGAATGGATTTGAAGCAAGGCTAAACACAGTACGTCTTCAGGTATGCGCCGCCGCTAATAAGCCGTACTCGAGTTAGTCAATGAAACTATCATACCATGTTACGTATTAGTGGTGTACACACAGCTACACAAGCGAATTATTTGTACGCTCACGTACACAAGTGATGCGAAGTGGCTATAGGAATTGGACAGTAGTCTATGATATAACTCAGTGGTTTGATGTTATGGTTGGTCAAATTGAATTATTTATGATAGATTTGTTGGGTTAGATCAATTCGATTGGCTGGATTTGGTGGATTCACGTTAATTTAGGGTACGCGCAACGGGGGCGCTGAAGAACGTATAACGGAATAAAGTCGACTCGGTCTTGTAGGCTTGGGGGTACTAATGAACCGATGGTTGCACATGGGTTGAGGTAAGGTTGTACGCCTGAACTCAATTCACACAACCGAGGGACTTTTTCCGGTATGCTCTTTAGACGCCTCTAGAACAACAACAATAATAACAACAACAACAACAACAACAACAACAACATCAACATCCGCCCGTTCTGATGAATTGAGGCTATACCCAAGAGTTGATTGGATACATCAAGTGTTGAAAGTTGAAAGCTGCCATTTTGGTGGCAATGCACTGGATGGTCAATTTACAATTTTTTTAATTCTCCGGTTCACTAGTAACTGCGTGACCTGCGACTATTCGTATTAGTTGCCACCAAAATGGCGGCCTTGAATTTGTAATCATTACCCCTGCTGTTATCTTATGTGGCAGTATACGGTTTGACCAGAGGGTTGCACGCTGATCAGTCTTTCAGAAGACCGGGGTTCGATTCTCGCCATGGTCGACAATTTTGACAGTCGTATTTCGCGGTTTCCCTCTGTACTATAAGGTGAATATTGGTATGGCCCCTTGAACATAGACTACGAACTTTGCCTTCTCATCCGAGTCACCGAGTGAAAGACCCCATCATCTCATCGTTCTGTTACATCATTCCTAATTCACCGACGCCAATTCACCCCGAAATGAATCATTACAGCTAAACCTAATATCATTAAAAGCAAAGGGGAGAGGGAGCGGTATTTCTGTATTGCATTCTACTATTATTTATCGAAATATTCAACCTATAATTTGATCAATTTAAAATTCAAACTATAATACTCATTTTAAATACATGTCTGCTTTTATTATCTGAGAAAAACCACGAAAGATATCGATTATTGCCGTGCATGGCATCACGGAACAGATGCCACAACTGAGGAAAACCACGAAGAAACTTGAGATAATCGCCGTGGTCATAGTCTGGTAATTGATACCGGGTATGTGCTTTGTCATAACGCGGTGACCACACGTCTTTATCTTCACACTTGGAGTGTTTTGGACTTGGGTTACCATGGTTGCGTTTAATTGCATCTCGGCTGGATCGCGTTTCAAGACTTCGAATATAGAATATCATTAGTATACTCTGTTCATCAGAGCTCACGTTCATGAGGTTCATGATCTGTTCATGAGTATCCTTTTACTCCTTGATCCTTGCTAGAAAATACTCTAAGGAAGTGAGCACTGCCGCGTGGATTCGATTCTAGACGTACATTCCGCGTGTTTGTCGTGAAACCACGGTGAAAGTGAGGCAATTCCACCGCGGAATGGATTCGAGACTAGGCACCCGTCGAACTTGGACAGCATTATACGAAACATAAAAATGTGTTGATTAAGCTAATCACTAATTAAGATACAAATATATATTTTTTATATTGGGTTTAAGTACGTACTGTTATGATAACTAAGATCTAATGGCGTCGGATGGATGATTAATGAGATGATGAGATGAAGGTTCTTGGGTAATGGGAAGGATAGTGGGAAGGAAGCGGTCATGGCCGACTTATTGTAGGAACCATCCCGGCATTAGCCTAGACTACAGAGGAAAACCATGAAAAACCCATGTAAAGATGGTCGGCGGTGGGGATCGAACTGAGTTCGAAATTCACCTCGCCTCCCGGATTACATGAAGCGAGCGCGTTAACCACTGCGCTGCATGTGCCGGTAAATAATAAATATATCATAATTGGTTACCAATGGTAATAGCAAGGTAATCCAATAATTACACATTTAGTTTTCCTAAAACTGGACCTAAACCCAATACCATCGACTTTCGACAAACTAGATGGCTTAATATAGTATAGGCCCTACTATAATTTGCATGTTTCCCTTTGGAAAGATAATTACTGACATGCAATTGTTAGCGATCGTAGATACTTTGAATCAGCCTGACTTGAATGACTTGCACTGAGACGAATGGTCGAGTGACTAGCATGCTGAACCGTCATTCAAGAGATCGGCGTTCGATTCTCGCCATGGTCGACCATCCTGACTTATTTTTTCGTGGTTTTCTCTGTCGATTAGGTCAATACTTTGAACTGGGAACAGACCATGACCGACTTCTTCCGACTATCTAAAAACAAACATTTTAAAATAAAATAACCTTTTGTGTAATCTACACATCATCTCATTTATCATTCACCGACGCCAATAGATCTTAGTCATCAGTACAGTGAGTCGTTGAAACCAATATAAATAAGAGTGACTTGCAATTCCCGCAATTCCATAGTGTTTTCTCAGCAATATTAACAGATAGAACTTATGTTGAATCTTGATTGTGTGTTCATGTATTCTTGTCATCCAGTAACAAAAAAAAGATAACATAAATTGAAAGATAAGTGAAACCAAGTGTAAATGCTCTGGTAGCGTATTTGATTTCAATTGATGTGGAAGGTCAATGATATATAGGCTACTTCAGAATTATTGCCAATATGGAATTAATTTCTACAATGGAATCTCCTCAGTTCTCATAATATGCCAAGAAAAGTCATTATACCATCATTTTTCCAGATTGCGTATTGTACATTCCATATTTTTGTGTACATTGTAAGTTTTTACTTTTTTAGTTGGATCTACATTGAGGTAATTGTTAAAAAAAACATACCGTTAAAAACAATATACCAAAAACAAATGATTTATATTACTTTTTATGTTTAATCCTTCATTTATCTTCGTGAATTTTATCTTTTATCTTCTTGAACATCTCTATAGTCCTATAATATAACTTCGCTTCGATCCTTATAAACATTTCCTATAGTGATATTTATTCTTGTACATTCAACTTATATTGCATGTTCAAGCATGAGCTCATTAGGATCTAGCTCTGGAACGTTTAAATTGATGATTACGTCTTTTTAATAGCTCATTAAACGTTATTCGTGAGCATGCAGAAATGCTTGGCTGCAATTACGACGCATTACCATCGATTAGCTGCGAAATGAAATTGGTAATTATTATTCAGAATGAAGTATAAAACGTTGGCGTTTGAGTTTATTATTTGTACATCCACGAAAGAAAGTAGGTTGTCTACCAACAAAATAAGTGTAAAAATGTATGCAATTGTTTTAAGAAAATAGATTCGGTTAATCAGAGTTTCGTGACATTTAAAAAAAAGAGTCACATTATTTCAAAGTTTTAACATGAATCAGATCAATCGTTCCGTAGAAAACAATTATAATAATTATAGTTTTTTCAGATAAATTAAAACGCTATTGAGAAGGTCAAAGGGTAAAACCAATTGAATCATAGGATAATTTCGAAAAAATCAACGAATAGAACAGGTAGGTAGTGCAATAATGGTTCTAGAATCAAGGTGTGGATTCAGCTTCTCATTACATTCTATACATTGAAAAATTGAAAAGTGGAAATAGAGATACTTGAATTATCATTTTTATCGCATCTTATGAGTATTAAATTAATCAATCAGTTCACCGTTTATATCAATAGTTTACAAACTTAAAATTTGCATGTTTATAAACACCTCTGGTATTTTTGACTGAAATGAATAAATATGCCTATATCGCTCATCTTACAACGCAAACCAAGGGGTTAACAACTCCTGAAATCCGGTGTACTTTTGCCATGAAATCCCATTGAAATCCCGTTGAAATACCTGAAATCCCTTGAAATTCCCTTGAAATCCGTATGAAATCTCTTGAAATCCCTTGAAATCCGTATGAAATCCTTATGAAATCACCTGAAATCCGGTGTACACTTGCCATGAAATCCCATTGAGATCCCCTTGAAATCCCCTTGAAATCCTTGAAATCCCTGAAATCCCTGAAATCACTTGAAATCCACTTGAAATCCGTATGAAATCTCTTGAAATCCCCTGAAATCCTTATGAAATCTCTGAAATCACTTGAAATCCGGTGTACACTTGCCATGAAATCCCATTGAAATCCCCTTGAAATCCCTGAAATCCCTGAAATCCCTTGAAATCCGTATGAAATCACTTGAAATCCCTTGAAATCCGTATGAAATCTCTTGAAATCCCCTGAAATCCTTATGAAATCTCTGAAATCCGGTGTACACTTGCCATGAAATCCCATTGAAATCCCTGAAATCACTTGAAATCACTTGAAATCCGTATGAAATCACTTGAAATCCCTTGAAATCCGTATGAAATCACTTGAAATCCCTTGAAATCCGTATGAAATCTCTTGAAATCCCCTGAAATCAGGTGTACACCAAATTTACGAGTTGTGAATCCCTCGACGAAAACACTATGTTTTCCTACTGTGTAGAATTCCTGACGTAATCACAATTATTTAGTCGGTAAACACATATTAGTTCATGATTCGTGGAAAAACAAGAGTATTATACCTGACAGCTGGACGCATGTGCAACGTGAGTGTATTTATCTCACGTGACCACTTCCGGTACACGAGACGCGGTCACGTGGGGATGACGTCATAGTTGGTGCGCGGGGTTACTGCTCCATGTCTGGGGGGAGAGAGGGGAGCAAGTTATAGAACACGGTTTAATTGTGTCATTTTTTTTAATGCTGCGTAAGACGCCACCAACAGCACCAATGAGCGGATGATAATGAAACAATGAAGTGATGATAGGTAAGGTCGTTTTCAAAAACCCATGCCTTATGCGGGACCCGTACCCAGGCCAACGGTGACTTCAGTTACTTCTGCTAGCGATAGTTGACTGAGCCTCCAGAATTATGTGTATCATTAACAAAATAAAATCCCGTGAAAATGTGAACCTATTCGAATGAAAATATTTTTTCCGAATTTTAATTCTCCTATCGGTTATTATAATCCCTATGAGTGTTTTTGAAAACTTCGGAATGGGTTTTTTCATAAGTGGTGCAACCGATTGTAAATCAAAACGATACAGTAGTCCTATCAAATAAGACGATGGCATTTTTGTGTCTATGCCAATTTTCAACTGACTTGTAGTACTTCGTTTGACCTATGGAACGCCAAAAAAAAACATGATTTTTTTTGAGTACGGTGAAATTGAGTCCCCACTTCGCTCATCTAATTATTCAAATTCAATTTAAATTCCGTGAAAAACACATTCTACATGTCCATAAGTGTACCTACAAAATATTTCAAATCGAGTCCATCTTTTCCACGTGCCACTTAGCGAATAAACTTTTCTTGTATGGAAAAACATTTTCTTTCATTTTCTTTTCTCATCTTTTTGTGACGTATTGACATCGTATCGTCTGAGAGCCTATAGACGGGTGTCGATGTCACAAACGATCGGCTGTGTCGAGTATATTGGTGACGTCACACTCGAGTCACGTGGCCTGGTTCCCAGCTGTGATCAAACACAAGCAAAGTGCTTCTTATAAGCGACGAGCGAGATTTATAGAAAATGTTGTTCGATTTTTTTGTCTGTCGATAAGAAGACCAAATATTTTCTATTACCCAACATTGAGTGAGTAGGAAAACGCTGTATATGCGTTGTAAGATGAGCGAGATTTCAATGACATGTACTGGGAAACGCTATAGACACACCTGAAATCTATATACTCACCTCGATTTTGAATCTATAAGCTCACAGCCTGTTTATAATTTCAATCGCTTCATGATATTATTAGTTTCACCTGTTGATTGACCATTATGAGTTTTATTAATAGCTTTAATTGATGTAATCAAATTCATAATAATTTTCTATCTTTTAAGTGGCTCATCTGATTTATGTATATACATTTGAAATAATGTTCATCATTCGTGTTTAGTTAAATTCGTTGGAAATTTGAATTTTTTCAGAATTTTATTTCTCCATATTTTCCCCTTATATGTTGGTCTTACGGGGGGTTTCAAAATTTCGACATTATTTTCATCAAAACTGGTTGGACCAATTGCGCCTCAAATTTCGATGTTAGTAAGAAAATCTGTCCAAGTGACAAACGATTTGCCAGCAGTTTTAAGTAACATTTTCTCTATATACCAAAGAGTTATTTCAAGTTCAAGTAATTTCATAAGACTTTTGATGTAGTTTGAGTTCGAGGACAAACTATACCAAGTCTAGATATCAAGACTTTTAGTAATAAGTCAAGATTTAATATCGACTACAACAACAGAGATTGAAGTAATTCAACTTATAGTTCGTGTAGTTTGAAAACGTCAGCAAAACCAGAAAAAAACAGCCGAACAACAGGACTTTTGGTTGCGAAAAGTTGGTAGAGAAAAAAATGGATCAACTTGGAAGAAAATAGTTCCGAACTTGCTACGAGATATACTGGGTAAAAGTTTAATTCATTGTTAATGCTTGTTATCACGAGAGATGAAGGAGCGAAACACCCGCCCGTTAGTGGTGTGTCATAGGGGAGACGGTCGGTCGGCATCTTCTCTGTTCGTGGATAGAAGTATATATATAGTAAGATATACGCTTATCCGCATAGCCGCCCCCTTTACACTTGTCCACCCCCACCCCCATGTTCATATACCCCCTCCACCCCACCCCCCCTCCTCCCCCGGCTAAGCTATCACCGTCTAACAAAGATATCTACGGGCCTTAGAGACGTCGCGATCAACAGAACGTTTTAATGTATCAAATGAAAAGTTTGAAATATCAAGGTAATACTCTATTGTTCATTGTATCTTTTACATATTTATTCATTTATTTTTTCATTATTAGCATCATCATATTGATTGGTATCATTAATTATTATTATATTTAAAAGTTGGTGTCATATTAGAGTTTTTAGTATTAGTAAATATTATCATAATTATTATCTATTATGATTAGTATCGATTTAAGTATCGATGTTCCTATTATAGGCTTTCAGTTTTTACAATTTTTATTTGTCACTTATCTTCTTTCGTGGGAAGAAAATTGTGATCTTGTTCTCATAGGGTCCGAGCGTCGTCCTCTCCATCGACCGCAAGTAGTTTGTTGCAGCTTCGTTACGATACACGTACCAATCTTGTACACTTTCCACTCTCTCCACTCCCCATTCTTCCCCTCCTCCCCCCCCCCTCTCTCCCCCCTACTCTCATCCCCTCTTCACAATCTCTCCTTAGCTCGCACCGCAACGTCTCTCATCTCCATACATCTTCGTCCACTCGTCATACTCTATCTCCCCTCATCTCTCTCTCTCTCTCATCTCATCCTCTCTCTCATCTCTCTTTTTCATCTTAGCTCATCATATGACTTGGTCTCATTAATCTATTTTGTTTAGTCGGTGGCTCATCTACGAGTTCTTGCTATTATAATATTATCTAATTATTTCAATCTATCACTCTCATCGCTTCTTAGTCTCGTGGTCCTTTATGGCGTGTTCAGTTGCAATGCACTTTGCATTACCGTGTTTGCGTGGGAAGAAGAATGTGATCGTGTATTCATTGATAAGTTCCGAGCGTATCGTGCACGATCACCACTCGACGGGCTGGTTCGCGCTATCTCAGTTGAGCTGGTATGCATGTACATGATGCCTGGTAGCCATTCACTTGAGATACAGGCATTATATCCTTCTCATTTCACCTCCCTGTTTAGCGGCCCTATAATACCACTGCCTCAGTCCCTGTTATAGCGGGCAGTATCACTGCCATTCAACCTCGCGTTACTAGCGCAGTAATACCACTTGCCATTGAACTCGCTGTATCGGGCTAATACCACTTCTCCGCCTTACTCGCGCAGTATATCCCTTCTCTTACTCCTGTTTGCGGGCAGTAATACCACTGCCTCAGTCCTGGTTATAGCGGCAGTAATCACTTCCATTCAACTCGCTGGTCAGCGCGCAGTAATACACTGCCATGAACTGTGGTTTACGGCAGTAATACCACTGCGCAGTCGCTGTTATAGCGGGCAGTAACACTGCCATTAGCTCGTGGTTATAGGGCGTTAATACACTGCATCTAAGGCCGGTTATAGCGGAAGAATACCACTCGACATAGTCCTGGTTGGGCATATATCATTGCAAGTTACTCGCTGTTATAGCGGGCAGTATACCACTTGCCATCAAACTCTGGTCGTTACAGCGGGCAGTAATATCACTTGCCATTTAACTCGCTGGTTATAGCGGGCAGTAATACCACTTGCCATGCAAGTCGCTGGTTATAGCGGGCAGTAATATCACTTGCCATTCAACTCGGTCGTTACAGCGGGCAGTAATACCACTTGCCATTGAACTCGGTCGTTATAGCGGGCAGTAATACCACTTGCCATGCAAGTCGCTGGTTATAGCGGGAAGTAATACCACTTGCCATGCAAGTCGCTGGTTATAGCGGGCAGTAATATCACTTGCCATTTAACTCGCTGGTTATAGCGGGCAGTAATATACCACTTGCCATCCAAAGTCTCTGGTTATAGCGGGCAGTAATATCACTTGCCATTTAACTCGCTGGTTATAGCGGGCAGTAATATCACTTGCCATGCAAGTCGCTGGTTATAGCGGGCAGTAGTACTACTTGCCATTTAATTTTTTTGAGTTACTGGTTATAGTCGGATAGTTGTCACTTTTTATAAAAAGTCAGATGAACATTGATGAGAATTCATATTTTTGTAGCACTGGTAGACCTTTTTGCCAATTCATTAAATAAGTAACTTAATTCACAAAAATTGTTTGAGAATTGATTCCGTTATTTTTCACAACTTTATTTGTTTACTTTTTGATTTTTGGTTTTTTGATATTCTCAACTTTCAGTTTTGCAAGTTTGGTAATCTGAACTAGGTTACAGATTTTTCTAAATTGAACATTTTATATTCTATTAATTTACATTTGCCCTTTTATAATTGGATATATTTTGGGAAGTGTACATTTTAAACATTCGAAATATTAAACATTCACAAAATATGTGATACAAACGAAAATTTCGTCTTTTTTAGAGAACAAAATTTGAAAATTTAAATATCAAGAGTATACAAAAGTGATATATTTCAACATCCAAATAACTCGGCTAGATGGTGGAGTCGTGAAAAAAATCAAAAATAAATAGATTTGATTTTTTTCTCATTTTCATATTCAAACAAACTTCAATTGATTGGAATTATTAATTTGCTTCCAATCATTTCTTTCACACCTCCTCAGATTACCTAATGAAGAAACCAAAATCATAGCCCATTTTTTTATTCCAATATTGAAAAAAAATCCATCAACCTAATAATAATATAAATTCCTCTTCTTCCAACTAACTTAATTCAATGACGTGTTAAATACCGCCTTCCCTCACCGTTTTCTTTCCACTAACGAATTCCCCATTAAAGTTAATTGTTGCGGTTCGCCTCTCAACTTTCAACAGATCGTTAACTTAATTACGCCGCCTTAACTGGAAGTTAGCAGAGATCCGGGTGAATCAGGATAGTACACACGCAACGTCAATTATCCAACGATTATCTGTTAACCAAACGCGGCGTTCGTCTGTTAAATAATAGACCGGTGTTAGAGAATGATGAAGATATGATATTTTTTTTAGAGATGGAATATATGTTTTACATATAATAAAACACGCGAGATTTTTTATATTCGATGTTGGAAATAGTTTGTGAATTTACTGGGAATTGATATGTTTAAAATGGTATAGATTCTCCGGAAATGACTACTGTATTATTTTATATAGTGTGTTCAATACTGTTAATGTTGGAAGTAGTACCAACATTTAAAACATAATTGTACCATACCGTTAAATTCGTACTGTCGATATGTTTTATAGGTCAATGTTTTTGGATGGAGAGATTTTAAATTATAAACACAACTACATATTTCAAAAGCGTTTAATGTTCGGACTACTGTGAGTGTCCATACAATGATTATAGTATTTATACAAATATGTAGTTATTTGGTGATTTTCTTCTCTCGTGGATTTATGTGGGAGTCGATTTGTGAATATCAGATCGATATTTCAATGGTGTGAACTTCAAGTTTATTTACTTGAGAGTTAAATATACAAAGTAATAATTAACGTGAGTATGCATGAAAATACGACGAAGTAAAAAATATATTTCTCAAAATATTGTTTGATGACTAAACCAGATTCGTTAACTAGACGCATATGTTTTCAAATCAATTTTTAAATCCATTAAAATTATCATCAAGTTCAATAAATTAGATCTGCTTAACAAAAGTAGTGAGTAACTGGACTTAATGGATTCTAAACCAAGGTGTGACGCTTTCCATAATTCCATTATATATCATACAAATATCTCGGTCATGTTATATAGTGACGACAAATTGCATGATCTCAGTTAGGTGTATACCTATAGGCCTACTATGACGCATTTTGTTCACAACTTACATATTAGAAAGCGCTATAAATATCTAGATTCAGTGAATCATAAAGTTTGGTTGGTCATAAAGGGTTCGAACATTAGTAACCATCACACAGACAATCATTTTATCAATATAATTCTATCAATATAAGTAAAGGTTGAACGTTATTCACCATGTAATTATTGAAGATTCAACAATTCGCCCTCATCTTTCTTATACAGCTTTGGAGAGAGTTTGCGTATAGGTATTAGTATTATTTGCTCTATAGCTCGGTGGTTCGATAGCTATAATCCGAAATTTGTTACAACTATTTTCATTCTTCTGATGAAGGTATTCGCCAGAAAAACTTGTAGATACAAGCAGTTGGTGTTAAAAAAGTGTAAATAGTGTCAAGTTTCAAAATAAAGCGCGAGCATAAGTTATATATATTTTTTGTTAATATAGTATCGAAATTTGATACAAAATTTTTGTTCCTGAAGAGCATATGGATTAAAGTAGGATCGTTTGGACGAGGCACCACCACAAGAGCGATCTTACCACCCCAATTTTAAAAAAATGACGCTGATAAAAATATTATAGTGTTGACTGCTTTTTCAATCATTCGTTGGTCATATATTGCATTTATAAGCGCAATCTATAGCTCCTTTATCTGTCGAATCCATTTACTCCATGTGAATTTCATATAAAAAATCCTCCAAACTCAAATCACTCGGATAGTTTCACCAACAGCCATCAAAATATTCAGCCCGTTGAAGCCTCAGTTATACAAACTATTCGAGATTAACAAAACCATTGAAGTTCCTTGAACCACATTCAACCCAACCAACCGTCTTCTTCTTCCTTTCAATGTACATTTGGTTACGGCCAGTGTTTATTATTGTTACACCCAGCCAGTGTAATTACCGTACCGGAAGTTTAAATAAGCAAGGAAGGCTGTGGTTTTAGCGGAGATTCACTAGAGGAGCTGCTGCATGCTTACTGTCAAATTAGACTAAAACAACTTCCAAACATTTATACGCGGATCTATGGCAATGGAAGCGGCAACTCGAACCGTTAGGGGAATTATTCCTCGAACTATAAATTGAAAAGTTGTAAGTGAGTGGCAGGCGAGTGTATACAGGCTATAGGCAGATGAATGGAGTGGAGGGAAACACTATTAATTGTTGGGTTGAGGGATGAATGAACATACATTATTATTATAAGGGTCGGTATTAAAAAGTATAAACAATACATTTTTATAGGATGGATGAGGAAAGTTAACAGAAATCACCAGCCACTGCCAATTGGATTTAGTTAAAATAATTTAGTAGATAAATATCTATATTTAGTTGGTCTTTTATTATGCATTTGACTATCAGTTACCTAATAGATAGTCGAAGATTAAGTCTATACCAGTCTATAGTAGGCCTATATTTTCGTTCTATAATTCAACGATTTGATAGATGTAGTTTTGTTTATCATCGTAAATCTCGTACTGGTAAATTATTAGAACCTAGAAATACCACAGCTGTAAACAAATATATGATGACATTTGTGTTTGCTATGTTGGTAGATTACCTCCAACTCTTGTGAATACAATTATATACACACATTCGAATTCTCATGACTAGTTTTGACTAGATTTCACGATTAGATTTTATTACCCTGAGTTGTTCTAATGCCCATCTCCTTTAATTAACAATTCACTGCCTTCTCGACGAGAGATGTTCTCGCAGAGAATCAGTTTGACGTAATTTGAAAATGGAACATCAACATTTTACTAGCCAACAATGCCAGTGGGTTGGTAAACCTGATTGTATTTGTTGTGAGTTGAAATGCCAAGCGAAGCCGCTGAATGCCAAAGAGCTTAGAAGTTGGAGTTGAGAGGGAATGTTTAGAATCTGCAATATTAGAATTTTGCTGTGGTTCATTGTGTAAGTTTTACTCTAGTTACAGTTGAGCGACTTCGTCAACATGTTTATAACCAACATTCTAACGATTAAAAACAGATGGAATCTCAACATGCACTCTCAACAATATATGAATTAATGTTTATTCATGCACAGTAATGAAAATTGTAAGATCTTGATCTATTGGCGACTATGAATGATGAATTGGATGATGGGACGACGAGATGAAGTTTGCCATAATACGGTTCTTGGTGGGTGGGAAGGAAACGATCGTTCACTGTTGAACATCCCAGTATTCACACTTTAACGACAGAGAGGAACCACGAAAACCCATTTCAGGATGGTCGACAACGACGGGAATCGAACACCGGTCTCCTGAATGACGATTCAGTGCCGCACTGATTCAAGTATAATATGAATTATTGAATGAATTTTATGATTTTATCCATTCATGAACTATAAGGATGAATAAGGATATAAGCATATAAATGAATGAATCATTGGAATGAATATTTAAATGAATGGATGTGTTCATGAATTGATTCATAAATGCAGCAATTGGGCCTAATTCGTGAATTCACGAAAAATCGAATCAACCACATTTACATCATTAGTTCAGAAATTAAAGTCAAATCAGACGTGGGTTCGAGTAACGCATCTAGAGCTTGATTCATTGCCGGATATTTCCGGCCCGGTATAAGCCACGTGAACCTGTCAGCAATGCTGCGGAAAGTTTCTGACGGCTTCACGTGATTTACCGGACGTAAAAAACCGTCCAACTATATTACTATGAGTCAGCTAGGCATTATTTTTGTGAACATAATTAATCCCCCTCCCTCTAAATCATGTAATACTGTTATTGTATGGTCAATAAAAAACAAAAACCATAATGGTGAATGAATAATAATAAAATGTATGTACGATAAAAATAATGACTGAATGATAGGAATAGGATATAATGTTGTCTCCATGAATGAATGAATATATATAAAACAACTGACTGAATAAATCAATACATTAATAGTGTAATTAAACCGCTAAAGAACGGCTTTCTGTGAATGAAACTGATATCTGAAATAAAGTAGTAGTATTTCTAAGAATGCAATAATATCTTTCATAATGCAGGAATGCGGTATGCATAATAATAATGAGATATTATACGTGTAATTTATACAGAGGAATGCAAGACGTTTTTTTCACTCGGGAATCTCATACACTTGGCTATAATCTGAAGTCTTATAAGATGTCAATTACGCACAGGTGGCTATGATAGCTACTCCTATCCTTGCATGACAGAGGTCCAGCGCGCTCGCTTTGTGTGATCCGGGAGATGAGGGACAAATCGAACCTGGTTCGATCCCTGCCGCTGTCCATTTAGTGGTTTAATTTTGTAGTCAAGGCTAATTCCGGGATGGTTCCTGCAATATAGGTCCGAAAACCCCTCGCCTCCTGGATCAAATGAAGCGAGCGCGTTAACCACTATACGTTGTATGTGCCGGTGGTTCATTATCACCTGTTTATTCGTCTCCCGTATAACCTAGCTGTTGATAATAATCATCATTATATCATCTTTATGGATCAACATTTTTTTTTAGTAACATCAAAACTTGATACAGAATCATTGTTCCCCAATTAAGGCTATGGACGAAAGTTGAGAACAAGTCAAACAAATATAACGTTTCTTCTTCTTCTTCTTCTTCTTCTTCTTCTTCTTCTTCTTCTTCTTCTTCTCCTTCTTCTCCTTCTCCTTCTTTTTCTTCTCTGATGAACACAAGTGTATGTGTTGTGGCCGTTGAAGCGATGATATGAGTGATGAACAGTGTGGGAGGAGGTTGGGGGAGGGGGGGGGTTGCATGTTTGGGTGGAAAGAAGGCGCGAAATACCCGCGCGTTAATAATGTTGAATAGGGGGAACGGTCGATCGACGTGGATGAAAGTATAGTGGGCGTAACCGAAGAATTCCTCATTGATTGATTCAGTATAACGCATGTTAAGTATAAAGCAAGACAACGGGGTTTTATGAATGTATAATTTCTAGCGTATATATGATCAACGAGATTCAGGGCAGGCCAGATGCTCTGTAAATGAAATTCCTATACTTGTATCCACGAAAGAAGAAAGTCATATATACCAATAGAAAAAGATGTATAACCACTCGCTTTTTCAAAGTGAAGTATTTTCCGGGTACAAAAGCGTCGTCCAGCTTCCACTAACTGCTAGCGCAACTACTGTTTTTTAGACGAGCTTTAGCGAGGATTCAATTTGACATACTGAAAAAAATTGGTGTTCGTTTTTATGTTTCCCTTTTTTTTCCCCCGGTTTTCCACAGGTCAAACGGCTACAGCTATCAACTTCAAACTTTTTTCCAATATGGTTCCTCATCTAATTTAGATCTGTGTAGTTTTGTGGCATTATCGGGAGGTAACTTTTATTTTTATGAATGTTAGAAATTTCAATAATACCCATTAGAATAACACGGCGGATTTTTTTTACTCTCCGAAATTGTGCGTGAAGTTGAATTTCATTTGATACACATTTCTGGAAACTTTCAACTTGATCGGGTTAGCCATTTTGAATAAAAAACATAAAATGTGCTAAATTTGTACCACTCGAAGCAGTTTTTACACATTTTTACACATACTACCGTATTACTATCCGCTCTTCCAACAACGCATATATGGCGTTTTCCTAGTATATCGGAAGTATACACGGCTCGGTAGATAATTATGTCAGCATCGTCATTTGTTTTGGACGAAAAATGATAGATTTTGTAAGTTCATCAATGCCACCGGCACCGTAGCCACTCTTATCTACATCACATTTAGTTACCAATGGAATCCACTAAATCGCGACAGGCAAATGGGACCGTTGGCTCTGATCTGTCTTCAAGAAAGCACAGCTGCCTGCCATGTTATTAGTATGTGAGTGGGTACACCTTTATATAATAACAGAGTCTTCATCGTGCTTGTGTCCACTAAAGGAGATGCCCGTCTACCAATATAACAAAAACAAATATCAACGTTATATTTGTGTAGCTGTCCTGATTTTAGATTATTATACACTTCAAGAAGAGGTTTGCGATAAGGAGAGCAATTGCATCTTTCAAAAGCTTGATATCCTCAAAGATAGGATGATATTATGTAATTACCGACGTTTTTGTGATTATTTAGTTGGTAGACGGACTTCTTCCTTCTTGAATAAAAGTATATTTGTATTCAAATAATAATAAAAACTTCGGTTGACACACAAGCTCTTTGCAACTTCAAAGTTTTAACGTTTCTGAAAGAAGTAGTTTCGTTTCTTATCGTAAATCTCGTCCTGAAAATCTATAATACCCTGAAAATATCAGAGATGTACGAAATTGTTTAGGCAATATTTGTGTTTGTGATGTTTGTAGACGCGACCTTCTTTTCTCGTTGATACAAGATTAATGCACACATACCAGCTCTTGAAGTTATCACAAAAACCACTGTTTTGATGAAACAGGAAAATTCACAGAAAAGCAATTGATTGAAAAGCTGTCAGAATTAACTGAAGTCACGAATAAATAACGGATCGTTAACCCGTCAGCCAATCAGATTACAAGCTTATTCACTATACCCTCTCTTGTTTTATCCGTTCTTCTGCCCCCATTTGTCACGTATTGTCATCCCCTATCAACATCCATCAATTATTTAACCAAACCTGCTTGCATTGTTTGTTGTATGAATTAGTCAGAATTCTCTGTTCAGGCAGCATTCGGAAACACTCGGGAATACTCGGGAACACTCGGGAGCAATAGCTCCAATTATGCCCTCGAAGGCTCGGGTATTATTTATTCGTGACTTCAGTTAATTCTGACAGTATTCGGAAACACTCGGGAATACTCGGGAATACTCGGGAGCAAAACCTCAGTGGCTCGGGTAGAGAAACCAACTTCAACCTCATATCCAACGCTTTTGAAAGATGTAGCTGTATTTATAATTGTAAGCCTCGTCCTGAAAATTCCATATTCCTGAAACGTCAAAATACCTCAGCCATTTGCGTTTGATATGTAGGTAAACGTCCAAATTCATCTGTCAATATGAGTTGAAAATATATATTTCAGCATTTTTCAGTTTTAAGGTTCCAAGTTTCCTGAAAATACCGTTTCGTGATCCTGGTTTCGATACTATAATAATAAGTCATGAATAATAAAGCTGTCTTTATGAACACGAAAATTGAATCAGTTACTTTTTACTTGGAATAGAAAACAGATTAAAACTCGCAAAATCTGAAATCTGAATTACTTTCATGCTGGAAGATTTGTATATTTTATTCAATTATTCGATTATGCCCAGCTACGCAATATTTGTATTGTTATTTTTCTGTGTGTTTGAGTACTGCATATGCGAGCGCATTAACCACTGCGCTACATGTGCCGGTACCAATTTCTAGTCTCCATTGAATACCCTATGTATGAATAAATTCCATCTCTCATTTATTCCTTATATGTTATTCAATATATATTTTTATTTTTTATACTGAAACATATAAAACAAATCCATGCTACACGTCAACACTGGAAAATAAGTTGTCATAAAACAAAATTCTAGTCCAATCCACTTCACAAATCAAAAACATTCAATCCAACCTCATAGATATATTTCACTCAAATTGAAAACCACCTTACATAACTAAATTCCATCATCCCATCCCTGTTCGTACATTTGCGATCCCCTGCACAGGCAAACTGTTTATTCATGACGTCACACGTAACTGTAACTTGTAACTGTAACTGTAATGGAGAGCAGTAATTGGCAGCTGTCAATGCTGCTGTCTGGGCGAATAGCTGAGTGCATGTCGTGTCCACAGGGAGTCTGTGTGCGAATAAAACGTGTTTGCACCGCTATATGCACTCGCTAACACAGCTATTTGCACACCGAGCGAATTGTTTTTGATTTATTTAGATGAACCATTTATCATGGCTTTTAAAGCTGTTTACAGAGATGACTATATATATATATATATATATATATATATATATATATATATATATATATATATATATATATATATAGGCCTATATATATATCGCTTGAACAGATGTCATTCCCGAAAATAATTTATGTGAATAAAAACATGGCCCTTCCACCAAAAATATAGTTTTTTCGACGTATTTTGTCGATAACGATTGATGGTGTTCAGCGGTAATGTCAACAGAAAAATGTATCGTTTTTAACGCATACACATATATATATATATATATATATATATATATATATATATATATATATCTATATTATATATATATATATATACATATATATATATATATATATATATATATATATATATATATATATATATATATACATATATATATATACATATATATATATATATATATATATATATATACATATATATATATATATATATATATATATATATATATTTTCATATATATATATATATCACGTGTATACAGCACTCATGTGCCTATATGTACGTGCTCTGGTGAATTCTTTGACCATTGTGTTCCAGTGAAGGGAAATTTATATGTTTATTCATAGTTTAAGTATCGATATATCACGAGTAGGCCTAATCATCGATGTTTTGTGAACGATAATCGATATTAGATTTCACATCGAGGACCCCTACTTTATATACAATGTTCTTCCTTTAATTTTATTTTAAAACTTTTACAAACAATTTTTCATGGTTTTTAATACAGTTTGTTTCTTTTCTGTTCACAGAATGTTTCTCCACAAAGGATGCCAACATTGAAAAGAAACTATACGTTCTACACAACACTGCCAACATTGTGGAGCAAGATGTAACTTCACCTAATACTGCCAACAAACTGAAAACAAAGATCGATCATTAGGGAAACTATTCCTTCGTGAAGAGTTTAGATGAAATACGGGTCTAGTCATCTTGAACATTATTATCTGAATCTTATATATAGTCCACTCTGTGCTTCTGAATTGTGTGCTTTTCCTTGAAACATTAGAAGGAACTAGCTAAGAGCTTTTATTGCAAATATTTAATATCTGGATCAAATGTGAATTTGTCTACTGTGTCATCGTAAAAAGTGAAAGTGAATATTTGTTTTATACATTCCATTACGCTTATTAAAATATAAAAATCTCAATCATATAAAATATTGTAAAAAAATTAGATAATTCAATTTGAGATATGGTTTAGATCAGTGTCAATAGACCCAACTCATAATTGATATCCGTAAAATAACGTATTTACATTTATAACAGCTTCAAAATTACGCAAAAGAGAATAAAACAAATCTCTTCGCAAGCTTCACAGAAGTGAATAGTAAGTGTAGTAGAACGATCGCATAACTGAAAATAAATCCCATTCAAAGTCTTGACCAAACTACTACACCATGGCACGAGAAGTATTACCACTTGCACTAGCTGTCGCCGTTTGGGTCATCGCGGTAACAGTTGTCTCGTCTCGCCGTCTCGCGTCGACCGCCGACGAGGTGACTTCCGATGACGTGTTCGCACAACAGCGATCACGTGGTGGTAATCGGTACGACGGTGACTTCCTGGCGGGGGGAAGGAGAGGCAAGGTGAAGAAAGTGCAGCAACCTCAGATGCCGCCGCGGAAGCCGAATATAGTTCTTATCCTGACGGATGATCAGGACGTGGAATTAGGTAAGCTAACAATGAATTTCTTATTCCCAGAAAATGGAAGTGATTACGTCAGAGGGGATCTTCCATACATTTCATTCTAGGGTGAAATATGATATGATTATATTATATCATATGATATGATTGTTCTACATGGCCAGAGTCTTGCTTCTGCTTCACCATCCTCCTTTTCACTAATGATATCATTCGTTCTACTTCTTCTACTGTTCCTCTCAAAATAAAAAAATGAAAAGCGACTCGAGGTGGTATATTGTATATTAAGCTAAGTCAGATCAATAGGAATGTGTACCGATTGATGCCAATGCTTTCACCATAATGTCGTTGTTATGGCTGTTGGCGGGGGTGTGCGAGGGGATGGGGTTGGATCTTTGGATGCTGCTTTGATTGCCTGATTTTTCACTTCATTATCATTACGTCACTATGCCTAAAGAAGATTTTTAACCCAACTTCTTCACTTCAATACATTCAAGACAATCTTCAACAATATATACTGTTTTGTTGAAGGTTCTCTGAACTTCATGCCTCGCACACTGCGACTGCTGCGCGACGAAGGCGCCGAGTTTCGTCACGCGTACGTCACGACGCCGATGTGCTGTCCGTCGCGCAGCTCGCTGCTCACCGGGATGTACGTCCACAACCACCAGGTGTTCACGAACAACGACAACTGCAGCAGTCCGCAGTGGCAAGCTGCGCACGAGACGCGCTCGTTCGCCACGTACCTGTCCAACGCGGGATATCGCACGGGTGAGTTCCACGACGACATATGTAGGGTTTCCAGTTCAGATTGGTTCTTGTCAACCGACACGATTTTTCTTACTGACCTATCACAAGCCGGTATTCATCTAAACAACATGGCGGATCGTAGTTTCTATAATGTGCAAGAGTTTGTTGATGGTGGATTTCACATTACTTATTAAATTTAATATGTATAGGGGCTTTTCATTAATCCTTTTTTTCATATTCAAATGATTATGTACAGTATCCAGTTATCTATGTTTATGTAGGTCTTTGAATGCATCATTATTTGTTGTACTACTTGTTTAATATATTGTATTCACTAATTTACTAATAATTTGTTAATGATGGTACTGGCACACGCAAGCATTTTATGTAACCTATAAGTTATATTGTAAAATGTGTATTTGTGTACCGGTTTCCTCGACAGAGGGTTAAAGGAATAAACACTATCAACTACTATACTACGACACCGGAACGGAACGGTGTCGTGATTATTGACTAAACTTCAAATTTTGTCGGTCGAAATTACGATTTTACCGAAAGTTATGATTGGCCTCTCTTGGCAGTTGGGTTCCCTCGACTCTTGTTTCCGTTTGTGCTATGTAAAAGTGCGCCAACTTGTGATTTGATAGTTAGACCTAATTTCCTCAAATTCCATGAAGCCTGTGCATTCGTAATGGTATAATAGAGGCATGACGTTGGAAAACTTTAGGTATACTGTAAATGGAAGCAACCCTGCAGAAATCTTACCGACATCGTGTCGGTGCTCATCAATTATCACAGTGCTAAGGTCAATAAAGGAACCTTCCTTGGTCGTGATCAGGAACGATACACGAGAAATGCCACGAGAACAAACAATGTCAAGTTTACAAGTTTAAGATTGAGTTCAAACGTGAGTAAATCTATAGTAGTTTGGCTTGAAACGGTATCCGAGGTACAAGATGAACTTCTTAATCAAGGCGCAAGAACCTCCATCGTAAGTATCCAGTTGAAACAACGTGCTCATGTTTCTTGAAGATACTCGAGATGCAAGAACTTGCAGAAAGAGAAGAGTTGAAGAGAAATAGACACCGTTCAAGTAACTACACAACTTGGACTGAATATATAAAATGCATTCCAATAAAATAACAATTATAATAAATGAATAATTAACACGTTGCAAGTCAATTGAAGTATATCAGTTTGAGGAGAACGTGGACAATGAAAGGCTTGAACGCCTTATGGGGAATATCTATTTTTGTTGCTCCAATCTTGGACTGTTCCAATAAGCTTCTGTGGGAAACCAATACGTGGTCGATGGTTGGTATTGAATAAGATGATCACACGATACCTATATATTGACAGACAGATCGGTCGGTGAAGAAGAAAACAACCAATCCCATAACCTTCTATGAGGAATAGAGAAGAAGTATCGGCCATGATGGAGAGCGAAATTCTCGAACGCAGAGTGGTCATGAGGGCAGCGGCGTCCATGTGTTTACCAATTAAGCCTTCCCAATCCCAAGTAATAATAATTGCAATGGCTCATTCCTAGTTCAAATTTAAATAAATTGATCATCCGTTATCATTTGCATATAGATAACGCCTATAATACACGACAGAGAATGGACCGCAATAAGCGGCGACTGTGTTTTTGCCAAAGAAACATCACTGTTTAATCACTCTCTTCCATTAAATATAATAGGCTATTTAGAGAAAACGCGCCACCCTAGGTAGCTCGGTCAGCTGAGGCACGCTTCAGAATTCAGAAACTGAAGGCACCGTTGGGTGTGGGTTCGAGTCCCGCATAAGGCATGGGTTTTTGTAGACGTCCTCTCACTAATAATCACTTCATAGTTTCACAATCACCTGCTCATTCGTACTCCCTTATAACCTAGCTGTTGGTGGGGTTGTTAAGCAAACAATAATCATCATAGAGAAAATGCAGCACGTGTTTTTGTCCACGTATGTATACTGTACATTCCAGCAGGTTGTCAAAAGTTCTTGAGCTCTTATTCTGTACATACACAGCAGATCACCTGATGGGTGCTGTGGGGAGGGGGGAAGGGGAGGGGGGGGGTACTTGTGTTTCTCAAGTGTTGTAGTGACGTCACCCTGATGACACCAGATACTAGATGTGAGCACTTTGCACACCAGTCTCGAGTGCCTGAGAGGGAAGCGACAGTATAACACCTGTTGAGATGTGGGCGAGAGTGACAGTGGCGCGCGCATGTTACCACACATGGGGGTGGGAGAAAGAGAGAGAGAGAGAGATTGAGAGAGAGATAGAGAGGAGAGAGGGGGAAGGATAGGGAGAGAGTGAGGTGATGAAAAAAATATTCAAGAGTAGAATTTGAAAAATGGGAGTGGACGTCAAGTGGAAAGTAGATGGCAGATAGTGAAATGACGGAAGTTGGAAAAAGAAGAGAGGTCTGGAAAGAAGTAGAATAGAGATGTTGATGGGAAGTTGGAAACAAATCGAAAGAACTAACTGGACGACGTGAAGAGAACAGTAGTACTGAAGACAAGTAGTGCGAAGAAACAACAAGGCCCAGTAATATTGGTTCCTGAATAATCGGTCAGATACTTTATTCGATTATTGAACATAATTATTGACAAGAATATATACAGAAAGTGAGAATTAGAAAGTTGGGAATTGTTCAGGTGACGTATAATCTGTATGGTCTGTAGCATATACCATATAGACACTCCCAATACAGTTCACTCGTGTGGCAGAACGAAACTGAATTCCTTCCGCACACTTTCAGACCGTCATCGGCACTGATAATTGCAATTCTAATTCTATATATGTATATATTATATATACTTATGACAACCAGGAAACAACCACTAGCCAACTCACAATATCAACTAAACCAAGCTTCTTAATCAGACACCAGCCTGTGCAGCAGGACCCTTACCGCGATTGCAATAACCTCCTAGGCCAGGCTAGCTCCAAGAGGTTAGGACTTTGATTGGCTCCTATTCACTAGTACAGCCTAGTACCATGGCAACATGTCTGGTATTTGCGTATTTCCATTGTTGTTAGCACAAAATCCTAGCACTGCTTTTGAGGCGGGCTATAAATATGTCACATTTCTGCGTTCTAAGAGACCTTGACTTTGTTATTATCTTGTATTGCTATGGTATTTAGCTCTGGGGTGTCGGAAAACTTACGATTTTCTTTGGAAAAGTTTTCAGAGGGTCGTGTGTGGTATCAAAATGAAGGTACATTCAATCGATTGCGAAAAATTCAAACCTCAGCCCGATCCGATGTCTGGTTCTCCGGCAAACAGGTTTTGAACAACCCCCCGTGCAGAGGGGTGTCGGAAAATTTGCGATCATTATCCAATCAAAATCCTTAGTCTCTTGGAGCTATAGGACGTTATTTCAAGTGGCAGTCGTGGTAAGTGTCCCTCAGAATGCATATTCGAACTCTGTGCTCCCAATCTAGTGACGCGTCAGCCAGCCATGCTACGCCACTGTATTCTAAGTGGCCGTGACTTTTAACAAGGACGTTGTGTAAGAGTCACGGTCCATGAGAGATGATTACTGTCTGTGTGTTATTCGTACACCTCCCATCATATTACACATGGATCCATCTTCAGGTGAACAATACGCGACTCTGACATTCCTGCGTGGCGAATTGACGGGTCGACACATCCGATCGGTTTGTGTTGTTAGGTGGGGGAGACGGTCGATCGGCGCGGATGAGAATTGAGATTGTTGTGAATGGTTATGCATGGATGATCTTCGTATACTATTGATCTACTTATTATTTTTTATGTAGTCTTGTATCTAGGAAATCGATTATGATCAACTATTGGAGAGATATTTTTGTATATTTTAGAATAACTTATTCACTTTTAAGTGATTATTAGAGCTGTATATGCGAGTGTTGTTAGCAGACAGCTAAAAATTTGAATAATAAGTTATTCAATATTCAGATATATTGTCTTGAAGATGGGTTATCCAATTTATTCCAATTAGTCCTACTGGACCATGTGAACCGGACGATGTGTTCAAAATAAACGGCAGAGAGGCAATTCCACTTCTTATATTTCTGAAAATATAAGTTACATTTAAGATATAAAGTGTATATATATTGTATTATATTTGGAAATTAATTTGTAAAATGATTATGGAAAAGTGTTTGGGAGAGTGTATTGAAAAGTATGCCTATATTTGAGAAAACGCCATTAAAATTTTATTCTGTTAATAGGCCTACAATCTATTAATATCTTCGAATTCAAGTAAGTTACGTAATTTGCATGCAGTAAGTATTAACAAAATGCATTCCAATCAATGCGTATTGCAGTGAGGTTATTTGTATTCCATATATATAGTAGGCTATTTTTTGTATTTTATTTTATTTTCATTATCATTTAACCTATTTGAATTGAATTGTTCATAATATAATTCATTATTACGTATTAGCATTGTCAATCACAGTGTATGTAAATGTTTTTGTTTTTCATCTATTTAAGCCACAAATAAGCCAGATACGGCTTAGTGGACGAGAGTTTGAATTGTGTATTACGTTGAATTGTATAAAATGATTTGTGACAATGAAAAAAAAAACATATCTTAAAGTATTCTACCATGCACGTGTGCTAACGACAACGATATTTGAACGATTGCAGGTTATTTCGGCAAGTACCTGAACAAGTACAACGGCAGCTACATTCCCCCGGGATGGCGGGAATGGGGCGGCCTCATCATGAACTCCCGCTATTACAACTACTCCATCAACTTGAACGGGAAGAAAATCAAACATGGCGACGACTATCATAAGGTAAGCGATCCCTACAAGCCTAGATCCTAGACTAGGACGAAGCATCAGCACTTGCGTTGTAGATGATATAAATTAAATAATGGAAAAATAAAATGAAAGAAATAGGTGAAATAATAGGAAAAGTGAGGGATAGGCCTAAGGGGAATATCTAGTGAAAAATAGGGAAATAGGTGTAGTTAATAGAAATGGGGGAATAATGATAATAACGAAATATTTTGGGAAGCTTTTTTTTTCGAGATGAGATTCACGATAACGAAAAGCAACTGCATCTTTCAGAAGTGTGAAAACGTCAAAGTTGAAACGAGATCGTTTATATAAGTATTCAAGATGTTACATATATATTACATTGGTCAACGACCTTTTTCTTTCGTGGTTACAAGGTGACAGTAATATCGAACGGTGATGAATGATGGTATATCAAATTTCTAGAGAACTCTTTGAAATATGGTTCCCATGACGATTTTATTTTCTCAACGGCCGTCGTATTATTCTATATCGTTATTAAATTTACTTCTGTTCCCAACGACTCATATGAACTAACGGTCAACGATGTACTGTGATGATAATCGAGATCTATTGGCATCGGATGAATGATTAATGATATGATGGAATATTGAGATGAAGTTTTTCTAGGTATGGTGGGATGAATAGTGAGAAGGCAGAGATCGATGGCTTGATTTTAGAAACCATACTGGCATTCAAACTTGAGGAATTAAACTAAAGGCAACCACGATAAACCTCTGGAAATAGAAGAGTAATATTACGCTAGGCCTACCTTACTTTATAGTTTATATCGAGGGGTTAACAATTCTCCTGAAATCCGGTGTACACTTGCCGCGAAATCCCAATGAAATCCCCTTGAAATCAATTGAAATTTGAAACCTCTTTGAAATCACTTGAAATCCTCTTTGAAATCACTTGAAATCCTCTTGAAAGCCGTATGAAATCTCTTGAAATCCCCTGAAATCTCTGAAATCACCTGAAATCAGGTGTACACCAAATTTGCGAGTTGTAAACCCCTCGGTTTATATCATTAACAAACGCATCTTATGAATTTCTCTCCATTTAAATACTTAACAGTCAGATTAATTACATATTATATGTAGATTACGAGCACTGATAAGATGAACATTTCGAGATAACGTTATGGTTTTCCTCAAAACTTGAAAATACTTCTCAACAAAAACACGGCCCTTCCACCAAAATATATTCATCGTTATTCTACTGGTCCGGAATCCCTACAAAACACGGCCCTTCCACCAAAATATATCCATCGTTATTCTACTGGTCCGGAATCCCTACAAAACACGGCCCTTCCACCAAAATATATCCATCGTTATTCTACTGGTCCGGAATCCCTACAAAAACACGGCCCTTCCACCAAAATGTATTCATCTTCATTCTACTGGTCCGGAATACGTTCTCTTGGATCATAGCTATCGTACCGACATGTTAGATATAACCCAATATGCAATCAGAGTCCTACTTGTCTTTTTTTGTTCGATTTGTGTATTACCTATAGGTTTCTTCCCAGTCACGTCGCAGGCTATAATAAGTGGGCAACAGTGTACCCAAAAAGTGTTTTCTCCAATCACAACTGGAGCAGTATAGTTTATTTACCCCAATATTCACAACTTAGCTGAATACGGTAGCCCAATCCCACTAGATAAATATATTAGTGAAGTCTTGAAATATATATGAATCAAGTGGCGATAACGAATGGTCCCGAACCTGGCGGCACGGGGTGAGACTATTGGAGTATGTGACGTCATGAGTGCGTGCGCAACTGGAACACGCAAACGTTTATAACTCGCTTGAAACTATAGGCCTAGCTAAAGAGAATATATATATTTTTTTACGAAATTTTCAGCCTCCTAGATGCTAAAATATTACAGTTTTTATTCAAAGTTTCACTGCACTTCATAAATCACGCAGCCGATTTAGTATAGTAATTTATTTATTAAAATCCATAATGCACGCTTTTCCGCTAGGTGGTGAGAGCTCCAAATATTCTGAGAGCTACTACGTATTTGGTATAGGCTTCCTTGGAATGATACCATCATTTTAAATAGGACAACAATATCCCCAAAATTATATTCTCGATTCGATAAAAACTTCATCGGTATTAGTTTGTCTACCCAATCTTTCTCGTTGCTGAGAACATGTCAAGCATACCTACATGTCATCATCTTACGAAACTGGATTAAGTAATAGTTAGTGGAACAATTGTTATCACCATGGTCACATATGTTATTTTCGTACCTTTAACTAATAGTTAGTGGATTATTAATTGACTAAGGCCCGGTATTACCAAGTGCAGTTAGCCTTTATCTGAGAGTTAGTGGAAACAAATAGCACATGTAACCATGGTGATAACAACTTTAAACTGCCAGTTAGAGCTACTCTCACGTTGGTAATCCCGTACCTTAGATTCGTACAACCGGACATCAAGACCTTTTGACCCTATAACTACTTTATCGACATTACAGCATGACCTTTCTCTACCACAGGACTACTATCCCGACCTGATAGCGAACGACTCTGTCGCCTTCCTCCGGCAGTCCAAGCACCTTGCCAGAAGTAAGCCCGTCATGTTGGTAGTGAGCTTTCCAGCACCGCACGGCCCCGAAGATTCGGCACCGCAGTTTTCACACCTCTTCTTCAACGTCACCACGCATCAGTGAGTACCAATACCAGAATATTTAAGGCGTGTATCACTTGTCGATAGCAATTGTCAGTTATAACTAGGATTATAGACATCTACGATGGATACGTAGGCCTAACTGAGAGTGACGTTGTTCTGGATCTATGAAACCGATGTAAGCCACTGAGATCGACTACTCAGGCCATCAGAGCCCTGTAGATCCTGTAGCTAGCTTCTATAGGCGATCTAGGTGGCGTCGAGGTTTCTTAGCACTGGAGATGATCGTCAGCTGGAAGAACATGGGACAAGTCCAAGTTGCGTATCCATCGTATAGCCATGGTCCTATAACTTGAGTTAACGCCTAACGCCCATTGAGTGGCAGTCGGAGGAACTACGCGAGCTATTATAGAGTTGTTGAGTATCATCTAAATAGATTATTATCGCCCGGCCCGTAAGCGAGTGAAGCCACTGACTCGCTCCCCAGCTATTACATCACCGGTAAACCAAAGTGAGAGGATATCCTCGCTTGTTTTCCTTTGATTTACTATTGGAATTCTGTTATTTGTGTATTTATTAATCGTTTCAGGTATTTACGCATCAGTTGAAACAAATACATTTCTATACTTTTAAATTTATGTCAATATATTTTCAATATGAAATATGTTCTGTGAAGTTAAATTGAGTTGGTCGATTTTTCTGTATCCTACATCATAAATATACGCAATAGTAGGCCTATATCTATGACTACCAATAACGTAACAGCCTATACATAATGTTTTGAACGATTTAGTTTGAGGAACTCATCAATTGTCACAATAATCTAAAAATGTCCATGTCGCCCTACCCTTATCTCATCATAAAACAGTGGCAACCAAATGAGATGAAGACAGCAAGCAAAAAAGACAGCTGAAAATGTTACTAAATGTTTAAAATGTTGTCCGTCTCTCGGCGCCAATAGCAACAATGGAAGTGTTGAGAGAGCAATTCGTACAACACAAATCAAGGAGACAAAGAAAGCAAGGCGTAATATCAAGACAACAGTCAATCTTGCACCAGGAGGTTCGGTCTGTTCGAGCGGTGGGGAAAGGGAGGGACAAAAGAGTGGGATTGGATGTCAATTATTCAGGTAGGATTCACTCGTATCACGACCCACCGCTCTGCTCGATAATTGGATTGTTTTATATATATATATATATATATATATATATATATATATATATTTATTTATGTGTAGGCCTATATAGGCCCTATATATATCAGGTTCTTTACCTTATTCCTCTGATTAAGGGAGTGACAGAACTCCGGAAACGTTAGGCAATCTTTATATTAAAACAATTTATATTTGGATTTGTCTTTGTCTTTGTTTTTTATTATACGCGTTATAAGCCCAAAGCAATGTGTTATATATATATATATATATATATATATATATATATATATATATATATATATATATATATATATATATATATATATATATATATATATATATATATATACATATATATATATATATAGGCCTATATATATATATATATATATATATATATATATATATATATATATATATATATATATTATAACACTTTTATGTGAAGGTGGGAACCACCCGTGCGTTAGAAGTGTCAGATGGGAAAGACAGTCGATTGTTACCTTCGTCTCCTTGCAATACTCCTCTATTGGCCTACTTTTCGTGTCAAAGAGTGATGAAGGAGGGAAACACCCGCGCGCTACTGCTGTGGAGTAAGAAAGACGGTCGATCGGAACCCTCATCCCTCTAAAATATTCCTATTCACGAAATATGAAGGTGGGAACCACTCGCGCGCTACTGCTGTGGAGTAGGAAAGACGGTCGGTCGGAACCCTCATCCCTCTAAAATATTCCTATGAGATATGAAGGTGGGAACCACTCGCGCGCTACTGCTGTGGAATAGGAAAGACGGTCGGTCGGAACCCTCATCCCTCTAAAATATTCCTATTCATAAGAAGGTGGGAACCACTCGCGCGTTAGTGCTGTGGAGTAAGAAAGACGGTCGATCGGAACCCTCATCCCTCTAAAATATTCCTATTCACGAAATATGAAGGTGGGAACCACTCGCGCGCTACTGCTGTGGAATAGGAAAGACGGTTGATCGGAACCCTCATCCCTGTAAAATATTCCTATTCATGTGAAGGTGGGAACCAACCGCGCGTTAGTGCTGTGGAATGGAATAGACGGTCGATCGGAACCTTCATGTGAAATATTCCTCATAAAACTACTCATCACATTGCAGTGACACTAATGATAGAAGACAGCTGTCTGATGTTTATTCTCATATCACAATTCGTTTGTTTCGGATTTTTCCATCACGTTTTGCATGGTTCCCGTGAATAGAAAGAAAATCCTGTGGGAAATCCACACTTCTTACTTCCATTATGGCCGGCATTTATTATTGAAGTCCCTGAGGAGGACCGAAGAAGTCTGGAATACGCGGAGATTCGAACCGGGAATATTTATAAGGAATCAACTGTGAGATGTAACAATAGGTTTTGAATAAATTATATATTCTAAAGGAGTTTTCGTGTTAGGTTTTCGTTTGGGTTCAAAAAAAGGGTAGTTTTCTTGGGGTCTCTTGGGTTTATATAGGCAATATTTTGCCGGTGCATGGAAATTTGATAAGATTTTTATTGAAAAAGTAAACGCTATAGTTGCGTTGACCATGACGTTTATTTATTGCAATTTGTGGTATCTGATGAATATTACATTGTTCGCATTTTCGTCCAGCTTTTTAGATTAATTATAATATTTCAATTATTGAACATTTCATTGGTTACTATAATTAATCAGAATTTCGCTGTGGTCCATGTCTGATTGACTGATGGTCCATCTCTCTCTCTTTCTCTCTCTGTCTCTCTCTCGCTCACAACCGCGAATACAAATTCGCAATGTAAGTCAAGGCGCTTCTGTTACTTATATACAACAATGATCGCACTGCCATCTAGCGGAAGAAACGGCCTTAGCAAAATGATGAGGATTTTTTTTCATGTAATGTTGCTTAACGACCCCACCAACAGCTAGGTTATACGGGGATACGAATGAGCGGATGACAATGAAACGATGAAGTGATGATAGATGAAAGGACGTTTACAAAAACCCATGCCTTATGGGACTCGAACCCACGCCCAACGGTGACTTCAGTTACTACCGCTAACGATAATTGACTCAGCCACCGGGGGGGATTTTTTTCATCAAAAATGATGAATGAACCGAGCAAAACGGGGCGCCTGAAGAGCGTATACCGGAATAAAGTCGACTCTGTTGTGTGACATGGGTTTGGGTGTTCAACCTCTACTTGAACCCATCCACATTCCATTGAAAAGTACCCCAAAGCCCATGTCACACGACCGAGGTGACTTTATTCCAATATACGCTCTTCAGCGTTCCCAGCAGAAAACACTGCGTGAAAAAAATATATTATATACTAACCGAGTTTTTATTGTTTACTCTAAAAGTTACATCGGTACAACGTTCAGGTCTAATAAGATTTCAGCAACTATTTCGACAATTTTCTCCGTACGAATCGTGCTACGAAACGACATTTTCTCTGAAACAATTTCACAGGAATTTGTCAAGCAAAAGTGAATTCCACTTCGTTAGTTGCGCGCGCATTCCTGTTGATCGAAATTATCTGCTTGTTGAAAATGTTGCTTGTGTAGCGATCACCAGAAGATCTTCGAGCATGTACAGTTGAGATTTTATAAGAAGATAAAATGGTAAAACCGACATAAAAAGTAATTAGATGAGCGTAGCGAAGATTTTCACTGAACTCTTACGGAACTTTGTCTGTGCGTTTTTTGTTTTTTTTGTTTGTTTGTAAGCACTGCACAGGTCGCAGGGTTTGACCGATCGACATGAAACTTATTTTTCATATGCAAACTTATCCAACTTAGAACTGTATAGTTTTGAGGTCTAATCGGTTGGACCATTTTTGAGAAATATCATTTAGAAGTTTCTAAAAACCCCATGAGATTTTGCTGAGCGGAAAAAATTGAAAAATTAAATCTCTTCAATATGATTCAAATTTTCCACAAATGTGAACACAAGAATAATATACATGAATAAAAATTTGGTTTGATATTCGGACCAGCCGTTTTGGAGAAAATAATATAATAAATGTATTTTATTCATCGGAAAGATAGAAATACTAGGCAAACGCAGGATGTGCGTTGTGTGATGAGCGAGATGTCTATATAAGGAATAAGTGAAAACTCTACAAACCTTGATCATTTGAAATGAACTTCATCCGATGTCAATGAATCTAGAAAGCCGTGACTTCGACAATGCAACATTTTTCAACTAATATTTCTATCTTTTCGATGAATAAAATACATTTATTATATTATTTTCTCCAAAACGGCTGGTCCGAATATCAAACCAAATTTTTATTCATGTATATTATTCTTGTGTTCACATTTGTGGAAAATTTGAATCGTATTGGAGAGATTTTTTTTCAATTTTTTTCCGCCCAGCCAAATCTTATGGGGTTTTTAGAAACTTCTAAATGATGTTTCTCAAAAATGGTCCAACCGATTAGACCTCAAAACTATACAGTTCTAAGTTGGATAAGTTTGCATATAAAAAAGAAGTTTCATGTCGATCGGTCAAACCCTGCGACCTGTGCAGTGTTTACAAACAAAAAAAAAAAAAAACGCACAGACAAAGTTCCGTAAGAGTTCAGTGAAAATCTTCGCTACGCTCATCTAACTAGGAAAACGCCATATATGCGTTGTTAGACGAGCGGATAGTAATAGTATGGGTAAAAATGGGTAAAAACTGCGAGCGGTACCGATTTGGCACATTTTGTATTTTTTCTTCAAAATGGCTGAACCGATCAAGTTGAAAATTCCCAGAAATGTGTATCAAAATGTAATTCAACTTCACGCAGAATTTCAATAATTTGGAAAATATTTTTTTTCCGCTGCGTTATTCTAATGGAAAATTTTGAAATTTCTAAAATTCATAAAAAAAACGTTATCACCCGATATTGTCACAAAACTATACAGATCTAAGTTAGATGAGGAACCATATTGAAAAAAAGTTTGAAGTTGATAGCTGTAGCCGTTTGACCTGTGGAGAACCGACAAAAAAACGAAAAAAAAATGAAAAAAAAACATAAAAACGAACACCAATTTTTTTCAGTGTGTCAAATTGAATCCTCGCTAAAGCCCATCTAATTATTATTATCAATAGGAAAACGCCATATATGCGTTGTTAGACGAGCGAATAGTAATAGTATGGGTATAAAAATGGGTAAAAACTGCTTCAGTGGTAACAATTTAGCACATTTTATGTTTTTTCTTCAAAATGGCTGACCCGATCATGCTGAAATTTTTTAGAAATGTGTAGTAAAATGTAATTAAACTTTACGCAAAATTTCATTTTTTTGGAAAATAAAAATATTTTCTTTCTTTTTCCGCCATGTTATTCTAATGGGTATTTTTGAAATTTCAAAAAATTCATAAAAAAAAAAGTTATCACCCGATAATTCCACAAAACTATACAGATCTAAGTTAGATGAGTAACCATATTGAGAAAAAGTTTGAAGTTGATAGCTGCAGCCGTTTGACCTGTGGTGAACCGACAAAAAAAAAAGAAACAGAAAAAAATTGAACGAACACCAATTTTTGTCAGTATGTGAAATTGAATGCTCGCTAAAGCTCGTCTAATTATTCATTTCATTACAGCTTTGGACCATTGGTCCAAATTGTTTGTGATATTCTGGTTCAATAGGAAATTAATGAATGAATTACATGGATCTACAGAGTTCTAGTTACTATGGTTACCACATGAATATTAGCAGTCGTCTCTTGCGTTTGTGATTCTGTATTGAAGTGGGCGTGGCTTATCGGACTTATTGGCCACAGTTTGTTTATTTGTGTTCTGCAGAGTGTTGACAAAATGGAGCAACATGTGACACGATAGTACAACAAGGCTACATAACATTCCATCGGAATCCCATTTGTTAGAAAACACAGTATATTCCATATTGGGTTTTAACGACGCTCTGTAATGATAACTAAGGCTATTGGCGTCGGATGGGGTAAAGTTACTGAGACACTGAGCACACCTATTTGTGTTTTTTTTTAACCTTTCCCACTATCCTAACCGACATCTGGCCCCCTCCAGTACACTCCTCCCTCCCCAACAACGGCATCAACCTCCCCCACTAACCAAAAATAAAAATAACCCCCAAAAAAAAACTCCCAAACAACATACAAAAACCATCAGATTCAAGTGAGCTTAAAAACTATAAAAATCAACAATTCTCAACCACCCGCGACTTTTTCTAAAATACATAAACAAAATCTTTCAGAAAACACCAAAAAATCGCAAATCAAACACCAATTGGCGAGTGTCATAGTAGAATAACATTTCGTTTTATATTGGGTTTTCACGACGCACTGTAATGATAACTAAGTCTATTGGCGACGGATGGATGATCAATGAGATTTTGGGATGATGAGATTAAGGTTTCTTGGGTAATAGGAAGGACAGTGGGAAGGAAGCGGTCGTGGCATATATTGTGGGATCTATCCTGGCATTAGTCTAGACTATACAGAGGGAAACCACGAAAAAAAACATATAAAGATAGACGGCGGCGGGGATCGAACCGGGTCCGAAATTCCTCTCGCCTACCGGTGTTGCATAGGGATCGTTTACCCATGCGTGTGCTGGTACCTCCGGTATTCCAGCCCTAGTGTTGTGACACTTCCCCCTCCCCTCGGCAAGTGATTCCTAGTGTAGGCCTCCACCTACGTCTTCAGGGATCTTATACTCCCTAATCAACACCTTTATAATGTGATAGGGGGATATCACATTCCTAGGGATGGTTTACCCTAATGGTAATTTTACTGTGACACTGAGCATCGCCAATTAGTGTTTGATTTTCGATTTTTTTGTGTTTTCTGAAAGATCTTGTTTATATCTTTCAGAGAAAGTTGCGGGAGGCTGAGAATTGTTGGTTTTTATAGTTTTTAAACTCACTTGAATGTGATGGTTTTTGCATGTTGTTTTGGAGGGGGTGATTTTTGTTGGTTAGGTTAGGGGGGTAGGTTGATGCCGTTGTTGGGGAGGGGGGGGGGGCTGCTGGAGGGTATAATATTTCGGCTAGGTTTGTAGGGGAGGTTGGGAAAAAAACACAAATAGGCGTGCTCGTCTCAGTAATTTTACGGTTTACCCTATACCTCAAATTCGTTATTTGAGTTGAAGGAGGGTATCTCAGCCCTATGGATAGTTTACCCTATACTTTTGAATTCAGATTTGAGTTGAAGAAGGGTATCTGTACATATAGGGATGGTGTACCCTATGAATAAATTCTTGATTTGAGTTAAAGGAAGCTATCACAGCCCTAGAGATGGTTTACCCTATACCTTAAATTCGTGGAGGGTACCTCAACCCTATGGATGGTTTACCCTATACCTGTAATTCGTTATTCGAGTTGAAGGGAGCACATTCCTAGGGATGGTTTACCCTATACCTTGAATTCGTTATTTCACTTAAAGGAGGGCATCTCCGCCCTAGGGATGGTTTAGACCTACCCCAACATGAAAGTGCACAAAAACACTTTCTGTGTGGTTAGAAAACAAATAGGGACTACTTTACCCAAACTCCGCGACCAAAACCCTTTATATATTATTACAAAAACCAAAAGTACGTGGTAAATTCAATTGATAAAAACTCACGTGCGATGGAAGTTTCCAGTCGCCTTTCACCACCATTTTGACGCCACTTTGCCGCCATTTCCGTATAGACGCACAACACAACTGCGCCCAAACCTTTTCTGATAGATATAAACGAGATCTATCAGAAAACCTCAATAATAAAACACCAATTGGCAAAAATAAGAATAACGGCTTCACAACCCCCGGTCCAACAAATAACCGAACAACCGCTCAAACTGTTCTTATTCACTGTCGAAACAACTTCAAGAAGCTCTGTACCGGAGACCTGCTCACGGGCACTGGTCAAATTACACTGACTAATTTCCCCCCAATTTATTTCCGTGTCATCGCAATGACGTGGCGTACCTGCCCTTATCGGCACGGCACGGATAACGGTCAACCACTCTCAAGTGGCTATTCACAGACCCGGAAGTAGTGTTTAGATTAATTTGAATTTAAATAAAATTCGTTTAGATTGTTTGTTTGATTAGGTTAGTTGATTTAGGTTGGTTAGGTTTAAGTTAGTTTAGAAAGGTTAGATTCATTTAATTAGTTGGTTTAGTTGATTATACGGTTAATTTAGGGTGAGCACAACAACAAAAACACGGCCCGGACTAATCCACCTGTTGGGTGTCCTCTCGATCTATCGAAATCGATCCCTCGCCACCACGATCGACTGGCTACCCGGCCGCCCGTCTCCCCTATCATGTAGCGTTGGCGAGCGCGTGTCTCGAGCCGGTTCTGTGATTTGGAAGAGGAATGTTTTTATCTGCAATTTATTAATTTAGTGTTGGATTAATTACTAAGGTAGGCTACCTATATAATGAACACAAATATGAAATGTGAAAATAAAATGCTGTGACAGTAGTTTTGGCGTATTTTATTATAAGAAGATTTTATTGTTGGTTGTTTGTCGATTTAACTAAATCACAGCTTTTCGGCGATGGATTTTAACAGTATGATGTATCAAAATCCTAACGAGAGAAAGGCAGATCATTTAAGTACTTTCAGAATTACTTGAAATAAAATGGTCATCCTTGGATTTTAACATTTTCACACGTTTAGGCTCTCGTTTAGGCTCGCGTTAAGGTAAAAGTTTGTTGTTTTAGGTGTGTACCTTCGAAAATTATACAATAAATTAATGTATTTCATTTTATTCTGCAATTTTCTTGGCTTGTTATACAACAATGAACAGTTGAAGGTTGAACAAACGTTGAAGGTGAATATTTTCGATTTTCGTGTTTCCTCCGAATTAGAAGTTTGATATATTAGATTCCTGCGTTCCATTCTCTGTGGTTAGTTTAGTCCATTGTACCAGCATAGTCTTACGACCTGTGAATTGCGCACACAAAACAAACCAAACAAATAAACAAATAAACCAATACCCATTCAGAAGTCTTCCTATCGCTCATCCATGTATAATCCCTCATTGTTACGTATAACATTATGTGTACCATGGCAGTTCACATCAACTGTCTTATCTTATTATCAGTGTTACCAACACACACATTATTTCAACCAATTCGGTTGAACAGATTGACGAGATAGGCGTACGCGAAGGAAATTGAATCGCGTTCCGCAGCCGAAACGCGGTCCATTTAATTGCGTAATGCGTTTCTCCGTGTTTGGCACGGTCCGTCAGGTCGCGGGCACGTCAATGCGGCAGATCAGTGGCCGATAAATCTTCGTTAAGGGAGACCACCCCTCCCCCCCGCTACCCCACCCGTTCCTCCCTCGCTCTACTCTTCATCACTGATGGATCAGATCGACATGTTACAGACATGTGTGTGCGTGTGTGTGTGTTTGGGTGCAAATGTGTTTTGTTTATCCATTCGTGGTTGGTGGTAGTGTGTTGAATTAATAGTGGTAGTTGGTTTAAGTATTTTAGATTTTAATGGTCTTCATTAGTTGTTAACCAATAGTTGTCCTCTCTCTCTCTCTCTCTTTCTCTCTCGCTCTCTGTCTCTCTGTATGTCTCTCCCTCTCTCTGTCTCTCTCTCAGTCTCTCTCCTCTCTTTCTCTTCATCTGTCTCTCAATTTTTCTCTCACTCTTATTTGTTATTTATTCAGCATTCCTTGGCACTGTTACATATACCTACATACTTTGAATAAGTTTACATACAATTATGGAATTTGTCATGAAAATACAATACATCAAGGGAATTCAATAATAAAATGATGCATTTAAATTCATTTCAAGTTATATTAATAGAAAATATATAGATCAAAATGATGTCTATAAAGTTAATAAGTTGAAATTTCACTTCAAGAGTTCTTTCTTTTGAGAAAGGTTTTGAGAAAGGGAAAAGTCTTCCTTCTCACAACTCTCTCCTCTCTCTGTTGTCAATTTTATTTACATATTCACCTTCAAACCACGCACCACGCACCTTTAAACCACGCACCTTTAAACCACGCACCATGTACCTTCAAACCACGGACCTTTAAACCACGGACCTTTAAACCACGCACCACGCACCTTTAAACCACGCACCACGCATCTTTAAACCACGCACCACGCACCTTTAAACCACGCACCATGTACCTTCAAACCACGCACCTTTAAACCACGCACCACGCACCTTCAAACCACGCACCACGCACCTTTAAACCACGCATTACGCATCTTTAAACCACGCACCACGCATCTTTAAACCACGCACCACGCACCTTTAAACCACGCGCCACGCACCTTTGAACCACGCACCACGCACCTTTAAACCACGCACCTTGTACCTTCAAACCACGGACCTTTAAACCACGCACCACGCACCTTTAAACCACGCGCCACGCACCTTTAAACCCTAACACTTACTCACTCAACACAACGTACAGGAATGAGACCCTTGGATGAATACGAGGCCTAATTGTTTACCCGTTTGTTTCCAGCACGCCGGCGTACGATTACGCGCCCAATCCCGACAAGCAGTGGATCCTGCAGGTGACTCAGCAGATGCAGCCGATACACCGAGAGTTCACCGACCTGTTGATGACCAAGAGGTTGCAGACGTTGCAGAGCGTTGACGATGCTGTCGAGAAGGTAACTCGGGGGAATGTCTCTTCTAGAGGCAATACCAAGAGGGATGGATCAGTCGTTAGCACGCTAAGTTCAAGAGGCCAGGGTTTGGTTTCTGTCATGGTTGATCGTGCTGACTGAGGTTTTTTGTGGTTTTTACTCGGATGTTGGAGTGAGAATGCTGGAATGGTTACATGACATTTGATCATACTCAGTTCGCATAGCTACGGGACGAATCTATTCACATTCTACATCCGAAATGGATCGTAATTAACTCCAAAGACCAATTAGAAAATAAGCCATTTTCTCCACTATTCATTATTCAACTTTTCACTATATTATTCATATTCTTTGCTATTCAGATAAATATTCATTCTCACTGCAGTCAGTGTTGGGTAATGAACTTTTACATTGAACTGCATTCAGTTTGTTTTTTCTGAAAATTTTGATGAACGCGTTACGTGTTCTAGCCAAGAATGTGAACTACAGAAACGTTTGATATTTCGACGATCTTCAACAGAGTAAAACGTTCATTTGAAAGTTCTTATTTACGGACCGCTCTGATATTCTAGGTAGCTCTGTAGCCAAATCTGTTTATATTTGAAATAATTTTATGCTTTACTTAGGTATCAGTACCACTAACTTCCACTTGAAACATAGCCTATATTAAGAAAAACATGTAGGGCTACACACTGATTTTCTGATTACTCATTTCTGTTAAAAATAATTTTTTAATATGAACTCTCACATGAACTCATATTTTTTCATATTGAATTGGAATACTTATAGCAAATCCACAAGAACAATATTAGATCGTTTTATAGATCGTTTTATCTGCCATGAACTGAACTTTCAAGAAGTTCTCTTCAGAAGGGAACGTCCCCAACACTCTTTATTGTGACAGATTTTAAAGTTGTGATGCCCTTCAAATTTGGCCTTAAGTTACTTTTTAACTTTGTACGCAAAAATTACAAATGACGATACTAAAAATACATCCCTAAAAAAATATTTAATGTAGTATATCTTCTGTCTGGTTTAGATTTACAAGGAGCTCGAAGCTCTCGGAGAACTGGACAACACGTACATCATCTACACCTCGGACCACGGCTACCACCTCGGCCAGTTTGGGCTCGTCAAGGGCAAGTCGTTCCCGTTCGAGTTCGACGTCCGAGTGCCGTTCCTCGTCCGCGGGCCAAACATCGAACCAGGGACTGTGTACGTGAGTTCACACATCATCCGGTTAATCCGTCTTTCGGGGTCGAGCTGAATTACGTTCTACCCTTATTAGGCCACTGTTCTAAACCTCCACCTACCCCTTCTCACACCTGAAATTACGTCACAATCTATAGACACAGTTCCTTTGATTCATTTAATAAGGAACACATGAAAATTGATTGATTAGTTCAAAGCAAATGAATAACATCTATCAACGGAAGTATATATATTTAGTTCTAAACGAATTGTCGTTGCACATCGTTCTCCATGAAAGATTTGGAAGGAAAATTTTAAATGTTTTTTGATTAGTAATTTTACTAATTATGATAATAGATTTTATCTACAACAAAATATGACATCACAAATGTGTGATCAATATCCCCCAACCTGAACTGTCATCTCTTCCACCTCACAAAGCGTTTCTTAAATCAAGTCCGTGGGTGGAGTTGTTGATCAACGATATGTCTTGAACTCGTCATGTAATCACCTTACGTCAGCATATTTGAACAGGCAACATGAGTGCAATATTTTCATCGTTTTGCATCATAACTAGACAACTAAAAATCTATGAATCTCATTGAATATTGATCGTTCAACGAATTAGTTTTTTTTTAATAACATCGAAACTTGATACAAAATTATTGTTACCCGATTGAGGTTATGGACGGAAGTAGGATCGTTTGGACGGGGCACCACAAGGGCGATCACGCAGGTCAGTACAGGAAATTAATAGTGCTCTCAAAACGATATTGTTCTGAAATTCTCATCAAATATATTAGGGCGATCTTACCACCCCATTTTATTATTATTTTAAATTAAATTTCAACGAATTAGTAATGAATATTCTATTCCAGCATTTGCTCGGCCCAGCTTCGAATGAAATTTTAAACTACGTCACGAAACGTCATTATTCAGGTGTGTTTTCCTGTTGCATCTAATGGGCTGTCACTGTCATATAATCATTAATCAACAATGATAGAACATCTCGAAAGCACATGTTTAAATCATATCAACAGGATTTGAATGTTTGAAGTATTTTGTATGCCATTCTAAGTCCATTGTTATTATTTTAAACTATTTTGACTGATATATCATTGAATCTGTTGGAAAAATCATTTGTTTTTTCAGATTGAACTATGTAACTCTAATACTCATGCATAATGCGTGTCAAGTAATAGAGCTGCTTCCTTCCTATCATGAGATAATTAATTCATTTAAACTCGTAAAGAACTCTCGAGAATCTTCATTCAATCTATAGTTCTCTTTTTTATTGCTTTCAATTTCAATCATCATAAAAGTAATACCACTTCAAACAATATATTTCTAAGAACAGGAAATGATACATTATTGTAACAGCAGCAATGCTGGTTTTATGTATTACCGTAACTGTATGAGCGTTAACAACTGACTTCCATTCCACTCTATCATCCTGGAGCTCTGTCTGTGTGTTTTATTTGTACGCACCGTTTGCCTGATCAACTTGAAACTTTTTCCGGATCTGCGGACTTATTCAACATTGAACTTTAAAGTTTTGGGGCCAAATCAGTTCAGTTACTTTTGAGATGACCATTTCAAAAGTTTGGAAAAATCCCATACGATAATCAAAGGGGGAAATTTTGAAAAAATGATCTTCAAAAAGCTACAAATTTTCACTGAATTTGAATTCAAATATGATACACATTACTACTGATACATTTTTACATTTTTATTTTCACATTTTTACTGAGATTGGAGTAGCCGTTTTAAAGAAAATAACCGTTTAATAAATAAATTATCATCAAATAGCTTGAAATAGTGGTTATTCTTCATTCAGTATCTTGCTCATGATGATTCACGACTTTGTAGACTTGATTATTCCTTCCTTTCCAACATCTCACGTAAACTTACTGTTTTGCGTTCTATTTTTGCAGCGTTGACGAGATCGTATTGAACCTCGACGTCGCCCCTACGCTGCTGGACATCGCGGAAGTCGACACGCCGAACCACATGGACGGGCGGTCGATACTGCCGTTGCTGCATCGCAAAATGGCCGCCAGGAAGAAGAACAAGATAAGATGGCCAGACACGTTTCTTATCGAGAGGTACGGCGGTAAAAAGAAGATATACGCATTAACTACGTTTATCACAGGGTTGAAAAATGGTTCAGATAAACTAATTAATCCCAAAATGGTTTGAAATTTGGTTTGAATCCTGAATCATTCTGGTCAAAACAGTTTTCAATTGTATGAAATGTCAGCAAAATGGTTTTATTCCCACCACCTGGGCACCCGGCCTGTGGTTACGGACACGCTACTCAAATACCTATATCCTGATTAATTTATGTGTCACACATTTATGTGTCACGCCAAATCAGTTCTTAAAACGTGTCGGAACTCGATTGTTTTTGCCAAAAATTGACATGTTCATCATAATCTTTGAACTATTCCAGGCTAAAAAGATTTAGATAAACTCTTTGCCAGTTTTGTGATGAACCTCGGATCATAGTTATCATACCGATATCAGTAGGATAAGGATAAACATAGTAGTGATGCCTTCGGGTACCCGGGTCGGGTACGGGTAATGCATTACCCGGGTAATATTCTGTTACCCGGGTACCCGTCTAGGTTCTGGGTAATTGTGCTAACCAGTTCCTATAATATCGAAAATAACTTTTATAAATCACTCAAGCTACCGAGAGAAATTCACATTCTACATAAGTTTTTTCTCCTACCTTCCCGGACCTCCCTCAACTTGTCATAATGCGCTCGTCAAATCTAGTCGCACCACCTACCGTTATCTGTGGTCACACGTGCAGTGTACTGAATCCCTCTGCTGTCAACCGCTCTCTAGTTGCCATGCCAAATACTATTCTTTACCGAGAACTGAGGAGCACATATAGTTTTTTATTGTAATAATGACTATGTTTTCATTATTACAATAAAAACTGATCACTAGGCCTACTTATTCACCAAGATTTTTACTTTTTGTACATGAATTAACATTCTCTGTCATGTTGGTACGATTGCAGTAGCGGGAGGCGCGAGACACCCGAGTCGATAGCGGAAGCCAAACTACGAGCCAGCATTCAGCGTCTGCAACAAAACAAGCTCGTCGCGTTGGGCGACGTGACTACCGTTCGGTCGGAGAAAGTCAATGACACCGATAACGTGGATCAGGTCACGGAATATCCGGAGATCATGACCGACATCTTCCACGTCCACAACACGTCGGGCATGATGCTGGTCGACGACGAGGAGGAGTTGACCTTGGATAAAATACCGGTGCTTTCACGTGAGTTTCACGTACACATTCGCAATAGTTATTGATATATACTTATATCTCCTAAAGAAGGTCATCTCAGGGGTTATATTAGTGCGCAGTTGATCCTAATATTCGCAATTCTAAACTTCCAAAATGCAGCTCTTAATTTCAATTTGCACAATTGTAAGCCTAAAATGAAGAATATTGTTGAATAATGAACGTTATCGAAGAAGAATTCTTCATTGAAATTCCGCCCATTAAATTTGTCGGCCAAATCAACACCATGGTTATGATGAGCGTGAGGGGGGAAAGTGAATCCAGTAGCCAATTACGTCCTTGAGGGCGTTAAAAAAACAGAGTTTTAAAAAAAAATCCCTGCGGGGCTGTGATGGGAAACCACCCCCCCCGTCCCCCAGTATCCGTGTGGAACCTACCTCTTTAAGTGTTTGATTTTTTCATATGGGCAGTTCTAAATTTTCACTAATATAACCACTGTGTTATCTACCAAAATAGTAAGCAGAAATGCCGCGGTTATTTCTGGATAGATCTGGTATTCTCAAGTTATTGTGATTTTTGGTGAGGAGATTTACGGTCGATAAGGAACACAACTACATCTTTGGAGTGCCTTAAATTCTTGAAATTGAAACATCCTCATGTGCCCTATGTAGGTCTACTGTATGAAATACAAAATAATATTACTTACTGAAGATTCTTCTGATTAAAATAAACCGTATTGATCCATTCTCTTGTCAGAAAATGTTGAGATTATTATTTATTTATTTTTTATTTTTTCAGTAAAAAAATTGACACACACATATAGAAACATTAATTAATCCTTTTTGTGTGAAATTGAATTTTCATTTATGTTCCTCATATAAACTATTAAAATAATGCATACGATCAGGGCTCACCGCTAATGTTTTGGAAACTTCCGGTTAAAAACATATTTTCATATTTAAATGAATACGATACATGTAAGCCGCCGGGGTGGCTGAGTCAACCATCGCTAGCGGTAGTAACTGAAACCACAGTTGGGCGTGGGTTCGAGTCCCGCATAAGGCATGGGTTTTGGTACACGTCCTTTCACCTATCGTCACTTCAGTTCATCGTTGCATTATCACCCGCTCATTCGTACCCCCGTATAACCTAGCTGTTGGTGGGGTCGTTAAGCAACATTGAAAAAAATAAATGAAAGATACATGTATTGAGCTTGACAAATGAGTGATATAGTGACCTTGACGTGCGTGACTTCTGCGCACAGGTCCTGACCTTCAGTACGACAACCGAGTACTGCCGGTCGTGCCGCCGGGCATCGGTTACGCCAACAAGGTGGAGAGACTAGCGCTCGAGTGTCAGCGCCAGGAACTACAGTCACCGTGCGGCCACGGGCAGAAGTGGCACTGCGTACTAGAGGGCAACAGGTGGGTTTAGTGACATTCCGTAGCTCACTTCTACGTAGCAGACCTATTGAGTATTTGAGTATTGAAATGGAATTTGCATCTAGACCTAGTGGAAAAAGTTTCAAATATATTTGTAATGTTGAGTTCAATACCGAACTAATGTGAATCATACAAGAATAATAACTGATGAAGTTTGTGAGCGGATTGTTTATCTGAGTTCGAAAGAAATGGAGGAAACGAAACATTTTTTATTCTCGTCAGATATTAACTGGGTCTAAATATAATTTTCTAAACATGTTTTTAGTTTTTACTCTTCTCAAAAATCATTATCAAATTTCTTCAAATTACTAAATTAGTCAATTTGTTCTGATTATAATTTGTCAAGCTGTTTAGTTTGTAAAATAATACTACTTAATTTATTGATTGATTGACTATTTTTATTTTTTGGTTTCCAAATGTAGTGTAGTGACTAATGAACATAAAATGTTATTTGAATTATTATGTACCGAATTATTTTCAAAACGATGGTGGAAATGAAGGTACGCCAATTTGATTATTCATGAATTGGGTAAGAGAGAAAGAGAGAACAGCAGCTTACAGAAGTTTTCAAGTAGATAGACCTACTCATAGTGGAGAGCCTTTGAAATAACACAGAGATGATGATTTGAACGCACGAGATTTTGACGTTTCGGCTTCAATTCTTTCACACACCATTGTAAAGCAATAGCAGACACGTTTGTCGTTTGTTTCAGGTGGCGTAAACACAAGTGCAAGCCGTCGCCACCAGGTGGTGTGGGCGGCTACGCGCGACGCAAGTGCGCCTGCTATACGCCCGCGGGAGTGATGTACACGCGCCTGGAACCGCAGGAGAGGCGGATGCAGAGGCACTTCCTCAAGTACGACCGTAGATCAATTTACTTCTTTCCACGTAAAAAGATGATAAATTATACTCCTATCCAATATTTCCAATCAACAGGTTTTGAGTGATCCAAGTACAGTCGACATGCCTCTAAATCCTAACATTTAATTCAATTTGTGATTGTGTTGAGATTTTGTTGAAGTATTCTCATCATTAATTTTTCAAAGCTGTTGTGGTAGCCATATTATTGATTCTATTGAAAATATAATTCGTTTTTTGAAAATTAAAACTGAAACAACACCGGCACATGCAGCGTAGTGGTTAACGCGCTCGCTTCATGTGATCTGGGAGGCGAGGGGTTCACGGACCCGCTTCGATCCCTGCCGCCGTCCATCTTTACAGAGGTTTTTCGTGGTTTCCCTCTGTAGCCTAGGCTAATGCCGGGATGGTTCCTACAATTTGTTGGCCACGACCGCTTTTTTCCTAATATCTTTTCCATTACCCAAGAAACCTTGATGTCATCATCCCATCCATCCATCCAATGCCATTAGATCTTCGCTATCATAACAGTGCGTCGTTAAACCCAATATAAAAAAAATTACAAATCTGAAACAGTTTGTTAATAAATCGTTTCTTCTTGAAGGGGTCACGTAAACAAAGACATAAAGAACTACCGGCCCAAGTTCCTACGCACCGTGCGCTCGCGGCGCTCGATCGCTGACGTCGACGACGACATCGCGACGCTCAGCGAACGGATCGAGAGTCTCACGGCAGCGTCGAGGCGTAAGCGCGACACGCTCGAACAAGTCATGGACACCATCGAGGAAGAGATCAGCGGACTTCAGGTTAATGAAGTCACATTAATTATTTTAATATTGTATTAACATTGAATACTTGACAGAAAGACACTGAGTCGTCATTCGACAGTTAAGGCTAAGGATGACAAAGTAGGATTATTCCGACAGGGGACCACAAAAGCAATCTTACCATCACAAAGAAATAATTAGGCCTAAATATAATGTAATTCGTTTTAATAAACTGTAAATAGCTAATTAATAGGCCTATGTAATAAGTTGCGGAATAATCAACAAATCAGTAATATTTGTTTGGGAAAGTAAATCTTAGATCTCTTTATTGATTGTTGTAGTCTCAAATGTACTCAAAAATTGAAGCTAAATAAATGTAAACTGTAATGGTTTCAAGGAAAAGTATGTACTACATGTTGTGTTTATGGTGACCTACACTATATGTATTTTGTTAACTTTTTTCCTCCATCACTCAGTAGGAAACAATAATATTTATATATTGATTAATTGAGTTTGTTATTCTAGGCTAAATGGAATGTTGGATCGTAGATTCCTAAACACTACCACCTGCATACAATGTACAATTTGTTATCAATTGAATAATACCAAGTTGAATTGATCTGTTCCTCTTCAGAAGTCTCGGGAACAAGAGGACATTGACGAGATGACTGTCTTCCAATCGCCCAACAGCGCTGGCAGCTGTACGGTGTCCCCATCTGGCGGCGTCAACTGCAGCAACTCGGTGTATCGCGATCCCAAGGCGTGGCGCACCTCGCGGAAGAATCTGGAACTACAGATCAAGAAGCTGCGACACGAACTGGAGACGTTGAAGGTCAGAACGTGATTTCCATGAGTCGACTTTTGAAAAACTATTCAGTTATTTATTTACATTTAATTTTGTATTCACTTAATCTCCTTATTATTCTATTCAATCCCATTTCAAATTCCACATTTTTCTATTCAATCAGTTCTCTTTTATGTACTAATATGTAATATTTTCAATCTATTTCTCTCTATTATTCTATGTATTTTTTTATATTGATTGCTATCCTGTTTGCTAATGTATAGTCAGGGACCAATAAAGGTTTTTTCTCTTCAACTTTACTATTCGATAGAATTTCCATATGAGACTGACATTTGAATATAGAAAATTGGTCGAAATTTGAAAAATTTCAGTCGACATCGAAAATATAGAATCTGATGACAGAAAATGAAAATGATAGTTGGGAAACAAAATGGTGTCAAGAAAGCGATCGTAGCTAGCTATCTAAAGGCACCAACCCGCAACTTATAATTTTTCCCCCAAATCGAACAGATGATTCTTGTAGTTTTAAAATCTTCTTTTATGTGTGAATAAACCCTAACTTGACACATGAAAAAATAGATTACTTAGCATGCATACGTCAGAAGAAATAGGCCCAAGATATTAAAACTAACATGGGTGGTATGGGCACTACCACCTCATTTTGATTTTTTTTTTTTTATGTATTGGCTTATCTGTAAATGACTGCATTAGCAAATGGAAGAATCTATCAAACTCATCAAACAAACATCATCGTGGTTCATTCAGAAAACGGACGACCAACCCGTTATCCGAGATTCGTACTTTACCATTGCATTTCTTCGCACAGGAGATACGTAGACATCTGCACTCCAAGAGGCCGGTCACCTCTTACGACTCATCCCTGGAGGAACAGGAAGAGGTCATAGGTCATATTGAGGATTCAGAAGAATTCCATAGCACTACGCCGGCCGCGAAGGTACGGTAACTGAGGCGGGTGGTTCAGCTAGCCAGTTGAGCTGTCATTCAGAAGAACAGGGTTCGATTCCCATCATGATTTTTTGTGAATTTTGTTTTTTCCCTCTGTTGTTGAAGTGAATACTGGGCTGGTACCTTAATATTAGGGCCCCGACAATCTCTTTCCCATCGTTCTAAAAATTAGAAATTGTACTACCGGTAACTGTGAAAATTCAAATTGATATCACTAGAATTATGCCTTAGAATTAGGGTTCGCTGCTTGAAAACTAGAGTGTCTCTGGCCTTTTGATAGACCCTTTCAAGAATTCTATGCGCAGGCACTTACTGCCCGCAATTCCGACCGTCCTCGTGCTGATGGGATCGGTGGCATTGCATTCTGGGTATTCAAGTCTCCCTGTGAAAAGTTTGTTTGTTTATCCAAATGGTTAAATACAATATGTATTGTGCCTTATCTCTCTCATTGTATTCACTCAGACAAGCAAATAAAACTCAAAAACTAGACAAAAATATTTAAATGTTGTATCCAATCAACGTATTACAAGTAACTAAATGAACTGTTTCCCATTAAATACAAATCATTCATACTTGTAAATAGTAGCATTGTTAACATACGACTAACAAATGTGGGGTACGCACAGTGTGAACCCGTAATACTCCAAAAGCTACCGATGTATGGCTTGTTTTCTTTCAAGGAATCAATCTATCATGTGTCTATAAAATTATCCTTTATGCCCATCAATAATCGATCACTAATCTATTAGACATTCATTATTCACCTTGGTACGTGCAATTAATCAATCCACACTGATGGAAAGTGTTCATTGTATCCCACAGCCAGGCAATCGCAAGCGCAAGTTCAAGACAACAACAACAACAACAACAACAACAACAACAACAACTGCGCTGCCGACATCGTTCACCGAGTCACCGTATGAGAGCGCTACCACTCCGTCGATCAGGCGGCAGAAGAACGGCAGGAACAACACGGCTGAAGGGGGCGCAGCCGTTGCGCCAGGCAACGAGGATCGGGGCGGAGACAGGGATCGTACGGACGGTAAGAGTTTTGGTTCGATTAATTTTCCGCTATGGCTGCCATGCGTTCACGCTTTAGCGTTGTTTGCTAGATTCCTGTTTCTAGCTTGCTCGTTCATAATTTATCGTGAAACGCGGGCTTTGATTGGTTAATTCTTCTTGGAAGCTCTGGATACTTACACTGACAATTGAATGAAGCTTTACTTTGAAGTTCACAGATACTATATTGAATTACATGATAATTCCACCTTGCTTCGTCGGCCAACTCTTTCGGTTAGAAAGTCAAGTAAAGTTGGGTGTTTGTTCGAGTGCCGTATAAGACCTATCTGTGCTCACAAAGTTTTACTCCCTATGATTGTGATAAATTGATTATCTCAGTTAAAATTACTATCAAATAAATGAAATATGATTCTTCCACAGAAGCAGAAGATGACGGAGGAGACCTGATACCATTGCCGAAAGAAAAGAAACGAAAACATAAAAACAAAGAGACGTCGACTCGAAGAATGGTCGAGGAGAATGGCGAGGACGAAACGAATCTCGACGTTTTCTTTCCGTACAAAGAAGCGAACGACAGGCGTCAGCACAAGACGAGGAATGATCCGGTTATTCCGTCGACAACCGAAGAGGAGCGTCTCTTGGAGGAGACGACGCGTGGTATTGCCAAAGAAACAGTTGTGCTCGAAGACGACATTTTAATATCGTACGAGACGAAAAATAAAAACAAGAATAGAGGTTAGAGATGTTTATTCTCGGGAAAGGATCATTTATTGGATGTGACCGATATATAGAGCTGATCAATCGTTTCCGACGCCCTTGAATCAAAATACTAGACCCTAGTGTCATTATTGTGACCTACTTTGTTTTTAGGTAGAAGAAATACTCTAATCGTGTTCTGCTATTATTCATTGTATCAATATATCGTATCTATGTTACTATGTTACTGTCCAATTTTGTTTATGTTGTATCATTTTTTAATGTATTATAATCAAGGCTGAAGAGAATATTAATTGTTAATGTCAAACAGCCCCATATTATTTTATAGCAAGACAAACACAATAAATCGATGAATAAATAGATATACCCTTAGAGCCAGCAAAGTCCGCAATATTATTCCAACTCCAAGTGGTTTTTGCAGTAAGGATCCTTTCGTCTTGTATTTTTCAAATTAATTCCGAGGACAAAAGAGTATTTGATTCGCTTCCAATTGATCACAAGTTTCCTAATTAATATCTGCGGTGTTTGTTTCTTGCAGGTACTTCGACGACCGAAAGAGTCGCGGCCGTCGAATCTAGTCACAACGTTGACGCTGGCGACAGCCTTGAAGACGTTGACGAGAGTTTAGAGGAGGAAGACGACGAAGACGGCGTGGTCACCGACGACGAGGGAAAGTTTGACGAGGGAAAGTTTGAAGAATACGACGAGAAAGCCGTCACCGAATCGCGGCACCGGCACCAGCATCATCGCGATCCCGATGTGTACTACGTACAGAAGAAACCGGAGGTTACAGGTGAGAGGGAACGATGTTTTTGAGAATGGCCGAGATGCCACCAGCTTTCTTTCTTTTTCAACATGAGTGTAGAAAAATAATATAAAACAAAATAAAGAGGACACAATTTATTTTATCAATTTAATTTGAGAAAAGTACATATAGTTATGAATTTATGAATTTATGAATTTCATCTACCATTCTGGTCCTGGACCATTTTGGCCTAAATTTGACCCCGTTAATTCATACTCTGATAATTCAATATTGTTGTAATTTTAACAATAGTTTTGTTCTCAACAAAGTTGTAAAAATCCAGGGTATAAAATGAGGTAAAACAAAATCAACAAGGCAAATTTTATGTTATTAATTTTAATTTGGAACAAGTAGGCCTACATATAGTTGTAGTGTGAGGTATACATTTTATGTAGGCCTACCATTAAAGTACCATGTAGGCCTATACTTGACAGCACAAAAATTGAGATTTTTTTTCAGAGTCCCCAAGTCAATACTAGTCGAACAGATAGTAGTTGCCTTCGAACTTGTATCAGGAGCTCTGTGAAGTTCGAATGCAACTACTATCTGTTCGACTAGTATTGACTTGGCGACTTCGAAAAAAATCCCAATTTTTGTGCTGTTAAGTGTACCTATTGCGTTTTTTTTTTGCGTAGAATTGTAGTGTTTTTAATTTTGATTTCTTAATATTATGCATTCTGAACTTTTGTACAGTATTTGAAATAAATATGTTATGTCATGGTAAAAGTGAAGAATTATTCTGTGTGAAATTTTCACGTTAACTGTTTAATATAAGAGGAACCATTGAAATCTCAACTCAGACCTTGAAGTATCACTTAGTATCTCTCGGTTCTCTAGAGTCTCCTGTCACCGAGCCGTCGACCAATCGCAGCCAAGCGAACGCTTTGAACGCGGGCCGCATCGACGTGTACCAACCTGTCGAGGAGAACAACAGACGTCCGGCGTTCGTTCCGCAGAACAATCAGGAGCGACACACGTGTTACTGCGAGACGGATGAAGCGTGAGTTACTAGTTTTTAACTCACCTCATCGGAACAAGACTCAACTCGTTGAATTACTTGGATGCATTTCCCATTTTCACTCGCATTTTTATTAGGTCACTCACATGGACATGGTTCAACCATGGAATGTGCTACATACATGCTTGTAGGCTTACGCATGTTTAAATGCGGGAAAAATGTCTAAATAATCCAACAAATATTTAAATGGAGTTTCAAAATTTAAGGAAGACACTGAGCAGTTATAAATTCACATATTTCCAGAAATTAAGTGTAGGCCTACTTATATTGCCATGGCAGAACTGAAATAATAATATTGTGTGTGGTTATTCATATGATGGATTGTGCTGAGATTTTTATTTTTAATTACGGTAAATTGTGGTATTAAGAAAAATAAATACAAAATAAAAATAATAATTATGAGTGAAATTTTCCAACACTAGACTGTATATTAATTAATTAGGCTGGACATAATTTGTATGCCGATGGGTTAATTAATGACGTGATACTACAGTAAACCCTCGTCAATTCAAACTATGATTATTCAAATTTCTATGTGATTCGAACAGTAGTTCCGATCCCTACAGAGTTTTTAATCATACAGTCAATCCTATATATTTGGATATTTCAAACTTTTAAAGTTCAAACTCAATACTTTTAGGTCCATTGAATTTCAAATGAATGAGAGTTGAACCATACCATAACACAAAAATGCTCGAATTGTAGATTGTCTCGCCGGGAGGAAAAGGAGCGTGCGAAAGAAGCGCGCCGCCGCGTGAAAGAGGAGCGCATGAAGAAGAAGGAACGTAAGCTCCGTCGTAAAGCCAAGCTGGAGAAAGAGTGTCTGTCGGAACGGATGAACTGTTTCACGCACGACAACGCTCACTGGAAGACGGAGCCGTTGTGGACGAAGGGGCCGTTCTGTTTCTGCATGAACGCCAACAACAACACGTATTCGTGCATCAGGACGATCAACGCGACGCACAACTTCCTCTACTGCGAGTTTGTCACCGGGCTGGTCACGTTCTACAATCTTAGGATAGGTGAGGAAACTGAATTTTCATCAATTCACATGTTGAAATTGATATCAAAAAAAGGTAGAAAGGCTTAAGAGTCAATGGGAGTTGTTTCAGCTTAATATCAGCTTTTGGGTGATAACTTTTGAACGGTATAAGATATCGAAATTCTGAAAACAAGGAAGCACAGATATTATTAATAACTTCAAGATGTTCTAAGTAATAACTATTCATCTCAAATTACCTGATTGTCAGGCGTATTATGGTTAAAAAAGGATTTTTCAACCGTATACTCGTGACAATTGTGCAATATAAGGTAGATAGTTATTATTTATACCGTCTTGAAGGTTATTGAAAAGAACTGTGTTTCTTCTCTATTGGAATTTTCATATCTCATAGGCCTACCTTTCAAAATTTATCACCAAAAAACTGATGTTACGATAAACCGACTCCAATGGACTCATAAGTATGTTTTCTTTTTGGGAAGACTTTTTTGGGACTGAATTTCATTTTTCATATTTTATTGCCACACTGGTATTACAACGCTGCTAACGTCGTTATTCTCTCCTACCAGACCCGTTCGAGCAGTGGAACCGCGTTCACTCGCTCACCAACGACGAGCGGTCGTACTTGCACGACCAGCTGGCTGCGTTGAAAGCCTGCAGGGGCTGGCAACAATGTACGGTCGGGTCGGCGACTCAGCCGCTACCGACCCCTCCCGCCGCCCCGCCGCAACCCGCGTACAAGAGGAAGTTTCCGCCCACAGGTTAGTCGACAGTATTGCTTTCAATCGAGGATGATGATGTGTCGAGTTAGGTTATTTGAGATGGTTTGATTGAGTTCAGTGAACAAGACATTAAGAGTGCTTGGAAGTTGATTTAGGAAATATTATTTTTTAGGTGATAATTGTCAAATAGTATGAGATATCGAAACTCTATTATATGGCAACACATATACCTTTGATATCTTTGAGTTAGCCTCATGGCTCATTCAGCTAAGGCACATAGCTCCAAAAAATGAAGTCACGTATGGTTTGGGTTCGAAATTTGGCTTTTCAGCCGTAAATCTGTGAAAAGTGTCCCATGTGAGTTGAATAGTTTCAACCTAAACAATTTGAAGGTTCCAATAAGATCTGTGTTTCTATATTATCAGAGATTTTTACATCTTCTAGTGTCTGGTTTAAAATGATATTTCACTAAATTGACTCCTAAACATCCTAAAATATGAGACATTTTTTAATCTATTCTCTTTTCACATACAAAACTAGTTCCAAACATTTTTGTTGCATGCTCAAAAGGTTACTCACGACTTTTATACAAACGTCATGTTTGAACAAAACATGTTCGATTTTTAACAAATAGCGAAGGCTTAAATATTATACGTTTTCGTTACTGTAGCTGTACTGGCAGGTCTGGTGGATAACCCACTATAAGATTATCTAAATACAGTACAGTAATCAATATTTCTAGATGTATGGAATGTAAATAAATACCTCAGTGGTCAAGAGTTATATATAATGAACTGGGAATAAAAATAAAAACGTATATAGGCCATTTCTCAAATGAAAAGGCATTGATAATCAACTGAAGACTATTTTACTTCTAAATATTGAATAATCATTCTGAGAAAAAGCTTATCGAATGAACGTTTTGGGTAACCCTTATGAATTTTGTTATTTATTTTTGTTGTGAAGTGCTGTGTTATACCAAGCCTGATCCTCAGAAGGATTATAGTATGCGTGTGTGTCCTTGAATATAGTCCTGTATAGTTATTATAGCTATTGTAGCTATTATAACTTATTTGAAACCAGAATGACAAAAGTATTTCACTTGTAGCAATATTATAGTTGAAACACTATCAGAGTATGAAATGAGTATTTATTTATTTAATACATTAAAAGTCTGTAAGTTATGAGAAAAACTCTGTACAGGAAAAACTCTAAACTCAGTAGGGATATCGAAGGTCGATCAGAATATAAAAGAAATATTATTTATGTGAGGAAAACTTAATCTTTCAAACTGTTCAAAACCAGCCCTAAATATGAAATGTATCATTTTTGAACACGATAAATCAAAATCAGCGCTTCTCAGAAATAAATTTGTCATTCTTTGTTCCACAAAATAAGAAAACCCGTCACGTTTTAGCGATATTGTAACTAACATCGGTGTGTTGTGTGTTGCTTGGTTTCTCTCTCTCTCTCTCTGTCGCTCTCTCCTACCTCCCCTGTGTCTCTCTCGCTCTCTCTTCTGTGTGGTGCCGTGCTTGTCGTTGGGGGTGCGCTTTAGGATTTAACCCTTCCGCAACTCATCTTGTCTCGCAACGTCAGCCAACCGCGACAAACTCAAACAAGAAACGAAAGAAACTGGACAAGTAAGTAATGCTACCAATCGTCTCAACAAGCCACTAGAAGCAGGATAGCCAACTTCACATAATTATATTTTGTAATTCATCATTTTAGTGGTGGAGTTCTGAATGAACGTTAAACTTGGCTTGTTTCAAGCATTCTTGCTTGCTAAATCGTGCCACAATGATGACAGAAATAGTCATTTCTTCAAGTACAAAACTGCTAGGAAATAAGAAAACTGTATTTATAAATATAGATACTGTACCAGGTTCAAGATGGTAGATCAAGTTGTGATATACAATGATATATTATAGGCTAATTACTCATTACGGACATGTTTTCAGAGTACTGATTTATTAGTATTGATTTATTGGTATCTCAAATTATTAGTAGGTCTAGATTATTAGTAAAGTCGAGAATTCTTCGGCCTCGTTTCGAACTGACTTATTTTGTGTCAAAAAGAAAAGTTAATATTCTCGAAAATACAGAAAATGTTGTTCATTTTACATGGAAAGTAATTGTGCTTTACAAATAGGTTTTCTCTAACAGCAGCTTTGTTTGGATATTACTTGGCTACTAATGCCCCTTAAAGTGCTTATCCTAGTTTGATAAAGGGTATTTATTAGATGCTTCCAATGAACTGAAAGACTTATAATCTGATTTGTTATGTTAGTGGATGTTTAGAATGTGAACCAAAAGTAAAAGTCAGTTTTCTGTTTGTTTGATACTTGTTGAACCCATGTGCAATATCACAAGATTGACAGGTTTAGCCAGTTTTGGTTCAAGCTGTAAATCAATAATGGTTGGATGATTTTTTAATTTAATGGGCGAGTCTGAATGGTCCGTTTTTTATTAGTACTGTATCAATAAAATGCACAATTTATTGACAATAATACACAGTAACTTGAGTAGTAACGTTCAATACATATGTCCAAAGCTGACTCACACCAGAAAAAAAACAAAATGGTTTAAAAAAATTAATGAGAATAACAAAAATGAGAAATAATGAAACCTATAATCTGCTATGCTCACACATTGTTGTGATAAGTATTATAACAATGGCCTCCAAATTGTGTTCTCCAATCACAGCTTTAGTGTTATTGTTTGCTCCCAACTTCGCTAGTTGCTATGGTAACCCGACAAACATGCTATCACTCTATTCTATTGTTATCAACAATGGAAGTTACACTAGTGTCATCTTGTGGTAGGGTTGGCCATTGATCAGGTGATTTATATTTTCCAATATATATTTTCTGTTCTTCATCATTCAATTATAACTTCTGGCTCTAATTTGCTGTTATGTTTGTTATTGAAGGCCATGGCGGCGGCGTAAGGCTTGGCAGAACCAGTGGCGCCAACGCGAGCGAAGAAGGCGCTACCGTCAGCACTACAAACAACAGTGAACGGAACGCTCTGAGTCGTTTGTAAAGTACTAATGTTTAAGGAATTGCTCTGAGCTTTCGTCGTCTTCGTTAAAGTAATCTGCGTTGAGTTTTCTGTGGAAAGATCTGCAAGTGGTTTTATCGTTTGCGTGCAAGATAGAACACGGTAGTTATTCATAGTTCACGCAGTTTGTCGAATGAATTGTATACTTTAACTTGGGCCTAATTATTGTCACAAATTCATTCAATTGATATGGTTTTCATTGGATTTTCTCTTTTATCAAGCATTTGAGTATTCTCTTTTACGTTTGTTATATTTCTATTCCATTCAATTTGCCAGGTGTTCTATACTCGTGAACAACTTTTTACTCGATACCTAATTTGCCAGATCTTTTAACGGAGAACTCATATTAATGAATATATTATTTATTAAACTAATATTATACACTCTAATATTGTATGTTCTAAACAACCCGTGACTTGTAGATATTTATATTAAGGATACTTTATTACGTGGATCAAACCCCAAATGCCACGAGCCATATATAACAGAGCTACGATACGTATCGGCGATCGCACTCGCCCATGATGTGGCACAAAACTATATGCGGTTCCTCGTTCATTGTCAATGGTTTACGCTTAATTTGTGTTTGTATATACTAGAGAAATAGTTTTAGAATCCTCGTTTTTTTTTTTATCCTCGTGCTTCTTTAGTGTATTATCGTGAACGACTGCTAAGCAGTAGTTCTTAGTATAGCTTCCAGATGGCTGAAAGCTTAAGTTTCAAGTGAATCTAAAACCATGTCAGAAGCCATGTATCTTTGTTCTTGACTCACGCAGCAGGGCTCGTCAGTACATGGTCCTAGAACTAAAATATACCATTGTGATTTTCTGTAAAATAATTATATCAAATCGTTTAGATAACGTAAAACTATAGTTATTATTCAAGAAATGAAGAGATTATGTATACCATAATTATATTTGCATGTCTTTGGGCGATGGTACGCCCAAATTACCAGCAAAGCACAGCGTACTAAATACCATATTTTCAATTTAAGATTTGAATTTTTGGACAAATTGTAGGGCTACGTGCGCAGTATTTATTGTATAAGGTATGAATTTTAATTGAAACTTTGAAAAATGATGAAATGGACTGTACTGTTATCTTACATTGAATGAATAATACCGGTATGTAAAAATATTGAGTAGTTTTTTCTGATAACATACGCGTAGACTACCTTGATTACACGTTCGGGAAACAGTTTATTCAAATCGATTTAGCCAGAAACAGTTGAAAAAATTAACTTCTTTTACGATACCCTGAATCATTTTAGTCGAAACAGCTTAGAAATCAAAACGTTGGTCATATTTGTTTATTGATACCGTCATCTGCCTTATCATTGAGTTCGAGTGGCAGGCTGACCGTTTTGGCCTTAGGCCTACATAGATTCATTACATTCCTTTCATCACACACTTTAGTTGTGATTCGTATCTTAACCCGTGTTGGACTCAATTGTTTTTGAGGAAAATTGACGTGTATATCACAAAGTTTCAACCGTTTGAGGCCGAATCTATTTGGATATTAAACCACTTTCCGATGGTGGATAATCGTAGTCTATAGTGGTATGGATTTTGCTAACTTACCTATTGGATTCATTTTTATCCAGACCTATATTATGTTGCATTTTATTTTTATCATGTAACTTTCTCCTGCAGGACTACAGTTCTACATTGCTAATACAAGGATAATAGGTGTGAGGTAAGTTTTACAGTACTTCTCTCTCTGAGGGGGAAGAGATCCAGCCAGGGAATTTCAGGGAGTTCCAGTCAGGATTCCAGCCAGGTGATTTTACAGATATAAATGGTCAATCAATACAATCCCATACATGTAAACAGCACAAAAATTAACTGCACAAAACTGAAGAATTTTTTTCAGTCCCCAAGTTAATACTTTTCGAACAGATCTGAAAAGTGGCTGGAAATTGCAGTTTTTGGGTAATTCAGACACCTTTTTCTTGGAAATGGCTGATGCGAGTATAGCCAAATTTGCTGAGGATTTAGGGACCATCAAGTTATACTCATAAAAAAATACTAGAACATCATAGCTCTCACCAGTTCATAGAAATTAATTGCGAAAGGTCCAAAAGTACCTTAGCCCTGTACATTTCGGTCAAAAATTTTTGTCCTCTGAAATTCATTGTTGAATTTCTCAATTCTGTTGTTATTTATTCATATGGTTATCAAATTCGAACACAAATCCGGTCTCCGTTTCAAAATCGAGTTTAATTTAAAGATTTTAGGGCAAAAATCAACTTAGTGTAGGCTACTCACCATGGTAGGGTCCTATATAGAATTTTGGAAACCTTCTAATTACTTTTAAAATACCATTTTTAGCAAAATTTCAACGGAATAACTCTTTTGAAATGTCTTCTCATCTTCCTACAAAATTTTAGCCGAATCAAAAATGATGATTTTAGCATTTTTGCAATTGCAATTGCAGTTTTTGGGTAATTCAGACACCTTTTTCTTGGAAGTGGCTGAGGCGAGTATAGCCAAATTTGCCGAGGATTTAGGGACCATCAAGTTATACTCATAAAAAAATACTAGAACAGCGCAGGTATCACCAGTTCATGGAAATTAATTGCGAAAGGTCCAAAAGTACCTTAACTCTGTGCATTTCGGTCAAAAATTTTTGTCCTCTGAAATTTATTGTTGAATTTCTCAGTTCTATTGTTATTTATTCATATGGTTATAGGAGAAATTCAGATGTCATTTCAGTTGTTGGCAACAATGAAAGTGACTCAAGTTTCATCTAGACACGAAAATATGGTTTGAGAGAAAAAGTTCCAAGTTACTCTGTAACATGCTAGAGAGGGACTTCTTGGCTAAGCTTCTACCTACAGAAAAAATTATACATTCATACTTTGATTGATTGAAAATTAAGATCAATTTTCATCTCGTAACTATATTACGTTCTTTTATGATGTTTTAATTACCGGTACAATTTGTATGTGTAAATAAAATGAAAGTAAGCCAATGCCCTATCCTATCTCTGTCTTTGCACTGTAGCTTCCTCTTCCCTGGTCTCTCCCCTCATGCCTCACTTCCTTTTGCCTTCTTTTTTTTTCTAATGTAGCTTAACGACCCCACCAACAGCTAGGTTATACGAGGGTACGAATGAGCGGGTGATAATGAAACGATGAAGTGATGATAGATGAAAGGACGCTTACAAAAACCCATGCCTTATGCGGGACTCGAACCCACGCCCAACGGTGACTTCAGTTTCTACAGCTAGCGATAGTTGACTTAGCCACCGGGGCGGTAGTATTTATGTTTGTATTTTTATTTTATTTCGTTTTCTTGACACTTTCTATTCATCTATCGTCTTCTTTTATTTCATTTAATTCATCTTACATTATCTTATCTTACTTCTCTAGCAGTCTAGCACTTTCTATCCCGTTCCATCCATAATGCCTGAAACAATCACAAACGTTGACAACCATGGCAAAGTACACGGACATAAACATAGGTGCAAATGACCTCGCTGTCGACGCGCCATTAAACCATAGCTAACAATAACATTGATGTTTTGGTTTGTGATGTTGCCCGACTGTACAGGCGGTGACGCAGAGAGTAGTTTGGACCGGGGTCCGGAGTTGAACTCAGGACTCGGTCGAGTCAAGGCCTAGCTCTTGATTTGTTTGGATACAGTTTCAATTTCGTAATAAATAAGTTGCGTAGATATAGTCCGAGTGTGTTCTGCCTGACTGCCAAACCTGCCACACGCTTCATGGTGTAGTGTTTTTCATATAGAACAAAATAAGCGTGTGATTTTTCCGTGTGACTGATAAGCGTGTTTTTTCTTTAATTTTTGTGAGAAGATAAAATGGAAACATCAACAGAAGAGATTACGCAGGCGATTACCTCTCTGGTAAAATTACAGAGACACTGAGCACGACGCCTATTTGTGCTTTTTTTCCCAACCTCCCCCACTAGCCTAACCGACATTTTACACCCTCCAGCAGCGCCCCTCCCCCTCCCCAACAACAACCTAATCAACGAAATCACCCCCTCCAGCACACCCCCCCAACCTCCCAAATAACATTCAAAATCATCACATTCAAGTGATTTTAAAAACCAACAAAAACAACAATTCTCAACGTCCCCCGACTTTTTCTGAAAGATATATGAACAAGATCTTTCAGAAAACACCAAAAAAATCGAACGATCCCACCAACCCATCCCACCGATCCCATCCCACCGAACGAAACACCAATTGACGATGCTCAATGTCACAGTAAAATTACCGTTTTTCATATAGAACAAAATAAGTGTAATTTTTCCGTGTGATAAGCGTGTTTTTTTACATTTTTTTGAGAAGATAAAATGGAAACATTAACAGAATAAAGAGATGACGCATGCGATTGCGTCTCTGAACATTGCCGCAAGTAACACGTTGGGTCGCGTCGAGACGCCCGAGTCCGACGCACGGACGGCGACATCTGACAGTTGTCGGCAAGTGCGATATCACAGGAATGCGACGGACGGAACGGGAGGTCGGTGATCGATTCGCGGATAGAGATGCAATTAGGCGAACAAAAAACATTTTCAGATGTGGGTAAGTCACACCTTGAATTAAAAATGTGGTAATTTTGCTGTTACACTGAGCATCGCCAATTGCTGATCGATTGATAATTTTTTCATGCCAATGAGCAAATACCGTGTGGACGGGATGGGATTTATTTTCACAAGCGTATGCGCTGATCGAGATGCAATTAGCCACGTAAGTCAATTACCTAACGTCCTTTCACCTATCATCACTTCATCGTTTCATTATCATCCGCTCATCCGTACCCCCGTATAACCTAGCTGTTGGTGGGGTCGTTAAGCAGCATAAAAAAAGAGATGCAATTATGCGAAGAAAAACAATGTTTATAGTGTCACTGTTCTTGAAATGCCGTGGAATATTAGCCCAGTGGTGGCGCAGGAATGTGCGCCAACCAATGACGTGGCCTCACGTGAAATCCCTAATCCTCACAGATTTCCTAAACCTAAGTCCTAATCAAAGTTTACGCTAAGGATTTTTTAAAATTACATCGTTTTATGGTGTTTTGGGAGGTTTTGTGACTATTTAATCGGCTTTTGATTTGTATAGAGAAAGACGACAGATACTGTTGAATTGGTTGAATCCTATGCAAGTAGTTATAGAATCTGATTGGTCTGTATGATACCCATATCAAAATTTCCAGGAAATAAGAATAGCCCAATAAATCATATTCTTCAGTCGGCGAAGGCATAGCCTTGCCTACCCGCCCCAGTCACATCAGACTCATGACCACCCGCGTAACAAGACGTGTTACAATATGTCACCGGTACAGTCGGTACTTACAATGTTTCGAAAAACTTCATTGTTAAAAAAAAAAAAATCAAATAAATTTCTGCCTGGTCTCGGGGGGGGGGGGGGAAAGGGCACCCCCCTGCCGACGCCCATGGTACGAGCGCGCGATGGGAGCGGAGTACAGCGTTGGAGCCCAGCAGGCCACTTCACGGGAGAGAGTTGAATGACCCCTATCAACAACAAACTCAGCAACGGAGTGAACGGCCAGATCCACGAAAGCGAAAGTTAGTCAGTGTCATTGAAGAATTCCTCAAAACTATAAAAACATATTTTAATGAGCCATGCTTTCAGGGCACTTTTAAATTTTATACCATTCAATTGCTTCAAAGGTGGAGGAAGGGCATTGAAAAACTTGTTTCCTGAATAAGTGGGTCCTTTTGAATATATTGTTGATACATGTTGAAGTTGAAAGTGTAGTTCAGTTCGTCTATTAGAGTATCGTTCTCCATCTTTAGATATTTTTTCCTTTACTGATAAACGCCAAATTAATAATTTTACTGTCAACGCTAGTTGTCAAAACTTATCAATTTTAGAAAATTACAGAAAACTTTTATGAAAATCAGATTTGTTTTTTCCCTTCCTGCTTATTAGAGAGATCAACAAAGATGGTGTATTTTCAGTTGTCACCCAAGGCCATATGGAGAGTTATATTCTTATATCTAGATGGCTTTGGTACAGTATAATGATCAAGTATGCCATTTATTGATAATGATGGTTGTTTGCTCCAAGATGTATTGGGGGTTGCGTTGGTTTGCCAGTTAGGCTTAGCTCCCTATTGCACCAACGTTACAAATATGCACCAATTTAACGCCAAAATCCATGAAATTACCAATCGTGAGTAATCTAAAGTTATGCAAAAAGTCACACTCGATATTATACTTATATTCAAAGTTCTCCAAAACCGATTCTTATTATGTTGAAATCGGTCGGTATATTTCCAACTACGAAAGAAGAATCATCTACCAATATAACAAACACAAAAATCACTGCTACGTTCGTTTAGCTACGGTAATTTAGGGTAGAGCCTAAGGATATTTCAGGACGTGGTTTACGATAAAAGTTGCAGAGCTCTGCAACTTTTATCAATGACGAGTTGCTTGAGTTTGTATAATTATTATTTTACTTATCGACTGAATATTCTAAAAACTTTGGGTGGCTTTGTAATATTGTTGCAATTCCAAGGATTTAACAATTTTGAGTTTTGATCGATGTAGTCGGGTTTCTTATCTCGAACTTCGTCCTTATTGTCATAATGCCCTAAAAATACAACACTAATACAAATCGGTGATATTTGTGTTTGTCATGTTGGTAGGGGACCCTCTTTAGTGAATATATATTTCATATAAGTTATTAAAATTGCATATAATGTACTGCGGTAGCCGCCCCCGTGGCTCAGTCAACTATCGGCAGCGGTAGAAACTGAAGTCAGATCGGGCGTAATTGTTCGTGTCCCGCATAAGGCATGGGTTTTTGTAAACGTCCTTTCACCTATCATCGCTTCCTCGCTTCATTGTCACCGGCTCATTCGTACCCCCGTATAACCTAGCTGTTGGTGGGGTCGTTAAGCAGCATTAAAATAAGTAAATATACTGCGGTGGTAGAGATTCTGATTACATTACAATATATGATGATATATTACAGTCGATATATATGATATACTATATATTTACGATATATGACGATATATAGACAGTTGTCATGACGACCCGAAGAGAGGCGAGACATTGGTGGACCGAGGAAAAGATGGAATCCTTGGAGCCGGAATGGACCTGCTGCCTAATCTCTGAAGGAAGATGGTGATTATACAAACAAGGAGAGGATACAGACATGTTTGTAAGGAGTAATACAAACCATTTTCAATTCAATGCTTGTTCACAGACATGTGAGGTTTATTACATGAAATCAGAAATGATGTAGTTTTTTGAAAATCAGCAGATTCTTGCACTATATTATACTATAGAGCTGAGAGCCTACTTTGATTTTATTCTTGTCGTCCGTCATGATATTGTACACCGGATTCCACGAACTGCAGGTGCTTTTTATCCGGAAGGCTGTGGCCAGGAGTCGGTTGCCATGGTAACATAACAACATCTCATCTCCATAAAAGCCTAAAAACGTTGGTTTTAAATGAAATTGATCCAACTGACGATAGACGTCAACTTTTTCGTTCGTGCTATGGAACGTGATTTGAAGAAATCGAATATTGGACAGAGAACGTGATGGACGACAAGAAGAAAATCGTAATCGTTATCATGTAATTATTCTATGAATTTGAAATATTGAAATGATTACGCTCGAGTAAGCTAGTATGCTAGGTCATGGCCGTTGGAATAAGTTTATAGTCTGGCTTTTAAAGAAGCAGTATCAAACATCGAACTGGTGAGGCAAACCATGAAAAGCTCTCACCCAGACAACTAGGCTTACTCGCGTTTACATTCAGACAATCCTAACTACACTTAACACCACTCGTCCGCTCAGGGAGATGTGCTAGCAAGTTACAGGGTATGACATTTACCTTGAGAAATGAGCTAGCTAGTGATTTGACTGATTTTATATTGAATGCCGGACGGAAATGGCATTTTACCAAGACCAAATTGGCCGTAAGAAAGGCCTCAAGTAGAAGTTTACAAGAATGATATAAATAATAGATCTTAGACTAGATAGAATGTTTATGTAACTGAAACTATTTATTCTGTTCACCGTAAGGGTGGCAAGTTGGGCTGCCGCGATTAAGACATGGCCCATGATCGCGACTTACAAAACTTACAAAAACTAACTTACTGCTTATACATACTTGTGTTTTAATATTACCAATATGCTATTTTAAGAAGACTAGAGTAGCAACGTTCCACAGAGATTCAAACTTCAGTTTTGACGTTGGAAGTTTCGTTATGAATATTTGAAAAAATTAGATCAAGTTATTTCCAGAAGGTCAAAATGCACCAAATTCTCAATTGTTTGCTTACATAAACGTACAAGAAAAACATCTGCTTTCAACTCGACCAATCCCCTTCCCTCCCTCTCCACCCAAAAGGTTCCCATCCTTAACTAGCACATACCCTAAGGTCCACCCTCTCCCGAGCCTTAAACCCAAACCCAACGAACCCAGCCCTGACTTTGACTGGAAGAGTTGAACAAATGATTCAGACTTGAACATTACGCAGCAAACATGAACCTAGACATTCAGAACCTTGTGTTTGGTCATAACCATACGGGAAACAGAAAATTTAATGTGAGAAGAATTTGAATATATACATTCTTGTTCAGAAAACAAGTATTAGAAAACGATATTTAATCCGTATTTGATTCTACTATTTATTTTTACTCTAACGTTAGTGTCACCAAGTCACATATTCTCAGCAAGTTTTCTTGAAATAGCATTCTGTTAACATTTCAAAGCACTTATCAGTCTAAACGTATCGATACTGTATCGAGCGAGTCCTCAAGGATCGAGAAGTGATCTGCGAGTTGAAATGTCTGCCGCCAGGAGCGCCGACACGCTGTTGCCATGACAACTATTCCAATAGTTGTGCTGACATCTATCTGTAACAACAAAACAATTTCAATGTAATTAGACAATTTTGAAACTGTCTATTCAATCATTTCGAAGACTCGAAAGAGTACTGTGACAATTATTATGAATTACGTATTTTTATTCCAATTAGTTCATCATTATTGGTGTACATATTTTTTTTATTAGGAATAATAAATAAATGATTGATGATACAATCACGAATGGAATATATATGTATATGAAGATCATAAGGCTACAAAAAACAATTATGTCACTCTTTTTAAGCCACTTCAAACCCCCTCCCTCACATATCACAGTTTGTCACAAAACCTAAGTACCCTCCCCCCCTTTAAATACATCAACAATTCTCATACCCCCCCCCCCTTCCACAAAAAGTGAAATCAACAGGTTGCAAAGGTAGGTACAATAAAGTAATTAAATTAAAATATTCATTTCTTCATGTTTGCTTTTATTGAAAAAATGCGTGTTATGCAATTATGCGTAGGTAATGATAAAACATTTCTACGGTGCGTATAAATATAATGATCTATAAGAATGGCGTCAAATACATGGAACATAAAAATGGTACGTCACACAGTTATCTCCCTCCCTTCCCCCTCTTGTAACTCCTATTGTCACAAATCTTGAAAACCCCCTTCCCCCCCCCCCCAAGCTGTGACGATATTTATGGATCCCCTTACTTCGGCTCATAGCTTAGGCTCGTACTCGACTCACTTCAGGCCTCGGATGTTTTGCTGAACAACGCTGACCAATAGAGGTCAATGAGCACTAATACTCGGGAAAGAAGAAGGTAAAACAAATAGAAGTAGCGCCTATTTTGTTCCCGAAATCGATAAATTGCGTTAAAACCAATAGGTACGGTAGTTGATCGGAGATGCGTAGGTCAAAATCTGAGATATTCACTGGATCCTCTCAATGCACAAACACCAAATAAAATAACCGTCTTGAACCGTCTATAAATTGTACCGTCTTATTCATCATTTACCGACGCCAATACACCTGAGATATCATTGAAGAGTGTCGTTTAATCCGATACCAAGTATAATAGGACAACGACACTTACATGGAAGTACAGAACAGCTGCTAGAACGACGGAGGAGGTTCGGAAGGTCTGATGGCGTCATGGACTCGTAGCAGAGATCTTGGTGGTTGGTCGATACAGTTGGACCGGAGAAAAACACAGGTTGCTAGCGTTTACTTGAATCGTCTTAGATGTTTTGACAGAACAAACTGTTTGAGAAGAAGAACAGAGATTATTATTAGTGAAGATGCAAAGAAAATGGAACATTATTCGTATTAAAATGAGAAATAAAAGATTATATTTCAACTATTTTCAAGATAAATATGTATGATGATGAGGAAAAATAATTACCGGTCAAAAGATTTGAGGCTCAGGAATATACAGAAGGTCAGCCCGAATGTGGCCAGGAACTGCCGAGACCCAGGAACTGCCGTGACCTAGGAACTGTCGAGACGAGGACTGCAGTGACCACGGAACTGCCGTGACTCAGGAGCTGCCGTGACCCAGGAACTGCCGTGACCCGGGAACTGTTGAGACGAGGAACTGCCGTGACCCAGGAACTGCCGAGACAAGGGACTGCAGTGACCCAGGAACTGCCGAGACGAGGAAATGCCGGGACGAGGAACTGCCGAGACGAGGAACTGCCGTGACCCAGGAGCTGCCGTGACCCAGGAACTGCCGAGACGAGGAACTGCCGTGACCCAGGAACTGCCGTGACCCAGGAGCTGCCATGACCCAGGAACTGCCGTGACCCAGGAGCTGCCATGACCCAGGAACTGCCGTGACCCAGGAACTGTCGAGACGAGGAACTGCCATGACCCAGGAACTGCCGAGACGAGGGACTGCAGTGACCCAGGAACTGTCATGACCCAGGAACTGCCTTGACCCGGGAAGAGTCGAGATTCCCGGGAGTATTGAACCCACAGGAGACCCCAGGCCTCCGAGATTGCCCCGGGGTGCCGTCTTCTTTTCTTCTCTCTTCTGCGATCAGCTATCTGACCACTGTTCCCGGTTCTAAGATATATCCAGAAGGGATATTCTCAATAAGGTCAACCATCTTTAAATCAGTTGGTTAGACCTTAAGATTCCCGCAGCTTGTGGGTTAGAGGAGACACAATACCTAACGCGGACCTGAAAGATGGCGAGGGAAATGAATCAAAGCTGCAGGAATATCTAGCCGAAGTCTGTGCTTGGTTGTCATAGTAACATCGAGCCATTCAACCTATCAACAGTCTGGCGGGCTGGGGCGGACTGAAGGTCCTGGTGCCAGACGTGTTGCCTACCCCCCAGTTGCCCGGGCAACCCTACGTGACGTCATCCCGACTCGATGCCAACCTAGTACAGACAACATTAGGGAGAGTGTAACACGTCACCATGCGGCAGCACTGCAGACATCACGTGGTTCAGCCACAGGGAACAGCCAGGAACAGCCTCGTGGAGTCGCCAGGTTGGTACAGGTGCTGGAAGGCGTACACTGTGGAGCGAGATAACAATACAATCAGTTGTAAGATTGCCCTTGTTGTGCCCCATTCAGACGATCCTAGCTTTCACCCATTGTCTCAATCATGGAATAATAATATTTCAAGTTTCGATGTTATAGAAAAAAATCCGAATCCGATTACTTATACAGTTTCAACGTATACACGTGTTCGAGTGGGTAACACACTGAACCGTCAATTACTAGACCGAGGTTCGATTCCTGTCATGGTCGACCATTTATGTTGTTCCCTTCTGTCGTTCAAGTTAATACTTGGATGGTTCCTCAACAACAGGCCACGACCGACTCCTTCCCACTGTCTTAACAAAGCAATAGGTTCCTAGCTAATACAATGTTATAATAACCCAACTTGTTCTCACCTTGAGAATTGTCTTGGAACACATTTAGTTGCGCTCTGTCAATAGAGACCAATGCTCCAGTCTTCAATTGGGTTTCTATGGCGACAGGACGTGTAGAGGCCCCAGGATTTGTAGAGGCCCCAGGATGTATAGAGGCCCCAGGACGTGAGGAGGCCCCAGGAGACTCCAGGCCTCCAAGATTGCCCCGGGGTGCCGTCTTCTTTTCTTCTCTCTTCTGCGATCAGCTATCTGACCACTGTTCCCGGTTCTAAGATATATCCAGAAGGGATATTCTCAATAAGGTCAACCATCTTCAAATCAGTTGGTTAGACCTTAAGATTCCCGCAGCTTGTGGGTTAGAGGAGACACAATACCTAACGTGGACCTGAAAGATGGCGAGGGAAATGAATCAAAGCTGCAGGAATATCTAGCCGAAGTCTGTGCTTGGTTGTCATAGTAACATCGAGCCATTCAACCTATCAACAGTCTGGCGGGCTGGGGCGGACTGAAGGTCCTGGTGCCAGACGTGTTGCCTACCCCCCAGTTGCCCGGGCAACCCTACGTGACGTCATCCCGACTCGATGCCAACCTAGTACAGACAACATTAGGGAGAGTGTAACACGTCACCATGCGGCAGCACTGCAGGCATCACGTGGTTCAGCCACAGGGAACAGCCAGGAACAGCCTCGTGGAGTCGCCAGGTTGGTACAGGTGCTGGAAGGCGTACGCTGTGGAGCGAGATAACAATATAATCAGTTGTAAACCCCCTCAAAGGATCTGGACAACTTGACGCGGTATCGGGGCTTGCCTGACCCCGTGACCTCCAGAGCTGTCCAGAGCCACGGCGATAAGGTCTGGAGTGAGAGTCCAGACCAAGTTCGGACCGTCTCGGTCAGGGGAAGCCTCGAGTATATGGAGGGAGTACTGAACCTTGCGTTAGTATTTTCTTTATATTCCGTTTTATTGTCACTTTCCTTTTTTCTTTCATTTATTTTATTTTATCTTATCACACTTTTCTAGCTATTTCTATCTCGCTCCCTCCATTACTTGAAACATTCACGAACGTTGACTACTATGGAAAAGTACACGGACATGAACCTAGGCGCAAAATGACCACGCTGTCGACGCACCTTCAAACCCTAAAGGCCCATTCACAACCGAAGTTAGGAGTAACATTAGCATTAGCAGTAATATTGGTCTTATGGCACTCATGCATACCGTTCACAATGCGACGCATTAGCCGTAACGATTTAGCAGTAAGTGCAAGGTTTGCAAACTCCAAACCTTGCTGTTAATTCTTACAAGCTGGTTTCAAGACCAAACAGGTGTAAACCCTTTGGCGGCTAAAGTTGCAGGCGTCTGGTCCTAGGGTTCCTACAAGTACTATTTTAAGCAACTGTGGCATGCGAGCATCACTGTACAAAGAATTGGAAGTTTATTGGGGTTAAGGATACAAGTGGTTTAGAGGGAATTAAAGGATATCAGGGACACTACAGTGTCCACTAAATTTTGGAATGCAATTTAAATGGCGTTGACCGTGAAACCGAGAACCAGTGCCAAAAAAGCCATCCTAATTGGGTGTTTCATAAAACTATTGTCTGGCAGGAAAGTCAAATGATTGAGTTACTGCTTAATCCAAAGTTTACCCCCTAATTCGGTTGCAATGGCCTTAACCCCTAATCAACTATCCGTTTAAATTATTTTGGTGAAAGACGCCCTTGTGGTGCCCGGTCCAGCAATCCTATCTTTACCTAGCCCAATTGGGGAAGAGGATTTTTATCCATTGCCAATTGTTATTGGATAAAAAGTTTCAAATCATAAGTTTATCAGTTCCTAACCTTGGTTACAGTTTTGGGAAAAGGGGGACCTCGGTAACCGTATCATAGACGGGGTTCATTCCTTTCAAATTTAAAGTCGAATCTGCATTTTCTTGTTCTCGCTCATTCACAGTTGATATGGTGGTCCTTCAACAAGGGCCGGGGCCAACATCCCACTGTCCAACAAATCAATTGGGTTCCTACATAAACAATAAGTTTATAAACCCAATTGGTTCCCTTGAGAATTGGGCTTGGAACATTGTGCAGCTCTGTCAAAGACCAATAACTCCCGGTTCAATTGGGTTCCAAGCGACACAGTTTACATGGGAGGTCAGATAAAGATACCCTCGGTCGTTTAGAATCTGTCAATAAGAACAAAAAACTTTTTTATCACATTGTTTCACTGTTCAATAACGTTATCATTTTAGATTCATCGATTCCCCCAAAAACTACGAACTCTTAAAATATCAACGGGAATAAACGAGATATTATTCTCCATTCAAGTTTAAACCCTCAAAAGATCAGGAACACCTTGCGTTTGGTTGGTCTCATGAAAACCCCAGATCTACGTACGGGAAGTGGATTGCTCGCAAAACCCAAACGATATCAAGGTTCAGGCAATCGATCTGGAGTAGGCCGCCAAGATCCCAACTGGAGTTAATTTAAGTAAAGGGAATGAGGGATATGAACCTTTATTAATTTTTACATTTGTTTCAAATTTCTAACGATATAGCCTTTTTAATTGTGCACTTCAAGGAATATGGAAAAGGGAGTACCCCATCGTTTTAAACCATATGTTGCTTAAATATACACAGTGTGATTTTTCTGTAAAATAATTATATCAATCGTAGAAAACGTAAAACTATGTTTCTATTCAAGAAATGAAGAGATTATGTATACCATAATTATATTTGCATGTCTTTGGGCGATGGTATGCCCAAATTACCAGCAAAGCACAGCGTACTAAATACCATATTTTCAATTTAAGATTTGAATTTTTGGACAAATGTAGGGCTACGTGCGCAGTATTTATTGTATAAGGTATGAATTTAATTGAAACTTTGAAAAATGATGAAATAGACTGTACTGTTATCTTACATTGAATGAATAATACCGCTATGTAAAAATATTGTGTAGTTTTTTTCTGATAACATACGCGTAGACTACCTTGATTACACGTTCGGGAAACAGTTTATTCAAATCGAATTTAGCCAGAAACAGTTGAAAAATTAACTTCTTTTACGATACCCTGAATCATTTTAGTCGAAACAGCTTAGAAATCAAACCGTTGGTCATATTTGTTATTGATACCGTCATCTCGCCTTATCATTGAGTTCGAGTGGCAGGCTGACCGTTTTGGCCTTAGGCCTAGATAGATTCATTACATTCCTTTCATCACACCTTTAGTTGTGATTCGTATCTTAACCCGTGTTGGACTCAATTGTTTTTGAGGAAAATTGACGTGTATATCACAAGTTTCAACCGTTTTGAGGCCGAATCTATTTGGATATTAAACCACTTTCCGATGGTGGATAAACATAGTCTATAGTGGTATGGATTTTGCTAACTTACCTATTGGATTCATTTTTTATCCATACCTATATTATGTTGCATTTTATTTTTATCATGTAACTTTCTCCTGCAGGACTACAGTTCTACATTGCTAATACAAGGAGAATAGGTGTGAGGTAAGTTTTACAGTACTTCTCTCTCTGAGGGGGAAGAGATCCAGCCAGGGAATTTCAGGGAGTTCCAGTCAGGATTCCAGCCAGGTGATTTTACAGATATAAATGGTCAATCAATACAATCCCATACATGTAAAACAGCACAAAAATTAACTGCACAAAACTGAAGAATTGTTTTCAGTCCCCAAGTTAATTACTTTTCGAACAGATCTGAAAAGTGGCTGGAAATTGCAGTTTTTGGGTAATTCAGACACCTTTTTCTTGGAAATGGCCGATGCGAGTATAGCCAAATTTGCTGAGGATTTAGGGACCATCAATTTATACTCATTCACCATATGAACATCATAGCTCTCACCAGTTCATAGAAATTAATTGCAAAGGTCCAAAAGTACCTTAGTTTTAACCCTGTACATTTGGTCAAAAATTTTTGTCCTCTGAAATTCATTGTTGAATTTCTCAATTCTGTTGTTATTTATTCATATGGTTATCAAATTCGAACACAAATCCGGTCTCCGTTTCAGAATCGAGTTTAATTTAAAGATTTAGGGCAAAAATCAACTTAGTGTATCTCACCATGGTAGGGTCCTATATAGAATTTTGGAAACCTTCTAATTACTTTTAAAATACCATTTTTAGCAAAATTTTAACGGAAAACTCTCTACAATGTCTTCTCATCTTCCTACAAATTTTAGCCGAATCAAAAATGATGATTTCAGCATTTTTGCAATTGCAGTTTTTGGGTAATTCAGACACCTTTTTCTTGGAAGTGGCTGAGGCGAGTATAGCCAAACTTGCTGATGATTTAGGGACCATCAAGTTAAACTCATAAAAAAATACTAGAACAGTGCAGGTATCACTAGTTCATGGAAATTAATTGTGAAAGGTCCAAAAGTACCTTGGTTTTAACCCTGTACATTTCGATCAAAAATTTTTGTCCTCTGAAATTTATTTTTGAATTTCTCAGTTCTATTGTTATTTATTCATATGGTTATAGGAGAAATTCAGATGTCATTTCAGTTGTTGGCAACAATGAAAGTGACTCAAGTTTCATCTAGACACGAAAATATGGTTTGAGAGAAAAAGTTCCAAGTTACTCTGTAACATGCTAGAGGGACTTCTTGGCTAAGCTTCTACCTACAGAAAAAATTATACATTCAAACTTGATTGATTGATTCACCAGAAATTGATTGAAAATTAAGATCAATTTTCATCTCGTAACTATATCACGTTCTTTTATGATGTTTTAATAACAATTTGTATGTGTAAATAAAATGAAAGTAAGCCAATGCCCTATCCTATATCTGTCTTTGCACTGTAGCTTCCTCTTCCCTGGTCTCTCCCCTCATGCCTCACTTCCTTTTGCCTTATTTTTTTTTCTAATGTAGCTTAACGACCCACCAACAGCTAGGTTATACGAGGGTACGAATGAGCGGGTGATAATGAACGATGTAGTGATGATAGGTGGAAGGACGTTTACAAAAACCCATGCCTTATGCGGGACTCGAACCCACGCCCAACGGTGACTTCAGTTTCTACAGCTAGCGATAGTTGACTTAGCCACCGGGGCGGTAGTATTTTATGTTTGTATTTTTATTTTATTTCGTTTTCTTGACACTTTCTAATTTCTATTCATCTATCGTCTTCTTTTATTTCATTTAATCATCTTACATTATCTTATCTTACTTCTCTAGCAGTCTAGCACTTTCTATCCCGTTCCATCCATAATGCCTGAAACAATCACAAACGTTGACAACCATGGCAAAGTACACGGTCATAAACATAGGTGCAAATGACCTCGCTACCATGGCTAACAATAACATTGATGTTTTGGTTTGTGATGTTGCCCGACTGTACAGGCGGTGACGCAGAGAGTAGTTTGTACCGGGGTCCGGAGTTGAACTCAGGACTCGGTCGAGTCAAGACCTAGCTCTTGATTTGTTTGGATACAGTTTCAATTTCGTAATGAATAAGTTGCTTAGATATAGTCCGAGTGTGTTCTGCCTGACTGCCACACGCTTCATGGTGTAGTGTTTTTCATATAGAACAAAATAAGCGTGTGATTTTTCCGTGTGATAAGCGTGTTTTTTCTTTAATTTTTGTGAGAAGATAAAATGGAAACATCAACAGAAGAGATTAGGCAGGCGATTACCTCTCTGGTAAAATGACAGAGACACTGAGCACGACGCCTATTTGTGTTTTTTTCCCAACCTCCCCCACTAGCCTAACCGACATTTTACACCCTCCAGCAGCCTCCCCCTCCCCTCCCCAACAACAACCTAATCAACGAAATCACCCCCTCCCACCCCCCCCCCCCAACCTCCCAATAACATTCAAAATCATCACATTCAAGTGATTTTAAAAACCAACAAAAACAACAATTCTCAACGTCCCCCGACTTTTTCTGAAAGATATATGAACAAGATCTTTCAGAAAACACCAAAAAATCGAACGATCCCACCAACCCATCCCATCACCGATCCCATCCCACCGAACGAAACACCAATTGACGATGCTCAATGTCACAGTAAAATTACCGTTTTTCATATAGAACAAAATAAGTGTAATTTTTCCGTGTGATAAGCGTGTTTTTTTACATTTTTTTGAGAAGATAAAATGGAAACATTAACAGAATAAAGAGATAACGCATGCGATTGCGTCTCTGAACATTGCCGCAAGTAACACGTCGGGTCGCGTCGAGACGCCCGAGTTCGACGCACGGACGGCGACATCTGACAGTTGTCGGCAAGTGCGATATCACAGGAATGCGACGGACGGAACGGGAGGTCGGTGATCGATTCGCGGATAGAGATGCAATTAGGCGAAGAAAAAAAAATAGCTGTGGGTAAGTCACACCTTGAATTAAAAATGTGGTAATTTTGCTGTTACACTGAGCATCGCCAATTGCTGAACGATTGATAATTTTTTCATGCCAATGAGCAAATACTCGGCAAATACCGTGTGGACGGGATGGGATTTATTTTCACAAGCGTATGCGCTGATCGAGATGCAATTAGCCACGTAAGTCAATTACCTAACGTCCTTTCACCTATCATCACTTCATCGTTTCATTATCATCCGCTCATCCGTACCCCCGTATAACCTAGCTGTTGGTGGGGTCGTTAAGCAGCATAAGAAAAGATGCAATTATGCGAAGAAAAACAATGTTTATAGTGTCACTGTTCTTGAAATGCCGTGGAATATTAGCCCAGTGGTGGCGCAGGAATGTGCGCCAAGCAATGACGTGGCCTCACGTGAAATCCCTAATCCTCACAGATTTCCTAAACCTAAGTCCTAATCAAAGTTTACGCAAAGGATTTTTTAAAATTACATCGTTTTATGGTGTTTTGGGAGGTTTTGTGACTATTTAATCGGCTTTTGATTTATATAGATAAAGACGACAGATACTGTTGAATTGGTTGAATCCTATGCAAGTAGTTATAGAATCTGATTGGTCTGTATGATACCCATATCAAAATTTCCAGGAAATAAGAATAGCCCAATAAATCATATTCGTCAGTCGGCGAAGGCATAGCCTTGCCTACCCGCCCCAGTCACATCAGACTCATGACCACCCGCGTAACAAGACGTGTTACAATATGTCACCGGTACAGTCGGTACTTACAATGTTTCGAAAAACTTATTGTTAAAAAAAAAAAAATAATCTGCCTGGTCCTCAGGGGGGGGGGGGGGGGCAAGTGCACCCCCTGCCGACGCCCATGGTACGAGCGCGCGATGGGAGCGGAGTACAGCGTTGGAGCCCAGCAGGCCACTTCACGGGAGAGAGAGTTGAATGACCCCTATCAACAACAAACTCAGCAACGGAGTGAACGGCCAGATCCACGAAAGCGAAAGTTAGTCAGTGTCATTGAAGAATTCCTCAAAACTATAAAAACATATTTTAATGAGCCATGCTTTCAGGGCACTTTTAAATTTTATACCATTCAATTGCTTCAAAGGTGGAGGAAGGGCATTGAAAAACTTGTTTCCTGAATAAGTGGGTCCTTTTGAATATATTGTTGATACATGTTGAAGTTGAAAGTGTAGTTCAGTTCGTCTATTAGAGTATCGTTCTCCACCTTTAGATATTTTTCCTCTACTGATAACGCTAGTTGTCAAAACTTATAAATTTTAGAAAATTACAGAAAACTTTTATGAAAATCAGATTTGTTTTTTCCCTTCCTGCTTATTAGAGAGATCAACAAAGATGGTGTATTTTCAGTTGTCACCCAAGGCCATATGGAGAGTTATATTCTTATATCTAGATGGCTTTGGTACAGTATAATGATCAAGTATGCCATTTATTGATAATGATGGTTGTTTGCTCCAGATGTATTGGGGGTTGCGTTGGTTTGCCAGTTAGGCTTAGCTCCCTATTGCACCAACGTTACAAATATGCACCAATTTAACGCCACAATCCATGAAATTACCAATCGTGAGTAATCTAAAGTTATGCAAAAAGTCACACTCGATATTATACTTATATTCAAAGTTCTCCAAAACCTATTCTTATTATGTTGAAATAGGTCGGTATATTTCCAACTACGAAAGAAGAATCATCTACCAATATAACAAACACAAAAATCACTGCTACGTTCGTTTAGCTACGGTAATTTAGGGTAGAGCCTAAGGATATTTCAGGACGTGGTTTACGATAAAAGTTGCAGAGCTCTGCAACTTTTATCAATGACGAGTTGCTTGAGTTTGTATAATTATTATTTTACTTATCGACTGAATATTCTAAAAACTTTGGGTGGCTTTGTAATATTGTTGCAATTCCAAGGATTTAACAATTTTGAGTTTTGATCGATGTAGTCGGGTTTCTTATCTCGAACTTCGTCCTTATTGTCATAATGCCCTAAAAATACAACACTAATACAAATCGGTGATATTTGTGTTCGTCATGTTGGTAGGGGACCCTCTTTAGTGGATATATATTTCATATAAGTTATTAAAATTGCATATAATGTACTGCGGTAGCCGCCCCCGTGGCTCAGTCAACTATCGGCAGCGGTAGAAACTGAAGTCAGATCGGGCGTAATTGTTCGTGTCCCGCATAAGGCATGGGTTTTTGTAAACGTCCTTTCACCTATCATCGCTTCCTCGCTTCATTGTCACCGGCTCATTCGTACCCCCGTATAACCTAGCTGTTGGTGGGTTGTTAAGCAGCATTGAAATAAGTAAATATACTGCGGTGGTAGAGATTCTGATTACATTACAATATATGATGATATATTACAGTCGATATATATGATATACTATATATTTACGATATATGACGATATATAGACAGTTGTCATGACGACCCAAAGAGAGGCGAGACATTGGTTGACCGAGGAAAAGATGGAATCCTTGGAGCCGGAATGGACCTGCTGCCTAATCTCTGAAGGAAGATGGTGATTATACCTATGACTACCAATAACGTAACGGGATAAGCAACTTGATCATTTCCTTTCGCACCATGCGGGAATCAAAGGGATGTCGTCATACTCAATTTACTGGTAGTATTATATATTGATTCATAAAAGTAATACGTGTAATGCACTCTGTGAATCCAGCTCTTCCCAATTGTATTAAGCAACGTTGGAATACATTTCATTTGAATTGGACACTTTGAATTTTAAATACGTGTGTAAAAGCATTTGGACCCCTAGTCAAGAGCCATACTGCCAGATTTACCAATTGATAACTGCATTAATTACTTGACATCTGCGAGAAAGAACAGAAACAATGCAAGTACTCAACTATGTACTTTACATTGAAATACGAGCTGAATGCGTACGTTTTGATTTGAAATTGCGAATCTCAAAAATGTACACTTCAGCGCGTCACATTTTTTGCTTCCATCATGGTGAGAAGACGTCCAATGTTGAAAGTATATAACTTACGCCATGTTGCTTATCCCGTTACGTTATTGGCAGTCATAGATTATACAAACAAGGAGAGGATACAGACATGTTTGTAAGGAGTAATACAAACCATTTTCAATTCAATGCTTGTTCACAGACATGTGAGGTTTATTACATGAAATTAGAAATGATGTAGTTTTTTGAAAATCAGCAGATTCTTGCACTATATTATATTATAGAGCTGAGAGCTTACTTTGATTTTATTCTTGTCGTCCGTCATGATATTGTACACCGGATTCCACGAACTGCAGGTGCTTTTTATCCGGAAGGCTGTGGCCAGGAGTCGGTTGCCATGGTAACATAACAACATCTCATCTCCATACAAGCCTAAAAACGTTGGTTTTAAATGAAATTGATCCAACTGACAATAGACATCAACTTTTTCGTTCGTGCTATGGAACGTGATTTGAAGAAATCGAATATTGGACAGAGAACGTGATGGACGACAAGAAGAAAATCGTAATCGTTATCATGTAATTATTCTATGAATTCGAAATATTGAAATGATTACGCTCGAGTAAGCTAGTATGCTAGGTCATGGCCGTTGGAATAAGTTTATAGTCTGGCTTTTAAAGAAGCAGTATCAAACATCGAACTGGTGAGGCAAACCATGAAAAGCTCTCACCCAGACAACTAGGCTTACTCGCGTTTACATTCAGACAATCCTAACTACACTTAACACCACTTGTCCGCTCAGGGAGATGTGCTAGCAAGTTACAGGGTATGACATTTACCTTGAGAAATGAGCTAGCTAGTGATTTGACTGATTTTATATTGAATGCCGGACGGAAATGGCATTTTACCAAGACCAAATTGGCCGTAAAAAGGGCCTCAAGTAGAAGTTTACAAGAATGATATAAATAATAGATCTTAGACTAGATAGAATGTTTATGTAACTGAAACTATTTATTCTGTTCACCGTAAGGGTGGCAAGTTGGGCTGCCGCGATTAAGACATGGCCCATGATCGCGACTTACAAAACTTACAAAAACTAACTTACTGCTTATACATACTTGTGTTTTAATATTACCAATATGCTATTTTAAGAAGACTAGAGTAGCAACGTCCCACAGAGATTCAAACTTCAGTTTTGACGTTGGAAGTTTCGTTATGAATATTTGAAAAAATTAGATCAAGTTATTTCCAGAAGGTCAAAATGCACCAAATTCTCAATTGTTTGCTTACATAAACGTACAAGAAAAACATCTGCTTTCAACTCGACCAATCCCCTTCCCTCCCTCTCCACCCAAAAGGTTCCCATCCTTAACTAGCACATACCCTAAGGTCCACCCTCTCCCGAGCCTTAAACCCAAACCCAACGAACCCAGCCCTGACTTTGACTGGAAGAGTTGAACAAATGATTGAGACTTGAACATTACGCAGCAAACATGAACCTAGACATTCAGAACCTTGTGTTTGGTCATAACCATACGGGAAACAGAAAATTTAATGTGAGAAGAATTTGAATATATACATTCTTGTTCAGAAAACAAGTATTAGAAAACGATATTTAATCCGTATTTGATTCTACTATTTATTTTTACTCTAACGTTAGTGTCACCAAGTCACATATTCTCAGCAAGTTTTCTTGAAATAGCATTCTGTTAACATTTCAAAGCACTTATCAGTCTAAACGTATCGATACTGTATCGAGCGAGTCCTCAAGGATCGAGAAGTGATCTGCGAGTTGAAATGTCTGCCGCCAGGAGCGCCGACACGCTGTTTCCATGACAACTATTCCAATAGTTGTGCTGACATCTATCTGTAACAACAAAACAATTTCAATGTAATTAGACAATTTTGAAACTGTCTATTCAATCATTTCGAAGACTCGAAAGAGTACTGTGACAATTATTATGAATTACGTATTTTTTATTCCAATTAGTTCATCATTATTGGTGTACATATTTTTTTTATTAGAAATAATAAATAAATGATTGATGATACAATCACAAATGGAATATATATGTATATGAAGATCATAAGGCTACAAAAAACAATTATGTCACTCTTTTTTAAGCCACTTCAAACCCCCTCCCTCACATATCACAGTTTGTCACAAACCCTAAGTACCCTCCCCCCTTTAAATACATCAACAATTCTCATACCCCCCCCCCCCCCCCCTTCCACAAAAAGTGAAATCAACAGGTTGCAAAGGTAGGTACAATGAAGTAATTAAATTAAAATATTCATTTCTTCATGTTTGCTTTTATTGAAAAAATGCGTGTTATGCAATTATGCGTAGGTAATGATAAAACATTTCTACGGTGCGTATAAATATAATAATCTATAAGAATGGCGTCAAATACATGGAACATAAAAATGGTACGTCACACAGTTATCTCCCTCCCTTCCCCCTCTTGTAACTCCTATTGCCACAAATCTTGAGAACCCCCTCCCCCCCCCCCCCCCCCCCTAAGCTGTGACGATATTTATGGATCCCCTTACTTCGGCTCATAGCTTAGGCTCGTACTCGACTCACTTCAGGCCTCGGATGTTTTGCTGAACAACGCTGACCAATAGAGGTCAATGAGCACTAATACTCGGGAAAGAAGAAGGTAAAACAAATAGAAGTAGCGCCTATTTTGTTCCCGAAATCGATAAATTGCGTTAAAACCAATAGGTACGGTAGTTGATCGGAGATGCGTAGGTCAAAATCTGAGATATTCACTGGATCCTCTCAATGCACAAACACCAAATAAAATAACCGTCTTGAACCGTCTATAAATTGTACCGTCTTATTCATCATTTACCGATGCCAATAGACCTGAGATATCATTGAAGAGTGTCGTTTAATCCGATACCAAGTATAATAGGACAACGACACTTACATGGGAGTACAGAACAGCTGCTAGAACGACGGAGGAGGTTCGGAAGGTCTGATGGCGTCATGGACTCGTAGCAGAGATCTTGGTGGTTGGTGGATACAGTTGGACCGGAGAAAAACACAGGTTGCTAGCGTTTACTTGAATCGTCTTAGATGTTTTGACAGAACAAACTGTTTGAGAAGAAGAACAGAGATTATTATCAGTGAAGATCCAAAGAAAAAGGAACATTAGCATATTAAAATCGAGAAATAAAAGATATATTTCAACTATTTCAGGATAAATATGTATGATGAGGAGGAAAAATAATTACCGGTCAAAAGATTTGAAGCTCAGGAATATATAGAAGGTCAGCCGACATGTGGCCAGAAACTGCCATGACCAGGAACCTGCCATGACCCAGGAGCTGCCGTGACCTAGGAGCTGTCGAGACGAGGGACTGCCGTGACCCAGGAACTGCCGTGACCCAGGAGCTGACGAGACGAGGGACTGCCGTGACCCAGGAGCTGCCGAGACGAGGAACTGCCGTGACCCAGGAACTGCCGAGACGAGGGACTGCAGTGACCCAGGAGCTGCCGAGACGAGGTACTGTCGTGACCCAGGAGCTGACGAGACGAGGGACTGCCGTGACCCAGGAACTGCCGTGACCCAGGAGCTGCCGTGACCCAGGAACTGCCGTGACCCAGGAGCTGCCGAGACGAGGGACTGCCGTGACCCAGGAACTGCCGTGACCCAGGAGCTGCCGTGACCCAGGAGCTGCCGTGACCCAGGAGCTGCCGTGACCTAGGAGCTGTCGAGACGAGGGACTGCCGTGACCCAGGAGCTGCCATGACCCAGGAACTGCCGTGACCCGGGAACTGCCATGACCCGGGAACTGCCATGACCCGTGAACTGCAAGATCCAGGAACTGCCGAGACGAGGAACTGCCGTGACCCAGGAGCTGCCGAGACGAGGAGCTGCCGTGACCCAGGAACTGCCATGACCCAGGAGCTGCCGTGACCCAGGAACTACCGTGACCCTGGAACTGACGTGACCCTGAAACTGTCGAGACGAGGAACTGCCGTGACCCAGGAGCTGCCGTGACCCAGGAGCTGTCGAGACGAGGGACTGCCGTGACCCAGGAACTGCCGAGACCCAGGAGCTGCCATGACCCAGGAGCTGCCGTGACCCAGGAACTGCCATGACCCAGGAACTGCCGTGACCCAGGAGCTGCCGTGACCCAGGAACTGCCGTGACCCAGGAACTGCCGTGACCCAGGAGCTGCCATGACCTAGGAGCTGCCGTGACCCAGGAGCTGCCGTGACCCAGGAGCTGTCGAGACGAGGGACTGCCGTGACCCAGGAGCTGTCGAGACGAGGAACTGCCGTGACCCAGGAACTGCCTTGACCCGGGAACTGCCTTGACCCGGGAAGAGTCGAGATTCCCGGGAGTATTGAACCCACAGGAGACCCCAGGCCTACGAGATTGCCCTGGGGTGCCGTCTTCTTTTTTTCTCTCTTTTACGATCAGCTATCTGACCACTGTTCCCGGTTCTAAGATATATCCAGAAGGGATATTCTCAATAAGGTCAACCATCTTTAAATCAGTTGGTTAGACCTTAAGATTCCCGCAGCTTGTGGGTTAGAGGAGACACAATACCTAACGTGGACCTGAAAGATGGCGAGGGAAATGAATCAAAGCTGCAGGAATATCTAGCCGAAGTCTGTGCTTGGTTGTCATAGTAACATCGAGCCATTCAACCTATCAACAGTCTGGCGGGCTGGGGCGGACTGAAGGTCCTGGTGCCAGACGTGTTGCCTACCCCCCAGTTGCCCGGGCAACCCTACGTGACGTCATCCCGACTCGATGCCAACCTAGTACAGACAACATTAGGGAGAGTGTAACACGTCACCATGCGGCAGCACTGCAGACATCACGTGGTTCAGCCACAGGGAACAGCCAGGAACAGCCTCGTGGAGTCGCCAGGTTGGTACAGGTGCTGGAAGGCGTACACTGTGGAGCGAGATAACAATACAATCAGTTGTAAGATTGCCCTTGTTGTGCCCCATTCAGACGATCCTAGCTTTCACCCATTGTATCAATCATGGAATAATAATATTTTATTTTCGATGTTATAGAAAAAAATCCGAATCCGATTACTTATACAGTTTCAACGTAGACACGTGTTCGAGTGGGTAACACACTGAACCGTCAATTACTAGACCGAGGTTCGATTCCTGTCATGGTCGACCATTTATGTTGTTCCCTTCTGTCGTTCAAGTTGATACTTGGATGGTTCCTCAACAACAGGCCACGACCGACTCCTTCCCACTGTCTTAACAAAGCAATAGGTTCCTAGCTAATACAATGTTACAATAACCCAACTTGTTCTCACCTTGAGAATTGTCTTGGAACACATTTAGTTGCGCTCTGTCAATAGAGACCAATACTCCAGTCTTCAATTGGGTTTCTATGGTGACAGGACGTGTAGAGGCCCCAGGATTTGTAGAGGCCCAAGGATTTGTAGAGGCCCCAGGATGTATGGAGGCCCCAGGATTTTTAGAGGCCTCAGGAGACTCCAGGCCTCCAAGATTGCCCCGGGGTGCCGTCTTCTTTTCTTCTCTCTTCTGCGATCAGCTATCTGACCACTGTTCCCGGTTCTAAGATATATCCAGAAGGGATATTCTCAATAAGGTCAACCATCTTTAAATCAGTTGGTTAGACCTTAAGATTCCCGCAGCTTGTGGGTTAGAGGAGACACAATACCTAACGTGGACCTGAAAGATGGCGAGGGAAATGAATCAAAGCTGCAGGAATATCTAGCCGAAGTCTGTGCTTGGTTGTCATAGTAACATCGAGCCATTCAACCTATCAACAGTCTGGCGGGCTGGGGCGGACTGAAGGTCCTGGTGCCAGACGTGTTGCCTACCCCCAGTTGCCCGGGCAACTCTACGTGACGTCATCCCGACTCGATGCCAACCTAGTACAGACAACATTAGGGAGAGTGTAACACGTCACCATGCGGCAGCACTGCAGACATCACGTGGTCCAGCCACAGGGAACAGCCAGGAACAGCCTCGTGGAGTCGCCAGGTTGGTACAGGTGCTGGAAGGCGTACGCTGTGGAGCGAGATAACAATATAATCAGTTGTAAACACCCTCAAAAGATCCCGACACCTTGACGTGGTGTGGTGGCTTGCCTGACCCCGTGACCTCCAGAGCTGTCCAGAGCCATAGCGATAAGGTCTGGAGTGAGGGTCCAGACCATGTTCGGACCGTAAGGGTCGAGTGGAAGCCTCGAGTATATAGGGGGAGTACTGAACCTTGTGTTTGTATTTACATTTTATTCCGTTTTCTTCTTACTTTTCTCGTCATCCATCGTCTCATTTAATTGTCTCCATTCTATTCCATCTTACCTATATTTTCTAGCTATTTCTACCCCGCTCCCTCCATGTGCTCGGACCATCCACAAAAGTTGACTACAATGGCAATTAAAGTAAACGGTCATGAACGTAGGCCCAAAATGACCTCGCAGTCGTCGAGCCTCTAAACCTCAACACCAAAGAAAATGAAATAAAATTTTGCATTTTAATTAAAATTATAACATTTTTTGGGAGGTGTTTAATTGCTCCCAAAAGGGTCACTCATGACGATATAGTCTGGAGTGAGGGTCCAGACCAAGTTCGGGTCGTCTCGGTCGAGTCTTTTGGTGACCGGAGTAAATGGAGGGAGTATTAAACCTTGCATTTCTGTTTCTATTTCATTTCATTTTCTTGTCACTTTCCTCCTCATCTATCGTATTATTTTATTCTTTATCGTCTTATCCTAATTTTCTAGCTCTTTCTAGTTAGGCCTACATATATAGTTATTAGATATACAGTTCCTACTGAGACAAGTGCGAGGGATTTACAACTCGCAAATTTGGTGTACACCTGATTTCAGGTGATTTCAAGAGATTTCATACGGATTTCAAGGGAATTTCAAATGATTTCATGGATTGCAATGAGATTTCATGGCAAGTGTACACCGGATTTCAGGAGTTGTTAACCCCTCGGACAAGTGGTCGAGTAGTTAATACTCTGTACCGTCATTTAGTAGACCGGGGTTCAATTCCTTTCATGACATGGTCGACCATCCTGACAGTTTTCGTTGTTTCCTTCTGTCGTTCAAGTTAATACTTGGATGGTTCCTCAACAACAGGCCACGACCGACACCTTCCCACTGTCTTAACAAATCAATAGGTTCCTAGCTAATACAATGTTAGAATAACCCAACTTGTTCTCACCTCGAGAATTGTCTTGGAACACATTTAGATGCGCTCTGTCAATAGAGACCAATACTCCAGTCTTCAATTGGGTTTCTATGGCGACAGGACGTGTAGAGGCCCCAGGATTTGTAGAGGCCCCAGGATTTGTAGAGGCCCCAGGATGTATGGAGGCCCCAGGAGACTCCAGGCCTCCGAGATTGCCCCGGGGTGCCGTCTTCTTTTCTTCTCTCTTCTGCGATCAGCTATCTGACCACTGTTCCCGGTTCTAAGATATATCCAGAAGGGATATTCTCAATAAGGTCAACCATCTTCAAATCAGTTGGTTAGACCTTAAGATTCCCGCAGCTTGTGGGTTAGAGGAGACACAATACCTAACGTGGACCTGAAAGATGGCGAGGGAAATGAATCAAAGCTGCAGGAATATCTAGCCGAAGTCTGTGCTTGGTTGTCATAGTAACATCGAGCCATTCAACCTATCAACAGTCTGGCGGGCTGGGGCGGACTGAAGGTCCTGGTGCCAGACGTGTTGCCTACCCCCTAGTTGCCCGAGCAACCCTACGTGACGTCATCCCGACTCGATGCCAACCTAGTACAGACAACATTAGGGAGAGTGTAACACGTCACCATGCGGCAGCACTGCAGGCATCACGGTGTTCAGCCACAGGGAACAGCCAGGAACAGCCTCGTGGAGTCGCCAGGTTGGTACAGGTGCTGGAAGGCGTACGCTGTGGAGCGAGATAACAATATAATCAGTTGTAAACCCCCTCAAAGGATCTGGACACCTTGACGCGGTATCGGGGCTTGCCTGACCCCGTGACCTCCAGAGCTGTCCAGAGCCACGGCGATAAGGTCTGGAGTGAGAGTCCTGACCAAGTTCGGTCCGTCTCGGTCGAGTGGAAGCCTCGAGTATATGGAGGGAGTACTGAACCTTGCGTTAGTATTTTCTTTCTATTCCGTTTTATTGTCACTTTCCTTTTTTCTTTCATTTATTTTATTTTATCTTATCACACTTTTCTAGCTATTTCTATCTCGCTCCCTCCATTACTTGAAACATTCACGAACGTTGACTACTATGGAAAAGTACACGGACATGAACCTAGGCGCAAAATGACCACGCTGTCGACGCACCTTCAAACCCTAAAGGCCCATTCACAACCGAAGTTAGGAGTAACATTAGCATTAGCAGTAATATTGGTCTTATGGCACTCATGCATACCGTTCACAATGCGACGCATTAGCCGTAACGATTTAGCAGTAAGTGCAAGGTTTGCAAACTCCAAACCTTGCTGTTAATTCTTACAGCTTGGTGTAAGCAATGACCAATCAGATTCGTGTAACCGTTTGGCGCGCCATAAGCTAGCAGGCTGTCTTGGATCCTAGCTTACTCTTCTTCAATGTACTATTTTGAAGCAAATATGTGCATGCGAGCATCACTGTGACACAGAATTGGAAGTTTGAATTGTATTAATGGTATTACAATTTGGTTTAGAGGGAATTAAAGATATTAGGGCCTACTACATGTGTCCTAAACTAAAATCTATGCACAATTGCACAAATGAATATGGCGATTGATCCAGTGAAACCAGATGAACAGCTGATGCAAACAAGCCATCTAATTGGCTGTTTCTTAATGCTAAATTATTGTTGTGAATGGAAATCAAATGATTGCGTTACTGCTAATGCAAAGTTGACACCTAATATCGGTTGTAAATGGGCCTTAACACTAATCAACTATCAGTTCTAATTATTTGTGGTGATAAGATCGCCCTTGTGGTGCCCCGTCCAGCTCATCCTATCTTTCATCCATAGCCTCAATTGGGGAACGAGGATTTTGTATCAATTTCCAATGTTATTGGAAAAAGTTTCAAATTCTATAAGTTATACAGTTCCTATACTGCGACAAGTGGTCAAGTGATTGACACTCGGTACCGTCATTCAGTAGACCGGGGTTCAATTCCTTTCATGTCATGGTCGACCATCCTGACAGTTTTCGTTGTTTCCTTCTGTCGTTCAAGTTGATACTTGGATGGTACCTCAACAACAGGCCACGACCGACACCTTCCCACTGTCTTACCAAATCAATGGGTTCCTAGCTAATACAATGTTATAATAACCCAACTTGTTCTCACCTTGAGAATTGTCTTGGAACACATTTAGTTGCGCTCTGTCAATAGAGACCAATACTCCAGTCTTCAATTGGGTTTCTATGGCGACAGTTTCCATGGCGACGGTCAGTATACAAGATACCAACTCGGTCTTGGAGAAATCTGTCAAGTAAGAACAAAAATAACCTGATTTAATTCACCATTTGTTTCCACAATTTAAATCAATAAACACGAATTAAATCGTATTGTTATAGATTCATCGATCCTCAAAAGACTACGCAACTCTTAAACCAGGTATCAACGAATAACGACGATATTTATTCTTCCAATTCAAGTTTAAACCCCCTCAAAAGATCCGAACACCTTGTCGTGGTGTGGTGGCCCTCAGTGATCTCCAGATCTATCGTCGGGAGTGGGTTATTTGCTCGCAAAACAGCTACCCAAGGCGATAAGCTCTGGAGTGAGGGTCCAGACCAAGTGCGTTTAAGTCTGGAGTGAGGGTCCAGACCAAGTTCAGACCGTCTCGGTCGAGTGGAAGCCTTTTAATGACCAGAGTATATGGAGGGAGTACTGAACCTTGCGTTTGTATTAGTATTTTATTTCGTTTTCTATTCACTTTTCTCTACATCTATCGTCTTCTTTCCTTTCTTTTCTTTTATATTGTCTTATCTTACTTCTCTAGCACCTTCTATCCCGCTCCCTCCATATGCTTGAAACACCCACAAACGTAGACAACTATGGCAAAGTACACGGACATGAACATAGGCGCAGCATAATCTCGCCGTCGACCTGCATTTAAACCTCAACACTAACTAACCAAGAGCCGATTGTTCCAACTGATGAATAAATATTATTTAGTCAATCATTACTCAAGGTACAAAAATAACATGGGTAACCAAGGGTGATAACAAGTTAATTTGCTAGTTTTTGCTCAATTCACTAATCATCACTTGGTACAACCGGCTCTAATTCAAGTTGAAACTAGAAATCATCATCACAATTCCATGATATTTAATTTATTTAATTTAATTTAATCCTACGAGACTTGGACAGGACTCGATTCTGTTCATGTTCCTCCAAGAATCGGTAATGCATACGTCATAACTCATGGTCTCTGTAGGATCATAAATTTAATCTTATTTTCTGATGATTTCAGGTTTTCTCCGAAATAAAGAATCGTTATTATTTATCGAAATATAGTCGAAGGGTTGTATTGTCGCTGATTATTTGAACTTGTAATTGTAACAACACGTTCCTAGCTGATACAATGTTACAATAATTAACCCAACTTGTTCTCACCTTGAGAATTGTCTTGGAACACATTTAGTTGCGCTCTGTCAATAGAGACCAATGCTCCAGTCTTCAATTGGGTTTCTATGGCAGCAGTTTCCATGGCGACAGTTTCCATGGCGACAGTTTCCATGGTGACAGTCAGAAGAAGAACCCAACTCGGACTTCTCACTTCAAGTTTTCTCTTCTCGCAGTAAGAAAAGTGTAGATGGATGAGTGGAAGTGTAGAAGCAACTGCTGTAAAGAATTGTAGATGACCCAATTCTGAAAGGAAGTGTAGAAAATGCCGAAAGAGAGTGTAGACATTTCAGCTGGAAGAGAGTGTGTATGAACCCGGAACTGAGAAGAAGTGTAGAGACTCTGCTGAAATGAAGTGTAGACGACTCTGCTGGAAGACAGTGTAGACGAATACAGAGCTGAAAGGGAGTATAGAGACTCTACTGAAAAGAATTGTAGATGACAGCGGAACTGAAAGGAAGTGTAGAAGACTGTGATGGAAGAGAGTGTAGACGAATACAGAGCTGAAAGGAAGTGTAGACGACACCGGAACTGAAAGGAAGTGTAGACGACACCGGAACTGGAAGGAAGTGTAGACGACACCGGAACTGAAAGGAAGTGTAGACGACACCGGAACTGGAAGTAAGTGTAGACGGCACTGCTACGAGAGATTGTAGATGACACCGCAGGAGTCTCGAAGGGCGACGAAGTGAAGAGTACTCGATGTGTGTTGATCCAGAAGTAAGTCTTGAAGCCCCAGGAAGTGAAGAGGTCCCGACCTCCTCGTGCTGGCTGAAATACCCTTCAGCGCTTGCTGGCTGTGTCGTGTGATGGGGGTCGAACCCAACACCATTACCTGAACTCTACCTAACTCTGATGCCCTTTAGGACCTGTTGTGTGACCTATAAGGTTCACAGTGTTGAGAATGAACCCAACACTTACCTGGCTACTATACTAACTCTGATGACCTCTAGGCCCTGTTGTGTGACCTATAAGGTTCACAGTGTTGAGAATGAACCCAACACTTACCTGGCTACTATACTAACTCTGATGCCCTCTAGGCTCTGTTGTGTGACCTATAAGGTTCACTGTGCTGAGAATGAACCCAACACTTACCTGGCTACTATACTAACTCTGATGCCCTCTAGGGCCTGTTGTATGACCTATAAGGTTCACTGTGCTGAGAATGAACCCAACACTTACCTGTCTCCTATACTAACTCTGATGCCCTCTAGGGACTATTGTATGACCTATAAGGTTCACTGTGCTGAGAATGAACCCAACACTTACCTATAGCTACTATACTAACTCTGATGCCCTCTAGGGCCTGTTGTGTGACCTATAAGGTTCACAGTGCTGAGAATGAACCCAACACTTACCTGGCTACTATACTAACTCTGATGCCCTCTAGGCTCTGTTGTGTGACCTATAAGGTTCACAGTGCTGAGAATGAACCCAACACTTACCTGGCTATTATACTAACTCTGATGCCCTCTAGGGCCTGTTGTGTGACCTATAAGGTTCACTGTGCTGAGAATGAACCCAACACTTACCTGGCTACTATACCAACTCTGATGCCCTCTAGGCCCTGTTGTGTGACCTATAAGGTTCACTGTGCTGAGAATGAACCCAACACTTCTTACCTATCTTCTGGGGATTTTCTCGATCTTAATTATATCAGCCCTTTGATACAAATTGTGCCTGATGTTTCCATTGGACAATCTATGTATCACAAAACTAATTGAATTGACCCTGAAAATTAATCCCACCCCGTAACATGTGAAAGTCTAAACAGGGTTTGGGTGCCGTCTTCTTTTCTTCTCTCTTCTGCGATCAGCTATCTGACCACTGTTCCCGGTTCTAAGATATATCCAGAAGGGATATTCTCAATAAGGTCAACCATCTTTAAATCAGTTGGTTAGACCTTAAGATTCCCGCAGCTTGTGGGTTAGAGGAGACACAATACCTAACGCGGACCTGAAAGATTGCGAGGGAAATGAATCAAAGCTGCAGGAATATCTAGCCGAAGTCTGTGCTTGGTTGTCATAGTAACATCGAGCCATTCAACCTATCAACAGTCTGGCGGGCTGGGGCGGACTGAAGGTCCTGGTGCCAGACGTGTTGCCTACCACCCAGTTGCCCGGGCAACCCTACGTGACGTCATCCCGACTCGATGCCAACCTAGTACAGACAACATTAGGGAGAGTGTAACACGTCACCATGCGGCAGCACTGCAGACATCACGTGGTTCAGCCACAGGGAACAGCCAGGAACAGCCAGGAACAGCCTCGTGGAGTCGCCAGGTTGGTACAGGTGCTGGAAGGCGTACACTGTGGAGCGAGATAACAATACAATCAGTTGTAAGATTGCCCTTGTTGTGCCCCATTCAGACGATCCTAGCTTTCACCCATTGTATCAATCATGGAATAATAATATTTTATTTTCGATGTTATAGAAAAAAATCCGAATCCGATTACTTATACAGTTTCAACGTAGACACGTGTTCGAGTGGGTAACACACTGAACCGTCAATTACTAGACCGAGGTTCGATTCCTGTCATGGTCGACCATTTATGTTGTTCCCTTCTGTCGCTCAAGTTAATACTTGGATGATACCTCAACAACAGGCCACGACCGACTCCTTCCCACTACCCAAACAAATCAATAGGTTTCTAGCTAATACAATGTTAAAATAACCCAACTTGTTCTCACCTTGAGAATTGTCTTGGAACACATTTAGTTGCGCTCTGTCAATAGAGACCAATACTCCAGTCTTCAATTGGGTTTCTATGGCAACAGTTTCCATGGCGACGGTCAGTATACAAGATACCAACTCGGTCTTGGAGAAATCTGTCTAGTAAGAACAAAAATAACCTGATTTAATTCACCATTTGTTTCCACAATTTAAATCAATAATCACGAATTAAATACTATTGTTATAGATTCACCCATCTTCGAAAGAGAACGCAACTCTTAAACCAGGTTTCAACGAATAATGACGATATTTATTCTTCCAATTCAAGTTTAAACCCTCTCTAAAAATCCGAACACCTTGTCGTGGTGTGGTGGCCCTCAGTGATCTCCAGAGCTATCGTCGGGAGTAGGTTATTTGCTCGCAAAACAGCTACCCAAGGCGATAAGCTCTGGAGTGAGGGTCCAGACCAAGTGCGTTTAAGTCTGGAGTGAGGGTCCAGACCAAGTTCAGACCGTCTCGGTCGAGTGGAAGCCTTTTAATGACCAGAGTATATGGAGGGAGTACTGAACCTTGCATTTGTATCAGTATTTTATTTCGTTTTCTATTCACTTTTCTCTACATCTATCGTTTTCTTTCCTTTCTTTCCTTTCTTTCCTTTTATATTGTCTTATCTTACTTTTCTAGTTCTTTCTATCCCGCTTCCTCCATATGCTTGAAACACCCACAAACGTAGACAACTATGGCAAACTACACGGACATGAACATAGGCGCAACATAATCTCGCTGTCGACCTTCCTTCAAACCCTAAAGGACATGACAACCCTGAAAATAGATTTTGATGAATAATTACGCTATTTTTTCACCTAATTTTGGAGAAAACTAGAAATCATCAACTCAATCCCAGAAATTATAATTAATTCAAATTACCACTCAAGACACACCCTTTTTTGTGCCTCGTGACGTAAGCATTACCTGATTTTATACCTACAGTGTTACAGTGTTGTGTTGACATTCGGCGTGCCGTGAACACTGTAAGAATAAAATAGGGTAATGCTCACGTCACGAGGCACAAAAAAGGGTGTGTCTTGAGTGGTAATTCAAATTAATTATAATTTCTGGGATTGAGTTGATGATTTCTAGTTTTTTCCAAAATTGGGTAAAAAAATAGCGTCATTATTCGTTAAAATCTATTTTCAGAATTGTCATGTCCTTCAACACTAACTAACTAACTCAAGTTGAAACTAGAAATCATCATCACAATTCCAGAAAACATCATCAATTCATTGACTAAAGATATACACAAGATATACACAAGATATATATCTTTAGTCAATGATCAATTTCCGTATATGTAATTTAATTAATGTAATTTAATTTAATCCTACGAGACTTGGACATGACTCGATTCTGTTCATGTTCCTCCAAGAATCGGTAATGCATACGTCATAACTCATGGTCTCTGTAGCATCATAAATTTTATCTTATTTTATGATGATTTCAGGTTTTCTCCGAAATAGAGAATCGTTATTACTTATCGAAATATAGTCGAAGGTCGCTGATTATTTGAACTAGTAATTGTAATTAACAACTCTTCAATAGCTAATACAATGTTACAATAACCCAACTTGTTCTCACCTTGAGAATTGTCTTGGAACACATTTAGTTGCGCTCTGTCAATAGAGACCAATACTCCAGTCTTCAATTGGGTTTCTATGGCGACAGTCGGTATAAGATACCAACACAGTCTTCTGGCTTCATCTTCTTGCAGTGTAGATCCCAGTGTAGATCCCAGTGTAGATGGAGTGTGTGAGAAATTGCAGATGACGAATATATATATGTATATATATCAACACGCCTCAGGGGAAGATGGCCCAGGTTGTGAAGAATATATATATACATATATACGCCCTGGGGCAGGAAAGGCCCCAGGGCAGAAGAAGCCCACGTTGTGACGAATATATATATATATATATGTATATATATCAACACGCCTCAGGGGAAGATGGCCCAGGTTGTGAAGAATATATATATATATATACGCCCTGGGGCAGGAGAGGCCCCAGGGCAGAAGAAGCCCACGTTGTGACGAATATATATATGTATATATATCAACACGCCTCAGGGGAGATGGCCCAGGTTGTGAAGAATATATATATATATATATATACGCCCTGGGGCAGGAGAGGCCCCAGGGCAGAAGAAGCCCACGTTGTGACGAATATATATATGTATATATATCAACACGCCTCAGGGGAAGATGGCCCAGGTTGTAAAGAATATATAAATATATATACGCCCTGGGGCAGGAAAGGCCCCAGGGCAGAAGAAGCCCACGTTGTGACGAATATATATATGTATATATATCAACACGCCTCAGGGGAAGATGGCCCAGGTTGTGAAGAATATATATATATATATACGCCCTGGGGCAGGAGAGGCCCCAGGGCAGAAGAAGCCCACGTTGTGACGAATATATATATGTATATATATCAACACGCCTCAGGGGAAGATGGCCCAGGTTGTGAAGAATATATAAATATATATACGCCCTGGGGCAGGAGAGGCCCCAGGGCAGAAGAAGCCCACGTTGTGACGAATATATATATGTATATATATCAACACGCCTCAGGGGAAGATGGCCCAGGTTGTGAAGAATATATATATATATACGCCCTGGGGCAGGAGAGGCCCCAGGGCAGAAGAAGCCCACGTTGTGACGAATATATATATGTATATATATCAACACGCCTCAGGGGAAGATGGCCCAGGTTGTGAAGAATATATATATATATACGCCCTGGGGCAGGAGAGGCCCCAGGGCAGAAGAAGCCCACGTTGTGACGAATATATATATGTATATATATCAACACGCCTCAGGGGAAGATGGCCCAGGTTGTGAAGAATATATATATATATATATACGCCCTGGGGCAGGAGAGGCCCCAGGGCAGAAGAAGCCCACGTTGTGACGAATATATATATGTATATATATCAACACGCCTCAGGGGAAGATGGCCCAGGTTGTGAAGAATATATATATATATATGTATACGCCCTGGGGCAGGAGAGGCCCCAGGGCAGAAGAAGCCCACGTTGTGACGAATATATATATGTATATATATCAACACGCCTCAGGGGAAGATGGCCCAGGTTGTGAAGAATATATAAATATATATACGCCCTGGGGCAGGAGAGGCCCCAGGGCAGAAGAAGCCCACGTTGTGACGAATATATATGTATATATATCAACACGCCTCAGGGGAAGATGGCCCAGGTTGTGAAGAATATATATATATATATATACGCCCTGGGGCAGGAGAGGCCCCAGGGCAGAAGAAGCCCACGTTGTGACGAATATATATATGTATATATATATCAACACGCCTCAGGGGAAGATGGCCCAGGTTGTGAAGAATATATAAATATATATACGCCCTGGGGCAGGAGAGGCCCCAGGGCAGAAGCCCACGTTGTGACGAATATATATATGTATATATATCAACACGCCTCAGGGGAAGATGGCCCAGGTTGTGAAGAATATATAAATATATATACGCCCTGGGGCAGGAGAGGCCCCAGGGCAGAAGAAGCCCACGTTGTGACGAATGTGAAGAAGCACGTTGAGTTGCGCTCTGTCAATAGAGACCAATACTCCAGTCTTCAATTGGGTTTCCATGACGACAGTTTCCATGGCGACAGTCAGTAGTAGATACCAACCCTCTTCTTGAGCTCTTGATGCTCTGGCTCCTAGACGGTACCTCAGCCCTAGAATAGCCGTACTTGCTATAGGCTGAGATAAACCAACTGTTGATCATGTTGGGATGACGTGGAGAAATCTGTCAAGAGAGAATAAAAACAATCCGTCTTTACATATTCATCTTATTCAGCTTCACAAAGTCAATCTAAAATATAAACCGTAGAGCTACACCAATAGAATACATCATTAGATCATATTGATAACCAAAGTGCGTCGTTAAACCTAATGTAAATGAATACAAAATCATCACCCTGTTAAAAGAACTAATGTTATTTACATAGGGAACAGTTTGTATTATTAAACAAGCAAGTTAATAAAAGCAATAGCTAGTTAAAAGCAATAGTTAGAGTTAGTTATACTGGTGAATACTGGGATGATTTTACTGTCACATCCCCTAATCGTTACCCTATTCAAAGAACTTTAGTTAGTCAAGTGGGAAAAAGTTTGTATTATAAAACAGGCAAGTTAATACATACAATAGTTAGTTAGGAGCAGTAGTAGTTAAAAGTAATTGTTAGTTAGAAGCAATTTTGTTAGTACAAGCAGTAGTTAGTTAGAATAATAATTGGTTAGAAGCAATAGTTGGTAAAAAGCAATAGAATCAATTATACTTGTAATACAAAATCGATACCCTAGACCGTATCCAAAGAGCTATAGGTTAGTCAAGTAGGGAAAAGTTTGTATTATAAAACAAGCAAGTTAATACATAGGCCTACAATAGTTATTTAGAAGCTATCATTAATTAGAAGCAATAGTTAGTTACACAAGTGAATACTAGTGTATACAAGTAAATACTGGAATGGTTTACTGTCATATTTTCACCTTCAGAATCGTAAATTGATGAACATCGAATACAGCTGCCTGTTGAGTCGACACCAATGCTCCAGTCTTAAATTGAGTTTCTATGGCGACAGTTTCCATGGGGATAGTTTCCATGGCGACAGTTTCTATGACGTCACTCGCAACGCCTTTTCTTCTCGCAGTGATCTCTGCTGATGTAACTGTTGTCTGTTGGAAGGAAGTGTGGAATAGTGTGGATGTCATTGCGGCTGGAAGAGAGTGTGGATGACTCTACGCACCGTAAGGGTGACAAGTTGGGTTGCCACGAATAAGACATGACCCGTGATCGCGACTTACAAAACTTACAACTTACAACGAACCAACTTCAAAAAATTAAATGTTCTAATATTACCAATGATGCTTTTTAAAGAAAACAAAAGCATCAACGTTTTGAAGAAATTCAAACTTCAAGTTTTTACGTTAAAAGTTTCGCTATAAATATATAATGAAATTATATCAAGTTATTTCCAGAAGGTCAAAATGCACCAAATTCTCAATTGTTTGCTTACATAAAAGTACAAGAAAAACATCTGCTTCCAACTCGACCAATCCCCTTCCCTCCCTCTCCACCCAAAAGGTTCCCATCCTTAACTAGCACATACCCTAAGGTCCACCCTCTCCCGAGCCTTAAACCCAAACCCAACGAACCCAGCCCTGACTCTGACTGGAAGAGTTGAACAAATGATTCAGACTTGAACATTACGCAGCAAACATGAACCTAGACATTCAGAACCTTGTATTTGGTCATAACTATACGGGAAACGGAAAATTTAATGTGAATCATTACTTTTTCTATTAATGTGAGAAGAATTTGAATATATACATTCTTGTTCAGAAAACAATTATTAGAAAACGATATTGAATCCGTATTTGATTCTACTATTTATTTTTACTCTAACGTTAGTGTCACCAAGTCACATATTCTCAGCAAGTTTTCTTGAAATAGCATTCTGTTAACATTTCAAAGCACTTATCTGTCTAAATGTATCGATATTGTATCGAGCGAGTCCTCAAGGATCGAGAAGTGATCTGCGAGTTGAAATGTCTGCCGCCAGGAGCGCCGACACGCTGTTTCCATGACAACTATTCCAATAGTTGTGCTGCTATCTATCTGTAACAACAAAACAATTACAAAGCAAATTAGACATAATTCAACAATGATCATCTTCCATGGCATATTTGTATTATTTTATCTAGTAGTCAATAATTAAAAATAAGTGAAACCGTTTCTTTTCAATGAGAAAATAATGCCCAGAAATGTTATAATTTAAATGTTTTAATTAAATTAAAATGTGAAATTTCATTTCATTTTAGTTAGTGTCAGGGTTTGAAGGCGCGTCGACAGCGAGGTCATTTTGCGCCCATGTTCATGTCCGTGTACTTTGATTACTATAGTTGTCAAAGTTTGTGGATGTTCCAAGCATATGGAGGGAGCGGGATAGAAAGACCTAGAAAATGAAGATAAGATGAAATAAAATAATAATATAGATGAAGAGAAAAGTGACAAGGAAACGAATTGAGATGAAAATAGAAACGCAAGGTTCAGTACTCCCTCCATATATACTCTGGTCAGCAAAAGGCTTCCACTCGACTTGGTCTGGACCCTCACTCCAGACTTTATCGCCATATCCCCTATGTACTCTGATCACCAGAAGGCTTCCACTCGACCGAGACGGTCCGAACTTGGTCTGGACCCTCACTCCAGACTTTATCGCCATGGGTGACCCTGCTGGGAGAAATTGCTCGCAAAAAATGTTTCAATTTAAATTAAAATTCTAAATTTCTTTACATTTTAGCGCGCATTTTAGTTAGTGTTAGGGTTCAAAGGCGCGTCGACAGCGAGGTCATTTTGCGCCTATGTGTATGTCCGTGTACTAATTAAGACAGACATCAGCAAGGAAAACAGATGACAACAATATAATTGTAACGGCATAAAAATACCGGTTATCCATGGGAGTCGATTTATCGGAATATCAGGTTTTTGGTGATTACTTTTGAACGGTATAAGGTATCAAAATTCTGAAAACGAGGAAACACAGATATTCTCAATAATTTCAGGATAATATAAGTAATAACTATTTATCTCAAATCATCTGATTGTCACACGTATACGCTTGACAATTATGCAATGTGAGATAAATAGTTATTTTAGTTACTTATATTATCTTCAAGGTATTGAGAATATCTGTGTTTCCTCGTTTCCAGAATTTTGATATCTTTTACCGTTCAAAAGTAATCACCAAAGACCTGATATTCCGCTCATGGACTCGTGAAAATTGAGGACTGAGCATTTCAATGACGTGTCCAGGACCGGTCGCGAGTATTTTCTTAGCAAACAGCTAAAGCACTATGCTGGAAAACAAAATGTGAATAAAGTGATTATTCAGTATTTGAATGTTGTCTTGAGCACGGGGTTAATGAACAAGGTTAATTTTTCCTTACATACCACACAGACACAACAAATGTTTAAAATTCAGTTAATCTCTTCAAGTTCTTTTTCCGGAAAATTAAAATCTCATAAAATCTTCTCCCGTTATTTGTAAATCTTGTTTGATTTATGTAGCCTAAAATGGACAAAATTGGAATCTTCATTATCCCCATGCTCAAAACATCATTTAAATACTGAATAACCACTTTATTCATATTTTGTTATCCAGCATAGTGCTTTAGCTGTTTGCTAAAACAAATACTCGCTACCCAGTGTCATTACTAATATAAAATATGTAATACGGCAAAACATGATGAATATTGTATGCTTAACGATCCCACCAACAGTTGGATTATACGGGGTTACGAATGAGCAGGTGATAATGAAACTAGATGAAGTGATAATAACTGAAAAGACACGTACAAAAATACGTGCCTTATGTGGAACTTGTGTTACGTGCAAGTCAGTGGTGAAAACTTGACGACGTTTCGATACGAATTCTCAATCTTCTAGTAATGACTTCCCGCAAACTTAAAGTCGGGGACTTGATGAAAAATGTTGGCGGCGATGTCGGGGTGTCCGCGGGCGAACCCGACTTGAGATCGCCCGCAAACTTGTGGTCATTTAGCCTAGAGCTGCACTCTCAGTTTCCACACTAGGCCTACATGTGAATTATAATTAATTAAATTAAATTTAGGTACACACCAGGTACTACTGGGGATGGTTTTATTTTATACCTCTTGGGGTGCATGCACGGTGCTTATGGAAAAAGAGAAATTCATGCCGCCGTCGGTAGCTCAGTCAGCTGAGGCAATTATTGAATTTATAGCCAATTGAATTTCCAATTCCAATTTCTTATTGAATTCCAATTGAATTTATATGAGCAAAGCTCTATCAATTATTATATATTCATGGTCTACTTTTTCTAAGTAAACCAAAATATACCAGGAAAAAATTTCAGTGCACATTGAGTAGGTACCTTTAGTAATAGGCCTAGTAACTGAACTAAAAAACGTGTCTAAATCCAAGTCGCTATTTTATTTTTAATCATTTTTTTTCATTATTCAACAACTAGTTATTTTATTTGAATTGCTCTTGATTGTTCCTAATGATTTGCATCAACAATGTAGACAAATTTGGGTCATTCGAATACAAATTGCTATGAATTTGCAATTAATTTCAAATTATTTCAAAATTTGGGATCTGTTATTTCCAGTGAGGGAGATTATAAACATAAGAATTATAATTCAACGAGATCGTTTATAAATAGTGATAATTATGTAACAATAACTGGTGAAATACTCTCCAATTGATGAACAAAATCCCAAAACGTAATTTATGATTATTAAAATTTAACTACAAATTCAAATAAATTGGTAAAACTAACACTCCATTAATTTGGTTATAACAGGTCAATTCTATAATGTTTTATTCCAGGAAAATATCGACAAGATAAATAATGAATGTGAACAAAATGGGCAACATAGACCTTTATTAGACTAGACTTTACAAAAAAAAAACGATTTAAAACAGAATACACCAATTTGAGCCAATTTCACTAAATATTGTTACATAATAATATTTAGATACGTTCTAGTTATATTTCAATTTTTTTATAATCCAAATGAACAAACATGTATACTGTAAATAATTGATCAAATGTTGAATTAATTTTGTATTAATTACAAATGCATAACAATTTGTATTCGAATTGCCTAAATATTTTGTGTGCCTTGTGAACATATCGCTCATTATTTTACAGTATAGGCCTACAACGGGTTGATGAAAATCACTGACAATATCCAAGAGAAATTAAACTAGTGTTTAATAAAAAATTAAACCCGGCCCCTCCACTACACCAGTTTGATCGAATTTCACAAAATATTTTTACATATTAATACCTGCATACATTTTCGCTATATTTCAAATGTATGTTCTAAATTTCACATACTGTGAATAATTGATCAAATTTTGAATAATTTTTTAATTAATTACAAATTCATAGCAATTTGTATTCGAATGGCCTAAATCTTTTGTGTGGCTTGTAAGATATATCGCTCATGGTTTTACAGTACAACGTTGAAAATCACCAAGAACATCCAAGAGAAATTAAACTAGCGTTTAATAGAAAAATGATTAAAAACAAAATAGCGGATTGAAATTGGTCAAACAGTTCCAAGTTAGATTATATGAAAATCTATATCAAAAGTCTCTGCCATCTCATTCAGTGGAATATGGAATATGGAATATAGGAATATCGGTAACAAATCAAGAAAATGAAAAGAAAATTAAACTAATAGCGTATGAAATAACAAATAAAACCTAGAGCTATGGGAGTTGAAAAAAATGTGTCAAGAACTACAGCTAGGCCATAATATAGGTGTGAATACAAATGTGAAAAAATTATGTTTAAAAAATGTATAACAAATTATATAGAAATTATAAAATAAATATTTAATCATGAAAACTATAAAATTATATAAAAAGGGAGGTGTAGGCCCTACTAAAGGTACTCTGAGGTACTCAATGTGCACTGTAAATGTACTCTGTTACAGTTTTGAATTTCATTGAGAACGAACTAGAAAAATAATAAAGATACAAGTGGAATTAAAAAACACTGAATTAATGTATGTAAAAGAAAATCGTAACCAATCAGAACAAACTCTATGCTAATTGTCACACAAAATTATTTACATCGATTTCCGTTGAAATTGAATCAATATCTTACAAACTAGATCAAATAGATATAATTTTGAATTAATTCCAATTTAGTAATCAATTATTACTAATATAAGGTACTCAATGTGCACTGTGAATGTATGTTACAGTTTCGGTTTTCATTGAGAAAGAACTAGAAAAATAATTAAGATACGCCCCTATGTATTAGGCCTAAATTGGAATTTATAAAACATTCAAAGTAAATTAAAATTGAGCAAATAAATTCGAGCAAACTCTATGTTTGTTGTTACCTATAAGCCTAATTACTCACATCGATTTCCGTTGAATTTTATTCAATATCTTACAAACTTTGCTAACTAGAACTACACGATACAATTTTGAATTAATTCCAATTTAGCAACAAATTCACAGAAATTTTCATCCGATAGACTCGAAGTTTTCATGTTGCCTGAAATAGGTTAAATTGTGGAAATGAAATTGGCTTTCCATAAAAATGCAATCAAAATGGCAATTCGACTTTAGGAACCTTTTTCTAGTTCCAAGGGAATCTCAAATACAAGAAAAATATCTGTTACAATTATCTCGAGGCCAATCCCAGCATTAGCCTAGACGTCGGAAGAAGACCACAAAAATACAGTCAAGATACAATGTGTCGGGAATCGAACCGAGGTTCTATATGTCCCTTACCTACCAGATCACATGAATCGAGCGTTAAAACTGTCGTGGAATATAAAGTCAAGTCGATCGCCAATTCGAATCACGGCACTGGTTTCTGTAAATACCATCCACTAATTCGAACCCCCAAATAAACCAGCCGTTGGTGGGGTCGTCAAGCTAACAATCACCAGCGAAACGATGAAGTGAGGGCAGAGATTGCACTGATTGGCTAAAAACTAAGTCAGGTTGTCATAGGAACTTACCGAGTCGGGCCAATCAATCCTGGAGATTCTCAGTTGAAAACTTCTTGATATCGCCGCTGAATAAAATTACTCACACGATGAAAATTAATAAAGTTTAAAAAAATATTTAGTGCGTTTAAAAATTAAATCATTCGGTTAAATAACTAAAAAGAATCATTAACTTCATTAAATAATGATCATTTAATCAGTATCACCGTTAAAAAATCCATTCGATTATATATCACGTTCGAAATATTCATGTCCGTTCCCCCTCCCCCTAAATATTTCACGCGGGCGGGTCACGTGGTAATAATCCCCCCAAAAATCGAACGTTTCTGGGGAGCTCTTGCGTGGACCTGTTACCTCTTGAAGATCCACCTGAAGACTGTCTTGCGTTCCATTTTCTTCTCCGAATCTTATTCTTGCCCTCCTGTGATTGGCTGAAAATTAGGGAGATATTTCGAACACAATCGGAACGATATTGATGAACCTGAGAAAAATTAAAGATAATCTGACAAGTTCAACTTGTCTATTATAAAGCTTGTTATATACCTAATTTTGATTTAAAAATTATCCTCAAAATTCTTCTTCTCATTTTTACTTCAAACTATATTAACTTAATCTCAAAAAAGCGTTTTTTAATTAGTTTTTCATTTTTTTTTTTTTGTCAAGGTGGCTCCAAGAAGCTAAACAATCAACCCGAAAACAACAAATATGGCGTCCACTTTAAATGACATTTATCCCTATTGAAATCCTAATGAACAACCCCCAATCACAAATTAAATCTAATTATTTCCATTCAAAAACAATATAATGGCAGAAGTGACAGCAATCACGATTTAAAGAATTGAATGACCTTTAAATTGATGCTATCAAACACAACTAGGTTTCACAAAGAACTGAGATATATTCATTAAAATAGCAGATTAATTGGCAATAAAACATTTGACAAAAGCCTACACGATACCAATAAGAATTTAATTAATTAACTTGCGCCTACATTTTCATTTATACATATATAAATATTAATTCTTAGATAATCGTACGTATTAGTATTTATTAAGACGTGCCGTACAATTCGACAAGAGAAAACTACTGTCAATCATATTTAAACCCACCTGTTGCCGTCAAGGTCAATACTCGGCCGTCGGTACTAATAAATCACCAATCAGACGCATATTCTGACAGTTAAAATGCTACTTGTAGGGTTATTGAGCTAGATATGTCTGTCAAAATCTCAATAAATCATAGATTAAACCACCCCATAAGCACGTGAATAAATATAAAGGGAAATATCGCCTCTGTAGACAAGGTGTCTATAGACGTCTTCTCACCGAGTTCTGGCCTATTCTTTTTTCAGATCTGTCATTTACTGCATATAGCCGGCTAGTTTGTATGTACATGTCTATTATAAATGTTTATGAGTTATTCATGATTTCTTTCTACATATTTCCAGGGAGAAATCTGTAGGTCTATACGAGTCTATAGGACCTATACTCATATTCATCTAGTCCTAGGCCTATTCTATATGGATGGCATTTCAGTATAGGGCTACACTATGATAGGGCCTATCAGTTCTACATTGCCCAAATGTCAATTGTAATAAGCTATATTTATTATTTCTTTCTACATATTTCCAGGGAGAAATCTATAGGTCTATATGACCTATACTCATATTCATCATGTCCTAGGCCTATCCTATATGGCTGGCATTTCAGTATAGGGCTGCCCTATGATAGAGCCTACCAGTTCTACGTTGCCCAAATGTCAATTGTAATAAGCTATATTTATTATTTCTTTCTACATATTTCCAGGGAGAAATCTATAGGTCTATACGAGTCTATAGGACCTATACTCATATTCATCATGTCCTAGGCCTATCCTATATGGCTGGCATTTCAGTATAGGGCTACACTATGATAGGGCCTACCAGTTCTACATTGCCCAAATGTCAATTGTATTTATTATTTTTTTCTACATATATTTCCAGGGAGAAATCCATAGGTCTATACGAGTCTATATGACCTATACTCATATTCATCATGTCCTAGGCCTATCCTATATGGCTGGCATTTCAGTATAGGGCTGCCCTATGATAGAGCCTACCAGTTCTACGTTGCCAAAATGTCAATTGTAATAAGCTATATTTATTATTTCTTTCTACATATTTCCAGGGAGAAATCTATAGGTCTATACGAGTCTATAGGACCTATACTCATATTTATCAAGTCCTATGCCTATCCTGTATGGCTGGCATTTCAGTATAGAGCCACCTATGACAGTTCTACATTGTCCAAATGTCAAAGTTTATATAATTTATTCATTATTTATTTCTACATATTTCTGGGGGAAAATAGAGATTGGTTATCTTTATCATGGTCTACTATAGTATAAGCTTGGACAATAGATAGGCCTATACTATCTATAGTATAATGGTCCATAGTATAGGTAGTTGGCATTTCAGTGTAGGCCCAAGATATTTCCAAAATGTTGATGGATTTTGTATTCATTATTTTTCTATGATTCCCAATAAAAATCTTGTAAATCAGATAAGTACACTCTGAAATATTAGTAGGCCTATGTATAAGGGCCTACTGGGTAAAATGTCAATTACTTATAATTAATTGTTATTTGCTTAACGACCTCAGTGAGTGACCCCACCAACAACTTGGCTATTTGGGGATAAGAATAAGGGCATGATTTGGTTTTTACAAAAGCCAATGTCATGCG